>VFFE01007221.1:1173234-1195247 GCA_008921705.1 Burhinus oedicnemus
CGGGGAAACACCACCAAAAAACACTGGAAAGTATTCCAGATTGAAGCACCTCAACAGGCAAAACAGCACTGGAACAATAGGAAAGAATGGGCATACCTGGAAGAAAGCCTGGTATGGCTGTATTAAATTTACATTAACATTATTCATAGCAGTTTAATTTGAAAAATTCAGTAGAATAAGAGGTTAAGTTAACAAAAAGGGGAAAAAAATGTGGAAGTACAACCACAGACAGCAGTAGAGAAGAAATAATAATCGGAGAGTAGAAGGCAGTGAAGAATAACAAGAGGACAGTATTACAGAAGTCCAGAGAGAATAAGACATCAAGTTGCAGAGGATTACAGACAGTATTGAAAGCAGCAGAGGTTGAGGAGGGTAAGAATGGAGGAGAATCCTGGCAACTTGGCCAGAAGGAGCCTGTAGAGATCTTAATGAAGGCAATTTTTGCAGAGCACAGAAACTGGATTGGAAGGAATTTAGTACGAAGAAATAGAAGAGTATGTATGACAACAAATGTAAGTTTTTGTTTCAGGAGTTTGGAATAGAAGGGAAGCAGACTAGAGTTTACTGTCAGTCTTAATGATGGAGGACAGCAAGTCAGAATAAAATTAGGAAGGGATTAAGATGGCAGCAAGAGGTAAAACCCAGAAATTTGGAGCTGAAACAGAAAAATTGAATGAATGGGGCTTTGGGGTCAGGCTAAGCAGGCACAAAAAGCAGAGAGCAAACACAAGAATCCATCACTGTAAGCAGCAGGCAAGAGTGCTGAGGAAAGGCAAACATGCCAATTCTAATCAGTTTTACTCTGGAAACCTTTAGATTCTGCAGGGAAGAGATACAGGAAAAAGCCTAAGGCAGAGCTCTAGACAGGCTGCAAAGCAAAGGAACTAGGAAATGCATTGAGAAAAAGAGGAAAAAAAAAAAGGATAATTGAGTATGAAATAAGAGTTAGGAAGAAAATGTCAAAGAAATCTGCCTGGTTCAACAACCAGTCACAGGTAGCTGCATTATCATAAATGAAATGAGGAGGTGGCAGTCATGAGAAAGGGACTTGGAGATGCAGTAATCAGATAAGATGGCTGGCAAAATCCAAATAGAAGTAATCACTTCTCCCAGAAACAGAAATTATGATTAGCAGATGAAGATCAAATAGGATAGAGAGCTGAAGAATAAACTTAATGAGAAATCAAATTGAACAACAAAGTCATAAGGGATGAGGGTAAGGAGTCACGGTAAGAGGACAGACTATGTCAAAGACTAACATGAAGCTACACAGGGAGAAACAAGAAGTGAGGCAACATGAAGGAATGTCTGAGGGACTCCTGCTCAAGAAAAGCTTAAGAGGAAATAACAGAGGGGGAAGTATAAAGACAATGGTAGGTGAGGAACACAACATTTATTGGAATCGTAAAACAGAGGATAAGACAGACATCAGGCATTAATGTAATGCTGTATTGTTGGCAGCAAGGTTTCTGCAATCGATATACCAGACAAAACTGTTGCTGATAAAATATTCAGCAAGTACCCTTTGATTTGGATTTCCTCAGGAGACACACAATTGCTTAGGGCTCAGGAGCTAAATAAACAACCATTTTCTATACTTCAGTTACATATATGGGCTACAAAGCTCAATTATTGTACCACATCTTGGCACACATAAGGAAAGCAAATGAAAGGTTCAGTAGCATACTATTAACATCATGCACCCTGACAGTGGGACACAAAATTTCACTGAAAAACAAAACCAGTTAGTTGAAACCTATGAACAAGCTAGATATTTAAACCATCTCATCCTGTACTTCTGCTTTTGGTCTCATGTTACCCGCAAATAAGCCTGCATTTTCATTTAAGAACAGAACGTAACAGTGAACAGCAATTCAAATTCACAAAGAAGAGCTAAAAAGGGCCTATTAAACACTTAAGAAAAGCAATTTGAGTAGGAAACACAGAAAATAAGGTTAGAAAAGACTTCAAAACATCAACTTCACTCTCAGTGGTCCAAGTTCATATCAGCTTTCCTTAAGCCACTCCTGACAGATGTTTATCTAACATGTTTTTTAGAAAACCTCAAACAATACAGGCTCCACAATCTCCCTTGGCAGTCTACTGCAGTGACCAACTTAAAAATCTTCCCCTAATATTTGGCATATATCTCCCTCTCTGAAATTCAAACCATTTCTTCATGCGCCATAAAGCTGATTGCCTTCCTCTTTGCAGCAAAATTTGCTGTACGGAAAGGATGTGCCCTGTTGCAACTGGGCAGCTCTCTGCAGTGTTTTGCATTAGAAGGACAGAGCCCTTATTAAAAAAAACAAAACGTCTGCCTGAACGGATAAGCTACAAAAACTCATCTCTGTGATGAGTCATCTGGGACAGCAGAGATGGACTTTCCCACATAAGCAGCCTGCTGGAAGCTGGATTCAGCCACAGCAAGTGACACAGCCAAAGGAAACTAACATTTACAAGCAGGCAAGGCACAGCCATAGCGTTAGTCATGATCACTCGTCCTACACCCTTCAGAAAGGAGCCAAGCAATAAACAGTATAGGTCTGGCCGTGTTGTTCAAAAGGAAAGTTAAAATGGGAAGCAGAGCTGCAAACTGGAGCGCTGGGTGGAGCTCCTGATTGTGCCTTGCTTGGCAGCACCAATCTGGAGGGAAAAAAAGGAGTCAGTAAGGGCAAAGCAGAGCAAGGAGGGAGGGGGAAGAAACAAAAAACAAGCTGGGAAGTAAGAGATGTGCATGGGGTCAGTCACACACAGGGAAAAGAAAGCAGGGCGGCACCTGAACCCTTGGCCGTGCAATGGGGAAGGGGACTAGGATTAAGGCCATCTCTCTTTCCAGATGCAGTGGACCTGGGGGAGGCCCTGGACACAGCATATTTCCTCCCAAGAGATGGCTCCTCTCCCCAGGGTGGGGCAGCGGGGAGTCCAAAGGAAAAGCTGCAGGGAAGGGGAGGGAGTGCAGAGCTATATAGTGGGGTGCATCAAGGCACAGCAGAGGGGAAGAGAGAGTGCAGAGCCACAGGACAGGGGTGCAAGGTAGTATGGGGATTGCAGGGCAGAGCTGGAGGCACGCAGCTGATGCTGTGGCAGGGGACTGGAGTGGGGTAAGGGAAAGACTGCAAAGTGATAGCAGGGTTGGAGGACGAAGGGGCAAGATGATGCTGATCCACACGGGAAGCTGCACATAGAACAGTGTGCAGAGCAATGCGGAGGAAGAAGTGCATAGCATGGTGGGAGCAGGGCTATGGGGGGTGAACAAGGGGGTGCACAGCCACAAGGTGAAAGAGCAGAGCTATAGCACAGAGCAAAACGATGCACAGTTATGTGCATAAGAGCTGGGGGTGCAGTGAAACGTAAAGGGTTCACAGCCACGAGAGAACACGACTATGGGAGGGGAGAGCAATGCGTTGACAGCCATGGGAGTGCAGAGCTGTTGGCGGGGTGAAAGGGGGAAGGGAAAGCAAGGTTTTCACAGCCATGGGAGAGTCTGGTTACAGGGAATGCAAGTGGGTGCTCAGCCATGGGAGAGCGGGGCTACAGGTGTAGCGAGGGGGGGCACAGACATGGGAGAGCGGGGCTATGGTGGTGGGAGGGAGTAAAGTGCTGCACAGCCACAGGAGAGCAGAGCTACGAGGAGTTAAAGGGGATCCACGGCCACCGGAGAGCACAGCTATGGGTAGAATAAGCAGGTGCACAGCCATAGGACAGCGTGGGGAGCAGAGCTGGGGAGGGGTCCCACAGCCGTGGGCCCTCAGGCGGGCGTAACAGGGCCCGGCAGGGGACGCAGCAGGGCCAGAGGGAAGGAGAGGGAAGGAGAGGGAAGGAGAGGGAAGGAGAGGGAAGGAGAGGGAAGGAGAGGGAAGGAGAGGGAAGGAGAGGGAAGGAGAGGGAAGGAGAGGGAAGGAGAGGGAAGCAGCGAGGCCCGGCGGCGGGCGCGGGCCGCTCACCTGCGCGGCGGAGCTGCAGCAGCCCATGGCGTCCGCGGGTCTCTGCCCTGACGGTGCCCGCTAGGCGCCAGGTGGCGGCGGGCAGATGCTGGGCATCCACCCGCCGCGACGGCCCGCCCCGGGGCGGTGGCGAGGTGCGAGGCGGCGCGGAGGACCGCCAGGAAACCGCCAGGAAACCGCCGGGAAACCGCCGGGAAACCGCCGGGCCTGATCAGGCGAGCGCGGCTGCAGCACCAGCTTTGCCGCCGCGCCCCCTCCTCCTCCCCCCGCAGCAGCGGCGGCCGCGGCTGAGGGGAAGGGGCGGGGCCTACGGCGGGCGGGGCTAGAGTGCTGCAGCGCGGGGGGTACCTGCCCGGCAGGGTGGCTCCGCCCCCGCTTCCGCCCCACGCGCCGCGGGTCGCTTCCGGTGGCGCAATCGCTTTTGCCCGGTCGCCAAGGCGACGGCAGGGCTGGGGGCGGGCGGCCGGCGTCAGGCCCGGCCCGGCCCAGCCCTGGGGCCCTGGCTGTCGCATTTTCGGGGCTGGGCGTGGTCAGACGTTCCTCCTTCTTTTTCCCCCTCAATCCCTGGGAAGAGGGGGCGCTGCCCAGTGCGGGGATAGCTGCGTTGGCAAGCCGTGCTCGGGGCAGGGTGGTTTCCAAGTGGCAAGTGCTCCCTGAAAGGAAGAAGAAAGCTGCTTGCATAGCTCTGTAGTACGTGTACTTGCAGGCGCAAGAGGGGACTTGAGTTGCCGCTGCTTGCTGGTGTGAGAGCTTGAGAAATCCAGTCTGGCAGGTCTGTGTCTTACACTGCCTTTAGTGTGGTTTATCCCATTCTCCAGTGTAGTTCTTATCATTGGCGCAATGTGGGGAGTACCCAGTCAGCTGAAATAGTAGCCTTGAGTGCTTAGAAAAGATGTGAGTGTATCCCCTGGATTCGCAGTTGATTGCCATGTTTTTGCAGCTTATCTTGGCAAGCTTTGTAGCCTTCGCAGAGACACAAATGCAGGTGTCATTCTTTTGAGGTGTATGCCTCAGTAACTGCAAAAAGCTGATTTCCTGAACTACATCAGGACAACATTTGCTGTGTTGTTAACTGATAGAAGTTCAGCATCTGAACAGTAGACTGGACCATGTTCCTAAGCCATGCAGGCAGCAACAAATGCCTCCGAGCTTCTGAACCAGTGAAGTAACTACATGGCTGCATTTTGTAGTCGTTAATGGCAACATAGGCAACAGCTTTTCTCAGAATGAAATAGAGTTCTCTTTGGAAATTGGCAGTCCCTCTTAAGGTAAGTTTACTGGCCCAGCAGTTTTGTTTGAACGTGGCCTAAGCATATTAAGGCAAAATATTTTTTTGCTGAATCTTAACTCTAAAGCGGGTTTAATTCAATCAGTGTAATAACATATCCATGATTAGAAATAACACTGCAATGACTGAAGTTTAAAATGATGCTTTGACAGGCAGAATGCAGCTAAGGGGACCTTGTGACTAAAGAAGGAGTCTCATTAGGCTTCCAAAATAGAAGAAAAACTGGCATGTGGGTGAATTGTGAATCATACTTTTGGTTTTTTTAAGCTCTTCTCAGTTTAATGGCAAGTAACATCACTTCTCACAATTTTCATATTTTCTAACACCTGGTTAAAATACCTTTTTACCACTTATACATACATTGCCATTACTTCTCATTGTTCCACCTCATTCTAGTCAAATATTTCTGTCTTACTCAAAGGTGTGATTATCAAAGAACTGTTTTGCAGGAACACTCTCTAGGAGGCATGTTTCTTTTGATTGACACAGGAAAAGATAACAAGAAATTTGTATTCAATTCTTGTGTAACTTTGGACCTGCCCATTTAGTGTCTCTGTTCCTGTTTTGCTGTTCATAAAATTGACTTGTCCCAGTGTTTGTCTTCTTCATTTGCTTGGGTAACAAGAGCATGATATTTGTGCCATAGATGTGATTTAGTCAGTCTGTTAAATAGACCAAATTCAATTTTTTGAAATAGTTCTTTGGTTTCATTTAGAACCTCAAAGTGTTGTCATGGTAATTAAATACTGCCTCCTACTTTTTGCATGTAAACTAAACATGTTCCGCACCGTTATCAGAAGATAGTCATAGATTAAAAGACAGTCTCTGCCCCCCAGATTTGTGGACTTTTCAAAATAAAACGGGGCATTCTAGCCAATAATCAAAAGCTTTGTGCAGCTGTGTAGGGAGAATGGTAGCTTTACAGTGATTAAAAAGTGCCAGTCCTTCGTTGGCTGGGAGAGCTTTAATGGAAAAGCTTGTAAAGACATACCAGCTGTAGTGTAGGTTACTGGGGTTTAGTGTAAGTATGTGACAACTGTTGAAAGAATTTGGACAAATCTGAATTTTAGAAATAGTCACCAGAGTAATTGCGCTTATCTCTGCCCCTGGCCCAAGGAAGATAGTTGTGTTTTCGACAGGGATGCAGTAATAGCAGCAGCGGTACATGTCTGGCTTTCAGTAGTTTAACTGTGCTTTGTTTGACAGTCACACAAAGGAGAGGAAAAGTTAAAAGGTTCTTGCTTATTCATGATTGCACTTGCTTTTATATTTATTCAGTTTCGTATTTGGGGAAGAAACTGGAAGGGATTAAAATGGGAATTGCTGAATCTTAATTTAGTAATACAGATACTGAACTTTAACCATATACCTAAGTGCATTTTTTGAATTATGCTTTATGGATTGTTTTCTGAAGCTGATTGCAATCTGCTGTAAGGCATAGTTACATCACAAGCTGCTAAAGTGCAAATCAAACTGCCCAGATTTAGTGCTAATAAGAATCGAGTTTTCTTTCTGTAACAGATTTGAGTCTACCCTCCCGTCAGCCAAGAAGGATGAGCTTTATCTATATTTTCATTTCACTGCTCAAGTCAGAATGACAGGTTAGAGTTTTTGAAGTACCATCTGATACTGAGAAAGAGAGACAGCACCAGAGAGAAAGCCCTAAAATGACAAAAATGCCTTTAGTACTTGGGCTGGGTAAATTGTAGGTTGTATCCAGACTGCTTCCACTCTGGAAAGTGCAGGGAGGACAAAATGAAGATAAGGAAACATTCCAGAAAGCATGAATTGTGAGATAGTATTTACTTTTTCTCACCAGGTGTAGGATCCTAACCTTAGGTAGACATATTTAAACACCTAAGGATTTTCAAAGGTACAAAACAATCTATAGCTTCTGTTTCATATTAATGAGAGAAATACCTTTAAAATAGCAGTAGATAAAATTCAGACAATTTGGGTATGTTCTTAAGTATGAGTTTTGGGATGGAGTTTTCAAACAAGCTCAGTACTAGGCTAACTGCTCAGTCAAGAGGCAGTCCAAACCTGGTCTTGCTGTTAATGAAAGGGAAAAGTTGCACCATGCAGACTAAAAATTTAGTATTATGCCAGCAGCACATTGTTATAGACAAACCCCCTTATTAATCATTCTGCTGATGACTTCTGCCTACCAGTAAGTCTGCACCTATGAATGCTTGGCAACCAGTTGGCATTTTTAAAAAATCCTATGCTGTGTGCTTAGCCTCAATATCCTGTGTGCTTAGCCTCAGTATTCCTGTTTTGTTGGTTTGTTGGCTTGTTTGGGTTTTTTTTAAATCTGTTTCAATACAGAATTACACATATTCCCTCCATAATGTGCCCAGTGAACAAACAGTTAGCTTTCATACATGTGTATCAGTGCAGGATTAGGAGCGATTCTGCTGATTTCGGCAGAATACTAATGAAAGTACAATATGAGAAGGCATTCCAGCAAACACATGGCAAATAGGACATCAGCCTGTCTCTATGAGCAATGTAGGGATAAAGCCCACTGACCCACTCAGAGCCCTGTGGCCCCACTATCTTGTTTATCACAGAATCCACCTGAAACTGATCATCTACCTGAAAAGTTCAACCATGCCATTGCACTTGTTTATTGCTGAGGAACTACAGCATGGGTGCTTGTGTCAAGTCACACAGGACACCAGTTACAAAGCAGAGAATTGAACCTGTATCTTACAAACTCCAGCTTGTATCCCAAAGATCCTGTCTGTTATGAATTTTACTCAGTTGTGGCAAAAGCATCTGCGCGATCCTCCTTTGCAATTAGAATGGCAGGATTCTTACAAACTTTGTCGTCTCTGACTAAGAAAAGTTGCATATTGCTCAGTAAGTCAGAGTTCTCACAAGCTAAAGCTAAGATTTTCTTCTTGCTGCCTGTCTGACCACAGAGGAGCAGGTCAATTCAGTGAACTTACTGGGGAAAGTTAGAAAACCTGCTGTGATTCTACTTTGTGCTGCAGCCCCATAAATCGGTCACATTAGGTCTGTTTCAATCTGAGAAATGGAGACTCCGAGTAGAGAAAGAAGGAGAGAGCTATGTGAATGAATCAGGAGGGTGAAATCTTCTTTCCCTAGTTCTGAATCAAGATTTTAGTCCATTGTACTTAGAGATGTAACTTTACAGTGAGAGGACAGAGGTGTACAGAGGAGGTACTGTCCATTGGTGGCTATCAATAATGTTCAAGACCCATTAGAAGAATAATATTGGCAAAATGGCTTTCTAAGCATATGCTCTCTGCCTACAGTAGTCCATGCCATGATGAAAGTAAAATAGATATCCTTTCTATATTAAAACATGTTGCTTTGCACTATCGAATACCTGTTGGACTTCATTCTGATGTTGGACATCTGTGCGTGAAGAACTGTTTGAGTAGATCATTTCACACAAGTGAAATGCCTGTCACACATTTACATTGTTGTCAGCTTGAGCTGTAATTGTGCTAGCAATTTGCAGCTGTAATGTTCTATATCCAGTATCCAACCGCCTGAGAAACCCACTCTTCAGAAAATGTTCTTCAAAACAGCTGGGACAGTGCTGTTGTATGTGGGGGGGTGGGATGTCCAACTGATGTCACGGTAGGAAGCAGAAAAATGTAATTTGTTTCAGCTTTGTAAAAAAAGTTTTCTGTTGCCCAGTGGAGGCACAGAAAGCCAAGTGCAATCCCTCCTGTAGAGACAGGATCATCATAATACATGATTAGCCATTATGATCTCCTGTCGTTTCACTCTAGGAGAATTATGGCTCTTATACAGACAATGTAAGACTACAGATGCCTGCTACAAATCTCTTGTAAGGCTGTTGCAGTAAATCTCCTGGAGAAAAGTCATTGCCTAAAAAAAACTATGCTAAAAGCACCTGCCATTTGTTTTCTTAGGGAAAAGGGGCTGTGGAGGGAGGCATTGTTTCATTCTACAGTCCTTAATGTCATCCAAGGAAACATTCATCAAGGAAGATTCAGCTTTTTCTCAGAGTAAGACAAGAAAGGAGAAATGGCAATATTCAATGTGTTGTGTGGCTCTGGCTTTCTGTATAGTGTTTTATATGACAGACAAGGAGTAGAGACATCACTCTCCAGCAGCTGACTTGGGCTGTGATGAATTTTATAGCTTAGTCATAGTAATGGCCAACTAGAGGTTGCTAGAGTGGCACAGGTCTGGACTATTGGTTGTGGAGAATGTCTACAGTGGGCTCAGAATTGGTATTCAACTCAGGTGCAGGCCTAAGACCAAACAGGGCTTTACCATGGACACAAATCCTCATTCATATCCTGAATGTAGGTGAATAGACACTGATGGAGCTCAAAACATTGATGGGTATGCTGTATGTGAGTCCTTGAAGGTACTCTTTTGAAACTTTGAGGCTGAGTTATACCAGCAAGGTGGGTACAAAGATGGCACTGTCACAGGGCTCAGCATAATTCAGCTCCATGCTGCAGTTGGCAGTATACATACAGCCAATGCAGCTGGCAGTGAAAGCTAACGGGAAGAGTTATGAGGGGCTTCACACTGAGTTTCACTGGGCATTTTCCTTCTAGGGTGGGTTTTAAAGGTCCCAGCCTGTCCTAGTTTCAACTGGGAAAGAGTTAATTTTCTTTCTAGTGATTGCTGTGAAAGGAATGTCAACAATACGTATTGTTTTATTTGTTGCTAAGCGATTATTATACTTTTCAAGGACTCTCTTCAGCTTCCCATAGAAGCTTCGAAGGAGCCTAGACAGAATGACAGAAGGGCCGATGGAATATTCCAACCATAGACATCATGGTCAGTATATAAATGGAGTATGGCTGGGGGGCAGGAATCTGTGATCACTGCTCAGGAAGGTTCCAGTTCACCAGGTGGTGAGACTGACTTGTGTCATTATTGTTATTATTGTTGTTATTTTCCTTTTCTGTTATTGTTTCTATTAAAGTGTCTTTATCTCAGCCCACACGTTTTTTTTTCTTTCCCTTTCCCCTCCTTTTCTCCCATTTCTACCTGTCCTTCTAGGGGGAAGGGGGAGAACTGCGCAAGCAGCTGTGTGGTCCTAGCCACTGGCTGGGTTAAACCATAACACAGCCTCACTGCTTGGTTTTTCTTTGCATCACTCATGTTCACCCTTAAAATGAGGGTATTAAAAATTTGAAAAGCAATTTCTTTTTATACAATGCTCACCACTCCAATTACAAAAATAAGTACATACATACATAAACAGGCATCAAGATTTATTTGAAATTGAGGATCTCAGTTTGTATGTTTCCTACACATGTAGACGTGCTTAACTTTAAACTCATAATTAAGTGCTTTGCTTAAGGAAAGCCTGTAAGTGATCATAAGAATGTTTGAAAGTCTAGTGTTACATTAATTTTTCTGGCTTGCAGAAGAGATGGAGACTTTCAGAAATTCTGTGCATCCATCAGCTCCTGTTAATCTTTACTTTCTTTTTGAAAAAAAAAAAAAATCGCATTGCTTATTTAAGAAAATAATTTAAGCTTTGCAAGGGATAGAGCTTGTGTGACCTAGCTGGTCTAGTTGGAGGGTTCTCATCCTTACTGGTGCTGGACAGCTGGATGGTACTGTGAACAATATATATGCTCCAGTAGATAGAGGTTGCCTCTGCTCAGCAGTATCAGTTACCAGGCTGCCTGTGTCCCTTGGCTTGGGATGGCTGACACAGCCTCTTACTAACAGCAGTGGGGTCTAAGGCCACAAAAAGCTTGGGTGGGGAAAAAAATATCCTTAAACATCTGCAATACTCACTGTGGCATAAACACCAAAGAAAAAAAATTGGTTGACATTATTCTTGAGAAGAGCAAGTCCTGTTAATTTCTACAAGTATTTTTTCTTGTCATCACTTTGTCTTTCTTTGATTATGTGGAAGCTATGGCTTGCCTGCAGAATTTACAGAGATACAGTTGCTTCTGATTGTTCATTCAAACTCAGAAGTATTTTAAAGGAATGCAATCAGTCAACGTTTTTTAGGTTTGTTTTGTTCTGGCTACATCTGTTTCATTTGGCAAAGTATTCCCCTAAATGCTGTAATAATATCCACCGAGTAAATTGTTTTATAATGTGTAGAAAGCCAGGATTTGTCTGCGAGAATTTTTTTTCTTAGCCTTTCCCATAACCATTAACTTAACAGTACTTCAGAATGTTCTGATTGCTCTTTACTTCTTCCTGATGCCATTCAAACTCCAGCCTCTAGTCACCTGCACCAGTTTTTCCTGCTATTAATGCTTCCATTGACAATTGTTTTAAGTTCTCAGGTAGGAGAATACTTCCAAACTAAACGCAGAAACAGTTTTGCCTGTAGACAATAGGCTGGCATGCCAAACATTGTTACTTCATATCACTGTTGAGCAGGTGACGCTGAGAAATAGCTCTTTTGCTGTGACATGGTCACATTTGTGGCAGACAAGCAAAAGTGTTTAACTTCTGTTGCAGGATTAATGAGCATGTGATTAATGACACAGAACTGAGATACTCGGGTAAACGGACCCAGGCAGCAGGCTAAGAACGTGGAGGAAGGTGAGATGAGTGCTAATAACTAACTGAAGAGGTTTTCTTTGTTCCTCCTGTCACTGCCTTTGTTACCTCGCTGCTTAGATTCCAGAAACCTGACCAAGGCAAAGCTAGCTAGGCATTGACCGTAGAGACTCCGACAGACCCTGGATACAAAGAGTGCAGCTTTATCAGTTTTCATGGCACGCTGGAAAAATGCCAGGGCAGGATGCAGTTGATGCTCTTGCATCTGTTTCTGGTAGGAGGAGTTGGGGGAGAGTGAAAAGTGTGTCACTTTGAAATTCCAAAGATTTGGTGAAAGACGGAAAACATTCAAATGTGGAAAAAGTGGTGTTTTTTTTTAACAGTGCTGTGGAAATGTTGTATACTTTAGAGAGATGGAGTCTGTCCACCAAGTCTGTCCAAGGTGGATGCTTATAATAGCTCATTACCACCAGAAAGCTTCGTGCAAGCCTTAGAAGTACATGAGGAAACCTCTCCCTTTTTGTTCTTGATCTTCATTATGTAGGGCCCAGAGCACATCCACCTTCCAGGAGTTTAGTTGGCTGAGTTAAGCTTAGCTCTCTGAGCCCAAGGTCACCTCCTTCACTAGTAAGAACTGTTGTAGAGAAGGCCAGAGGTAAGGTCCTGCCCCTCTTCTTCCTTGAGAGCTGCTTTTATGCTGAGGTTCGACTGCTGTGCCGCATCACAGCTGCATAAGCAGATGTGTCAGGCGCAGTCCTCACCTTGACCCAGACCCACTGGCTGGGCTGCCTGGCTTGACATCAGACTGCCTTGTCCCTGGTCTGTCTGACCCCGATTGCTGTCTCTGGCCCTGATCCTGACCCAGATTTGCCAGGTCTGCATCCTGGCTCCTTATTGGTGAGCTCCCTGCTCACAGGAGCCATAATAAGGCTCCTGGCTACAAGCTCACCTCCCCTGTGGAGCAGTTGCCCCCTCACTGCTTCCTGCTGCACTGTGCATTTGAGACAGGTTGAGGGTATGTCAAGTCTGTGTTTGCAAAATAGGAGCAATGAATGAATTAAAACAGTGAAAGGCAGGAAGATTTGTGAGTAGATGGAGAAAACGGGTTCTCTGGCTCTCAGATGAGTTATGTTAGACATTGGACTTTACACAACAAAACTTCCTTATCAGTGGTAAAACAGTGACTGTTCCACAAAACCAGATTTCAGTAGCTGTTTGTTCTGCAATATGACAAAAAAGGAATTGACTCCACATTTTTTCCTGTTAAAAAATAAAAAAGCTGCTTTTTTAGTTGATCAGCTAATTACTAAGTTATTGCAGATGCTGTTGCAACTATTGCGCTGCTGTTCACTCATTTTCCAAGTGAATGCCTCACTCCTTGAACACTTGGTTATGTTTGGGTTAATGACGAAGAGTGGACTCTAGTATAGATTGACATTTTATGTCAGGTATCAAAATTCTTTTCAGACAAATTTAGGGCAAGATTCTTCTTACCACAAGAAGTTTCAGTTTCAAAGAACCTGAGGTTCTCAATGAGAAACTGCCTAGTCAAAGTATTTCTTAAAACAATAAGATAACTCAGTTGCAACAAAAGCGATGGTAAAGTAAAAGTCTCAAAGAGCTTCAGTTATGATCAAGAGGCCTGCCCTCCTTCTTAGCTTTTATTCCATCACATTTGTCAAATAGCTAAACCTCAGGTTTAGCTAAACCTTTCCTAGAATAAATGTCATCCTACTATGAAGCTTTTCTCTGATCAGAGCCACCAATTCCACAATGTCTCCAAAGCATGTGTTCAGCTGCTTAGCGTATGTGGCTGGTGCAGGAAGAGTGACTTCTTCCATCCTTCTGATGGGTAGATCTACCTTTTCAATGGGGGAGACTAACCTATGAAAGAGTTAGGATGGCTGACCACATTTGGTCCTTCTTTGGAACAACTCTTCCGTGGTAGTGGATTGCCCATGGAGTATTTTCCTGTGACATTTCTACTACTTCTCAGGCTCGCAGGAATAAATAACCTCTGCTGCAGCTACTGAGCTTGCAGGAGGGATCACGTTTGTTTTATAGTGCAGATTCATTCTGTTGTGAGGTTTTGTTCTGTGAGTCATCGTGGAAGTCATTAAGCAGGTGTCAAACAGTGTGTCTGATACACTGGTAAAGAAGAGGCAGATCAGCTACCCTCACTCTTAAGTAGGGAGGATATTGGCTCCTGCTGCTTGTGTTTCTTTTGCCTGGGGCTGACTGAATACCCCTTCTAGCAGTTGTTCCTCCCTGTGAGTTTCTAGGTGGGCATGAACTATCCGTCATTAGCATTTGTTAGGTTAATAGTTGTTTTGTATTGTTGCCTTTTCAGTAATACTTTATGCAGAGCTGACTGACATCTACAAAGGAGTGTTTTGTCCCATTTCTATAAGAAAAAAAAAACAGAATTCTGGGAGGAAATAACTTTTTAGCTCCATGCCTGTGTCCATCTGTTCTAGTGTGCCTCACTACTCTGGAGTAGGAAAGCTGTACCCAGTCCTGAGTTGTGTGTTAGTGGTTCTTGTGACATGTGAAGACCTATAAATGCTTTAGCTGCGGTACTGATGCACAGTAAATGTCAAGCTGATTGTCTGTGTACAAGACTTTTCACTGCATGCTTTCTGGATGCATCTGTGCTTTGGTTCACTTTAAAATTAACGATAATGACCACCACCACTGTGGACACACATGCAAGACCTAGTATTAGCTCTGAAAATCAGAGTCTAACAGCACCTTAGGATGGAGAATCAAAATCATGAGTCATTTAGGGATCATCTGCAGTATGGATCTAGGAGTATCCATCCAGGCTAACTGTGGAATTTTTGATCCTTCAATTGGACATGTAGGACAGTATGGTTCAAAAAAACAAAGCTGTGTATTCATATCAGGAAACAGAAGAGACATACAGTAGGACATCTTACCTGAGTTGAACCTTTTAGATGGACCACTTCAGAGATCTCTACACCCTGCTCCACTGTGCCCCTAAGAAATACCTGCTGTCTTCAGTAATCTGTGCACCATTCAGTTCCTTAGAAGAAGATAAAAATCAAACCATTTTCTGGATCTCCTCTGGTATCCAGGTAACTTTCCACTTTCCCCCCCCCATTATTTTCTGAATCCAATTTGTTATTAAAACAAACGCTGCCTTAATGATCTGCTTTTGAAGAGTAGCTAGAATTTCCTATTCCTCAAACAGAACAGGACAGGCTGAGAAACCAGATGGAGCTGGAGGATAAAATATGTATACTGCAGAACAAGAATCTGGCATCCTTCTTTCTCCTACTAGAATCTTTCTGGTTTTAGTTGTGCTAATAACATTGTTTAATCACCAAGAGTGTAGCATTTCTATTTTGCGTGACAGTATGGAGAAGAAAAAAACAAAGTGATTTTGTGTTGATTTACATATATTTTACAGTATCACTGTGATAATCCCAGGTGCCTTGGATTCCAAGTGGTAAATACATGCTGTACAAAAGGTGGGAATCCCTTCCAAAGGTTTTCTAAATAGCTGCATGATAGAAAGTCTGTCACTCATCAGAGAGACTGAACACTTTTTGGTTTACTTCCATTTTTTTTCCAATTCACAGTTGAAAAATCTCTGCTTAAATGCTATAGCTTCAACCAGAAAACCAGCTAAAGCTATGTGTATAGTGAAGTGCAATAGAAATGCCTTCCTGAATAGCTACCTTTATTTTCCTAGGACAATGCTGAATAGCTGTATGAGATACAGGGTTCTGAAGACACTGTACTGGACTCTCCAGTCAGCTTATTTTATTTCCACAGATTCTGATGGAATTTTCTGCTGTGTAAGAAAGTTACAGATGTATAACAAAGAAGAAACCAGCTGACTGAAACCAAAGCCCCATAGCTAGCTTTATTTCCAGTAGCTTTTTTTATAGCAGTCTTATTAAGGATGTAAAAGAGATGCACAACTACCTAGGGACAAAGGATTTTCAAGTCATTAGAGCAAGGAAGATGGAGATGGCAAGCCTGGATTCTATTTGTAGTTCTGGCCCTGCCAAATTTTTAATGATTAATTGCAGACTTTATTAATTAGTAGTACAGGCCTGTAAGCAGCTCAGATTTTTGCACCTTTAGCCTTTCAACTGTAGTTTTCTATTTATGTGCCATCCCCTTTCAAAAGCTTGAAGAGTGTTTTGCTATAGGTAGGCACTGAGAAATGCAGCAGGTAGCAATGAGTTTACACCTGTTTAGCCTAGGAATGCTTCCAAGGCAGATGTATAGAAGCTAGTTTTTTTAACACATGATTTTGCTCTGAAAACACATTTCTAAACAGTATACTATTTGCCATTTCCCGTCGTAACAGCAGGCACAGCAGCCTTTCCACCCTAATGATTTATCTCCTAGAACCTGTGCACATGGTACAGGACAATGAAAGTAAGGTCACAAGACCCTGGGCAGAGAAGAACACACACATTTCCACTGAATGCAGGTGATTTCCTTCTCATGTATGGCTCAGCTCAGAGGACTCCATCTGACATTTTGGAAATTGCATTGAATCACTCTATGGCCAACATGCCTCTGAGAGGGAGAGTGCTGATTGCTAGCAGTTCATCTGGAGAACAGTGCTGTGAAGCCTTGCTGTAAGTGGGTCCTTTAAAGAGTTCACTGTGTGAATTCTGAAGGAAAGTCCTACTGAACCACCACCCACATGCTGGAGATTTGGGGCCCAGATCAGGCTCACTGTCCAGTAGGCCAAAGGACTGGGAAAGAACATCAGCGTCTGCTGCCTTATGCTCTGCCAGTGTTGTGCTTCTGTGCAAGCTATAAGCTGAACATACTTACTGAGCTCCCTGAAGACAAGTTCGAGTCAGGAGCAGTTCTAGTGTGTGCTGATGAATAAGCCTTGGACCAGGCTTCTACATACAGGGTTGATCATCCTTCTCATGCACTACACTATTCCCTTTTATGCTTTGAGCATGCGGGCCGGCTGCCTGGGTGAACCATGGGTACCGATGGCGTTATGGCAGTGCCCATCTGCCAGCTATGGCACAGTTGTAGCTATTTGAGACAGTCCTCCTTCAGCCTGCTCATAAACTGTAGGTTAATTTTCCGTGGTCACTAGGTGGCAGAATTGGGTTTTTTTCAATGCTTACGAACTACTTCAGCTCTGTCCTTGTAAGTTAACTGCTAAGTCCTGATAGAGGGAGCTGCGTGAAAGGAACAAACAGGACTGCCTCTCAAGGATATGATCTGTTCTGTAGCTGATGGTTCGCTTGCGTTATGTTGGGTTCAAGACATGGGCAAATTTGACAGGTTCTCCTCTTAATGCCATCTTTCAGGCTCTGATGTGCTGGTCTGGAGTCAGCTCAGTCCTGAAAACGAGACTTTTCTATTTGTTGAACAATATTTGCACTTTTTATCAAGAGGAATCTGTCTCTGAGACACATCCTGTAGTGCTTTTGGCTAACACTAGTGGAAATCTAAGCTCACACTACATCACAAGGGATCACAGGGGATATATTTTTTGATCTAAGCTAAAGCACTGGGAAAATTCAAGTTTGGAGAGCTTTTTTACTTTAACCTCTTTCTGCCACAGTGTTTTAGGTTGGTTTGAATCTTTAGCCCACACAATATAGGGAGAACATTTAAATAACATTTTTAATTCCATGCGCTTTTCTGATAAATGGAGAATGTCCAGGAAACGTGTAACAGGAATGTGATTTTACAGAGAGATTTTAAACTCACAAAATCTGCAGATTTTCTGCACATTGCAGAAAAGGTAAACATAATGATACATGAAGCAGCTCCAGATCAAATGAGCTTCTAGTTTGATAAATTAATTTTGAAGTTGCTGTATCTTCTGTGCTTGGCCATAGCAAGGGCTGGTCAAAAGGAGCAGCAAATGGAGAGAAGATGATCTCCCAGTCTGGAATAAGACTATTTCCTGTCCTGGTAGATCTGGAAATAAGATAGCTGAAGGACAGGGTAAAGAACTGTTCTGCACTAGGGCTGTCATGCAACATAAAGAAAAAAAACACTCTTGCCACCTTACTTAATCTGTAATTGGCATATTTTGCTGTCCTATACACCTTGGAGAGAGAGACTCTTCCATAATTCTCCCAATAGAATGCGCGAGGAAGGAGTACAGCTTGCCCATTCTCTTAAGTTTCTGGCTGTCCACAAGGAAGCATAGTATTTCAGTATACGGATCAATGAAGGAATGTCTGTCTCCACTTGAATTTCATTTGAAATAAGCAGCCGTCAAGCTAGTAGCTGCATTTGAGGAGGGCTTGCTAGTACAAGAATTCCTTTCAAGTCTTCACAGAGGTTCAGTGAAATTTCAAGATTTTGAAGCAAAATCTTTGGACCTTGAGAGGAATTCAACTGCAATAAAAAGTTATGGTATTAACTAGCTCCAGTTTTGCATTTCATAATCTTCTGAACCATGTTCCCAGATCTTAGGAACTTCAGGTTTGAAATCTGATTCCAACTCTGTGCCTTGAGCCCACTGAGAATTATTCTGCATGCACAATTCAATGCTTTTAACCTTCATCAGCTGTATTCCCTCTGGCTAAGAGTATTGAAGGCTCTGAAGGAAATTGGTTTGCTGTGGTGATTCAAGTAATTTTGTATTTTCTTCCTGCTTCCCTTGGGTCTTTGTACTCAAATGTGTTACCATTCTTCTCTATTGAGTTTTTTTTGTCATTTTTCTTAGCAAAAAGAAAGGGTGGCATCTTTGACATATATTGAGGAAAGTCAGAAGAAAATTTCAGTGTTGTTCCTCCATTAAATTCAAAACATGCATAGCAAAAGATGAAATCCAAACTCTAATCGCATCAGACATTAGTTCTGCTTGCCTTCCACAGCCAGGAACCGGGAGCTTGCATTGTGTCCCAGTAGTCAGACTTCTACATGTTCTGATCAAGGAGCCAAAGGCAAAGTTTCTGGGTTTGTATTCCTGACCATCACTGCTGGTTATTGGTGTTAGGGAGTGAGGGAGCTATACAGAAAGAAAACCTGAGAGTCAGGAAAATCTTATAGCCTCATAATAAGTTTGCTTTTCTCTCCATCAAGACAGGGAAGAATCTTTGTGCTTCAAGTCATACTGTGATTATGCGTATAGTTAGGAATCAGGAATAGCTTTTGAAATGGAAGCAAGGTTTATTTTTGACTCTGACATATATGGAAGCTGCTGAAGACAAGTTGTTTGGCTGAAATACTGGAGGATCCAATTGTTCCATTTCTGCTGTCTGTGGGAATAAGTGCCTTTTATAAGTATTGTTGCTTAACATGAGAAAATACTTTAAGTCTCATGTCAGCATTCAAATGTTACGATATGTTATTTTCAAGAGGATGGAAGGGTCCCTTACAACACTGTGGTCAATGTATTTGTACAGTTTGTAAAAATATTACCCTTATTCGGAATTTGCAGTGAGATGGCCATCTTTCCATTTGTACATTCAAAGACCTTATTTTCTGCACAGCTGCAGGAACTGCATATCTAATTTAGAGTAAAGGAGTAAGCTCACAACCCTGGGATTCTGACTTTTTTCAGTGTCTAGCCTTAGAAGTCAGACCTGTTCTGTGTTCAAAGAAAACAGCAGCTATTTCTTTGTGCATACCACAATTGTGCACTACAATGAAGATGGAAAGTATTTTTAGCATCCAGCATTTGAATGTCAGCAGAAATGTTGTTAACTACAGTATTAAAACCAGTTTTGCAATGCCAAAGTTTTCATATCCCAATATTTTGTCTGTTCTTGCGAGGCAGGAGGTTTTCCAGTTTAGGATATAGTGATAGAAGACTTGGTTTGTCTGATTGCTGGGTTTTTGAAGACAATAGGATGATTCAGAACTTTTGATGACTTTTCAGAGATGATCATTGCCAAAACTCAATGCCCATAGGCTTCTGGTTTTATTTCTCTCCACAGGTGGTGACTTTTATCTAATATGTAATTAACTCTAGGAGAAGGGCTTCTCACTATACTTTCTTGCAGGCCTGTCTGGCACCTTAGTAGGAGAACTCAATCTCAGATCTTGGTGGATGTGAGGATCTGGTCTAGCAAAGCACTTTACACAGGTAGTTGATTTCAACCATGTGCTTAAATGCTTGGCTGAATGATGGTGAACTTTAAGCACATGTGTAATGTTAACTGCTTGATGCATTGCTGATCTGGTGCTATAAGGACCAGCTAGGAGGCCTGAGCTCTTAGCTCAGGCTTCTGGGCCCAATGGCTGGTTTTGAATTGGAACATGCTGTCAAACAGATGATCTCAGAATGCATGAGTAGAGTTGATACCACTTGGGACAAATGAGATTAACACTGTAATATCAGTGAAAGAGACAACTCAAGGCTGCCTTCCCTAAGTAGGGAATTTGTCTCTGGAAGGACACTATCGCAGATAGCCACTGAACTCTTTGTCAGGACTCCTGCTTCCTGCTAGTTGCCATTATTTTTTCTGAAAAAAACACTGCTTAACATGACAGGACTGGAAGATGCACAGTTCAGTAAGAGCAGTTTTACTGCACTGTGAGCATCCAGTTGCCAGGCATATTAGTGTAGGTGTCATGGACAGGACTGATGTCCAGTCAGCAAAATAACATTGCCTTTCCCCTCCTTCCTGTATTTTGCAATGCTTTTGCAAGTCAGCACATAGAAACCATTTGCATGTGTTTAGTTAAGTGGAGCTGTGCTGGACGGGCAAGGAGCTGGCATGTAGTTAGTGATGAAAAGAATCTTCTCCTCCTCTCCAAGCAGTCTCTTTATCTGCAGTCGTGGCATTGCTGAGCTAGTGACCAAAGCATGTAAATAGATGACAGTGTGCTAAAGAAAGGAGACATGTCTACAAACCGTTATGGCAGAACAAAGCAGCACTCCATACTCCTGTATGAATACACTAGTATGTGCAAGTGGGTCAAAAAGTGGGTATTTTAAACCAGTGACTCGTCTGCCCTTGCACAAAGAGGGACCGCAGCATTTATCTCCTCCCTGCATTATTCTGTAAGAGCATGAGAAGAGACATACTTATCAGACTCTAGGTCTCTTTTTCCAGTGTAAGTCAAAACACAGCGTTTAGGGAAAAGTTTAAGAATAAAGGAAGGATTCAGTAATGTCTTTAAATACTCCTCCCTATTCTACTGAGAGGACTTGATGTGGCCACTGGGATTTTTCTCCTACAGATCTTTATCCATTCTGTGTTTTGTGTGTGGCCTGAGTTATTTCTGCCTGTTTCACAGTATATGTAGCATTTACCTCTTCAAGAAATGGCCAGAGGTATTGAGGGCAGACTGTGTGAAAAAGGGGACCACCAAAGACACCTGGTCTTTCCATTATTTCCTTCTGCGGGGACTGCTGTGGGCAGGATGTGCTCTTCTGAGCGTGTCTCTGCTTCTGTGCAGAACAGGAATGTGGGCTTGTGCTCCTGTAAAGCTATGACTACAGGTCACTGAGACGGAGACTTGGGGGAATTCTTTTCCTCCCTCCTTTCACTTGCCCACCAATTGTGCATATCTCTCCATAGTGTATTCAGCTGGTACAGCTCCTATGTCAGTGACAGCACTTGCGACAGCTCCCACCTCCTAAGTAATGTTGGAAAGATTCCAAAAGAGGGAAAGGGTTCCCCATCTTTTTGGTTACCCACTGGCTGCAAGCCTAAGAGTCTTGCAGCTTCTCAGAGTGCTACTTACAATCCATCAGCCTGTGACTGGTCTTTCTCAGCACCAAGGAACTTAGCAAGCACAACACTGCATTTAGTTTCTGATTTGGAGAGTTTGTTTTGTGGATCAGGATGTAGGGATCATTTGCATAGAATGATCAAACTGAAATTGCCTAAGCTGACCCGTTATAACACAGAATCACACAGAATCAAAGGTGTTGGAAGGGACCTCTGGAGATCATCTAGTCCAACCCCCCTGCCAGAGCAGGTTCACCTACAGCAGGTTGCGCAGGACGGCGTCCAGGCGGGTTTTGAATGTCTCCAGAGTCAGAGACTCCACCACCTCTCTGAACAGCCTGCTCCAGTGCTCTGCCACCCTCAAAGTCAAGAAGTTCCTCCTCATCTTTAGATGGAACTTCCTACGTTCAAGTTTGTGCCCATTACCTCTTGTCCTATCACTGGGCACCACTGCAAACAGACTGGTGCCATCCTCCCGGCACCCTCCCTTTAAGCATTTCTAAGCATTGATGAGATCCCCTCTGAGCCTTCTCTTCTCCAGACTAAAAAGACCCAAGTCCCTCAGCCTTTCCTCATCAGAAAGATGTTCCAGCCCCCTAATCATCTTTGTAGCCCTCTGCT
>VFFE01007221.1:1195267-1244251 GCA_008921705.1 Burhinus oedicnemus
GAGTTCTCTGTAGCAGGGGCTCTGTCTGCCTGCTGGGTTTCTCTCATGGGAGGCAGGATACAACTCCAAGCGTCTACCTCCCTCTCACGCTCCCTGATAGTTCTCAGCCTGCTTACCTCCTCCCTGAGCTCCATCACGAAGCGGAGGAGCTCCTCTACCTGGGCACACCTCCCGCAGGCATGCTCACCGCTGCCCCCCGACAGCGGCGTAGGTGCAGGGCCCACCCTGCAGCCCGACACCTGGGTGGCAGCGTGTTCCCAGGAGAGCTCCATCTGGGAAGCTGCATCAGAGCTGGTGCCTGCAGAGCGCAGGGATGCCACGGTCCTCTTCCGAGTGGATACCATGGCTTCCCGTTCCTGGGTGACACCCACTCGCTGCTTCCTTGCTCAGTGCCCAGCCACCAGATTGCTGCACTCCAAGCGGCTCGTTTAAAACTGCCGCTGGTGGTGCTGGCACCACAGATTCCGTTGTGTTTTCACTCAGTTTATTAGATGTAATTCTTTCTGGCAGGCTGTGTCAGAGATTATTTCATCAGTGAAAGCTGAGGACTGGGTATATGATTCGTTTTTCAGGTGACACTCTGGCTTTTCATGTAGTGCTGTTTGGACTGAAAATGATCTATTACCAGATTTTCTGTCTTGCGATAAACCTGATTCTAACCACACAACAATCCACAAAGAAGACAATACTGCATAGTGGCTGTGAAGAAGATTGGCAGTTCAGAAATGTGCTTCTCCTCTCTCCATTCCCAATCGTATCTCTTCCTTGATTTTGACTGTTAACTCTCCAGTAAATAAAACATTTTTACATAATGCTTGTCACTGAGAGGCTCAAACAAGGTCTCCAGACGCAGCTGCAGTAGAAAGATACATATTTCAGCAGCTCTGACTTTGAGATTTTTTGCATACTTTAATCTCTTGTTTCTACTGTTTAAAGTTGACAACTAAGGTTAAACTAAGTAGGTCGGGTTTGACTTTGTTATTATTACACTGATTTCAGAAAGTCATCAACTGATTTGACTTACTGAAGAGGTGACTCTGTGGAGTTAGGAGAGATCTTCACATTTAACTGTTTTCCTACCAATGACATATGTGGTATTTCAGTAATGGTAAATGTTTTCTCTTTCTCTAAAGAACTCTCCTTGAGAGCTGTGCACAATATTTTTTGCTGTTTGTTTAAAATGAAAAAGCATTGTTTTCCAGCATTATTACTATTATTTATTATTAAATAATCTTGTTCTATTTCCCTTGTTTTTGTAGCCACTTTTTCTTCTGTCCACATGCACCCAAACTCATTTGTACAGTGAGGACAAAGATCTTACCAGCTCACCTGCCTGTCACTGAAATGCTACTTGCATAATATTCACCTGAGATTAAATCTATGTCATTCCAGAAGGATTTGCTCAGTACCAAGCAATGTCTTTAGCTGTATAATTGTATCTCTAATGAAATTAAGGACTTCCCTAACAGATGGCTCTATGTACAGTCTTTGCTGTTCGCTGGTAAACTAAGAAGCCAACAGAGTACCAAGAAGCAGAAGCAAGAAGCAGAAGCTATTTTGCAATAGTCAGTGGAGAGCTCCAGTGAGAGCAAAATAGCGATGTCTCAGATTGTTGTGATGGCTGTTCTGTGACCCACTCTTTACTTTTTTGGAAGATGGTATTTTTATAGCTAGGCTATTCTAGCTAGCTGTCAGCATATTATAACAATGCAGAAGTGATCTGTTGCCCATAATAGTTGACTGATGAGAATTCAGTGGGCTTATTGTATACAATGAATACCTTGAAGTATTATAAGAAAGCCCTTTAAATTGTGGATGACTTCCACACTCATTAGCTTGTTTTCAATATGTTTACTGACCTTTTGCAAAGTGTTTTGCAGTCCCTGGATGAACAAGATCCCCAAAGTGCCAATAGCACTTTTTTATTAGTGTGAGCATGAAAACAAATGAAGCAGAATCTTGAGTGCCAGATGACAGTGCCATGCAGAAGCTCGATAGACCAGTATGTGAGCTACACCCCTGTTGGCAGGCCTTTGTAATCTGAACAGCACAAGTAACTACTCCTCCTGCTTTGAAGCAGTATGAAACTTCAAAGAACATCAAAGCTATAGGGGGACCCAATGCCAAGCATCATAATATTTATTTTCCCCCATCTTGAATGAGTTCATCCATCAGTGCCATGACAATAATGCTAGACAGGTCCGCTGCCCTGCTTAAGATTCATGATTCAAAGTTCTGGATGAAGAGAAGAATGGAACAAAGATCTGAACGTGACAGCCTACTTTTAACCTTATTGTCTCTGGGTGTTTTGGCTTATTGTTCTTTCCCTAGTCCACTTTGCTGGCATTTAGACCAAGACTGAATGTTCACTTTATTGAAACAGAAGCATATCCTGCTCGCTCACAGTGTCAAAAACAATGAGACAAGAAGGCCAGTAAAGCATTTATAACCTTGTTCTGAAAAGTCTGACATGCAGCTGGCAGTGGAGAGCTGAAAGAGAAAATGAGAGAAATGACCTAGTCATAACACTGCAAAGAACAAACTGCAAACCATTCCCACAGAGATAGTAGAGAGACATTGGCCTTGGCTTGGGATTGCAATGCTAATACTAAAATCAGGCTTGCTTTTGAGTGCGTAATTCTGGCTTTTCATCTGCAATAGATAGGTAGAAAATTAATTACTTATGCCCTGTAAAGTCAAGGGATGGAGTATGAGCAACAGCTGAACTTGACTGGCCAACATCAGATGAGCAGACTGCAAAAAATAGGAGTTGCTTCAAAGCTGTTTATCAGCTCTGTGGATTCAGACAGCAGGAAGAGAAGTATCACAAAAAGAAAAAAAGCTTTGGTTTGGTTTGGGTTTTTGCCTCATGTCATGCATGACTACTTTCTTGGTCATAAACCTCTGCACAGATTAATGTGGTACAACACAGCTGAAGGGTTCCTAAGTCCTGCCCAGTGCCTTAATGAGTGAAGAAATAAGGCACATGACTCTTTCATAGAGCTTGAATTAGACAATGGGCATCTGGGAACAGAATGAAGACACTAAGACTTGTACAAGAGATGGATTAGAGCATCTATCTAGGAATTTCATTTTTAAAAATATCCACCTCCATTTGCTTGCCCAGTCTTTTGCAAAGTGATGTATGCCTGTCATTGACCAATTACTTGATGGAGATACTTACTGGTTGGATAGTTAGTAGGAGAGCAGCATTTCTTTCAGATGGCCGAAGGGGACATGTCCATGCATAGGATGGGTATTTCCACATTTCTTTTTTTTACCTATTTCTACTTGTTTCTACCTGTTTCTACTATAGTCTTTAGCTGTACCAAGTATTGTCATTATGAATTCTGTAGGAATATATATAAGGTGTATCCTTAATAATAGTGAATCTCATTGTACCTTATGAAGCCCAAACATCTGGATTTGTATGTAACTGCACCACACTGTAACCTTTTCTGCAATCTGAAAATGCCAGTTATTACATCTTATCATTTACGCCCTGTCTTGGTTGTAGACGTAAAACTCTACTTCAGAGCTAACTTCGATGAGCACTTGTAAGCTTCTGCTAGTGCCAAATATGCCTACTTGCCCACTGAGTCAACATGCTCTTGCAACACATAGCTTCTCTTTTGCAGTATTC
This sequence comes from Burhinus oedicnemus, assembly GCA_008921705.1. Classification (NCBI taxonomy): domain Eukaryota; kingdom Metazoa; phylum Chordata; class Aves; order Charadriiformes; family Burhinidae; genus Burhinus; species Burhinus oedicnemus. The sequence goes on from VFFE01007221.1 coordinate 1,198,911, forward strand.
AGAGGTGCGATCCAGCCTTTGAAGTTGGCTGCTCTGAATCCCACTTCCTCTGCACTGCTTAATGGTAGCGGTGTTCAGAAAGGAAGCTTTGGCTTTCCAGCTATAGAGTCAAATGGAAAACAAGCAAAGCAGAAGGTCGTTTTCAGAAGGTAGCCCTGTCCAGTTGAACCAAGCAACACATCTTTTTAGTGGCACTTGCCAGTTCATCATGCAAATACATGTCTGCCACTGAATGCCTCACAATTCGCCCAGTATTGTTTGCTGGTCCCAGGTCAGGAAGTGTGAGTGCTCAGCTGAGTTGTGCATCCTCCCTCCCATGTGCATGTCTATGGGATTCTGCCCAGCCTACTTGTCAGTAGTCAGTCCCATGTTACTGTGTGCATATCTGTCGGTGTTTTTCTCTCATCCCACCACATTAGAGATTAATGTGAACTTGTTTTCTTCATGTCCAAGACTTTGAGATTTCATTAAATATTTGTCTGAAGCAAATAGTTGAGTACATGAACTACTATGAAGTTTTGGAAGAACGAGTCTTTGAGAAGCACCTCACAGAGCAGGGATTAGCTCTGTGTTCAGGACTAGAGTACCAAATGAAGACAGTAAGAGCACAACAACAGCAACAAGGCTGTTATCTCTTGCCATAGCAAACATACAGCTTGATCTAGCAGAGAGGGAGGAATGGGGACTGTCTCCTCTTTGAAGAACAGAATTGAGAGGCACCAGGGCATCACATCTTGCTGCTTTTCTGTTTAGGTCACAGATCTGAGGTAGAGCAAGTTCAGTCTCAAGTCAGAGACTCAGTTGACAGTTTTGTCCCCGCATTTCTCATAGGACAATAATGTTTCCTAATAGTACCATGTTAAGAGTCTCCACTTGTTTCCCAAATAGCTTTTTATTCAAAACAATATACTTTAGCTCAAGGAGACAGCAAAGGAAACCTTTTTGAGGCCCTATTTTTAAAAAAAAAAAAAAAGCATCCTAGACCTACTGTCATTCATATTTTTTAAGGAATAGCAGTTTATCTGTACTAGGGTCTTTATGTGCTAGACAAGATTTGCCTGACAAGATTCATACACATAACGCTGGCTGGCAGGTGCAGCAACAGTTCATAGGTCTATCAGTTCTTGCCTTTGAGCAAATAAAACAGGTGCAGATAAAGGCTCAAAGCACAGGGACTTGCAGCTGGAGAAGAGCTTGTTCTCTGGAGCTGCAAGCCGTAGCAGTGGTAACAAACCACAATGAGTGGAAATGTCACGAATCCAAGTCACGCAAAGAATGATCAATGTCCAGCTGCAGAGAGATGGTACTAAAATAAGAATTACCCAATCAACTTTTTGTCATGTTATTAAATGTCACACTGGGGAACTGTAAATCTCATTTATCCTTCTCCTTGTTCCCCAGACGCTGTTATAATGACAACTTTGTTAGATAAGAGAATTTCACAGGAGAGTGTTTCACAGAACATGCATGTCTGTGAAGCTGAATGTAGCATTACATCTCTGTCCAATCAACAACCGTACAGTGTTACTTGAAAGTTAGGCTAAAATTCACCAGTATGATGGTTGTAGTTTAGCCCCAGCCGGCAGCAACCACACGGCTGCTCACTCACCCCCCCAACCTTCCCGCAGGATAGGAATAGAATTGGAAGAAAAAGGCAAAACTTGTGGGTTGAGATAAAGGCAGTTTAACAGAACAGTGAAGGAAAGAGGAAAACAACATGTGAGAGTAACAACAACATGTTGAGAGGGAGGGAGGGACTTATAACCCTTCTTCGTGCTGAGGTTTCAGAAATCAAAGAGAGTAAATTCCATGTTTACTGTACTCTGTGGATGCATTTTTGAAGCATAAGATGAAGTAATTCACTTCTGATAAGGTATGTTGCTTTACCCATTTAAGTGACACAACAACTGAATACACTGAAGTCACCATTACAGGAAATGGGGTTCATGTGGGGATGTGTAATAATCTCAGAGCTGCTTGCCATTTACAACAAGAATTGGGAGCATGGTTCTTTGCTATCCATAGGCTATCCCTTCAAATTCCCATTCATGCAGTTTTATCCCAGTTCATCTAGAGTTCCAGGGAGCTCTTTAAGAGCTAGGCCTAAGTCAGACACCAGGTTTTTAAAAGAGGATAATTTTTCCTGCCCTTACTTGAATTTTTGGTCTTTATAGGATCTGCGTAGGCCTCATAGATTAATAGGGAGAACTTCAGCAAAGTGTACATATTCAGCTTTGTAACTATCTCACAGCAACAATGAGGTTATTTTTGAATGAGAATCCTAAAGATTTAGCACTTATGTCACTGATTTTTTCTTTCCACTGAACAGCTTATCTTGCATATATCCATTTTCTATGTCATTGTCAGTTTCTGTCTTAAAATTCACATGTTGCTGGATGTTTCCAGGAACACTATGCATGTGTATCAGTGGCAAATCTTTCACCTGTAGAGATTGTCTTGATTCCTTTAATCCCTATTCAGCAAGGCATTTATGCATGTGCTTCACTATAGGCACACAAGTAATCTTTTTTACTTCAGCTGGATTATCCATGTACTTGAAAACAGATTTCAAGCTTGCTCATACTCTCTAGTTTTCTGAATAGGAACCTCAAAATATAAAACAGTGCAACACAGTCAGCTAAATACATCACAGGTGAGTTACAGGGGAGGTATGAGAGTCTAGAGCCGTAAGACCTACATTTAGGACTAGTCTGTACTCTTCTTCAAGCCTTATTTTTTCATTATTTCCACAGCTTAGTTCTTTTTTAAAATCTCTTTCTCCTCTTAGACACTACTATGGTATCTGAGTGTTCCCCATTTTGTAAAGTGTGATCACAAAAAGATTTTGTTCTCCTTATGCCTGAGAACATGAGGGTCCCTAGAAGCTCTTTGTTTCAGTGCATGTGCACATGTGTCTGTGCATGTGTTTAGAGCAGTGGTGTGCTGTGTGGACATCTTGATCCCTCAGAGAACGTCCCAGGTAGCTGGAGCAGCCCCCTGGAGCATTCTGCAGCGGCTCTGCCTGTTCCCCGTGCTGACCGTTACACTGTCCTACGTATTGCAGAAGTCCTCCTGAGTTAGAGAGAGGCCATCTGTCTGATAATATGAAGATCACAACTCTCATCTTATTTTGACCTGGAGCCAGGGAAAAGAGCAAAGCCCAGAGCTGCTCTGTTCTTAGCCATCTGCGTCGCATGAGCAGATGGCCTGCTGTGTAGTAAACCAGCTGTGACTGTTTTAAGGGGCAGCTGTTCTGTACTTAGGCATAACAGTTGATGCTGTTTAGCAGTCAAAAGTGCTGGGTGAATGTAGCTCGGCCTGGCTCTGACTGGATGGGTGTTGCTTCTTACTCATCATCAGGAAACGGCCATTTGAGTAAGGAAACAAGAAAAACAGTACAACTGTCAGCCTTTCAACAAAAGGAGAGAGCACCTCATAGGAGCACCTTGCAGTTGCTGGGAAGGGGTAGGATTCAGTTACTTCAGTACCAGCTTTACTGTGTGACTTTGGAAAATCATTTGCTTCTTGACATTTGATAGATAAACTGATAAATTGAGCACAGTCTCAGGCCACTGCTTCACTGGAGCAGCCAGTCTGCATGGTGCTTGGATAATACAGACCATATAGCCCCCTAGGAAGTAGATGGTGAATAGTGAATTATTCAAAGTGCTTACTTATGCAGGCTGCCCTAGTCTTCCCCAACATGAGCCATCTGCTCTTTCAATTCAGCTGAACTTGGAGAGATCCGAGCAGTAGATTTATTTGCACAGGATGTAACACTGATGGGAGGAGGCTTTTGTCAGCATATTAACTTAACCAAAGCTTTCATAATATGCCACCATAACTTCATGTACTCTATGTCATGAACAGGATGAGGAGAGTTTGCAGAATTAGATCCTCAATGTGGGAAGTGCCATCATTCTTCATGAAATATCTATTGTGATATTCTGGACTGCTTGTTTATTGGCTAATTTTTTTTAATAGTTGTCTTAAAAGGACTCAGTATTTCTAGCAGCTACTGTTGATGAGAATTTGCTGAGTGAGTTATTTGCTTCTGAAAGAAAGACAACTGCTAGAATATGTAGATAGCTGCTGGTTAATCTTTGATAATGTGATGGCTGCTGTGAGGGATTAAGTGAGGAATTTCCTCTGGGTCTCTACAGCCTGCACTACACAGTCAGTCTCCGCACTACAGGGTTGTGAAAGACTCACATCCTTACCTGGTCAGTGGGTTACACTAGGGAAATTTGCTACTTTAGCTTAGCTGAGTAGCAGCTAGGTTGATTTACAGCTATCCTTAGCAGAACTACTAGCTGGTAAATCAACAGTCCCAGTCTTCTGTTTTAATTTCCACTGTGTAGGTTTGGCTCCATGCAAAGAACTGTTAAGAGCAGAGCATAGGATGCACTATAAACTCACTCCCTAGCATGCCCCAGGTCTTTTGTTTGTGCGTAATGTTTTCCGAAATTAAAAACCTCACTGGGAATTCAGGTGAAGCCATCTTAATGACTGTGCTTACAGCTTTGGAGATCTGCTTTCTGACCCCGATGTGGTCCATCTTTGTGTTGTCCGGAAGAAGTAATAGGAACTACTTGAGATGAGCTGTGACACAAAACAATATTACTGGCTATTCCTAATTATTCCCAGTGTTTGTAATGCCATCATTTCTGCAGATCTAGATAAGTGTTCTGTTGTGGTTGGCATTGTAGAGACTGATAATAAAAAATGGTTGCCATCTCAAAGATCCTGCAGTGGACAGGCAAGAATTATTACTCCCCATTGCAAAGGCATAGAGAGATTTGGTGACTTCCCAAGATAACAGAGGAAACTGGTGTCAGAGTATGGGACTCAAATTTCAGTGTGTGGGAGCACCCACATCCCGGTCAGACCCTGAATATGAAAGAGCACTGCTCCCAGCCTCTGAGGCTCAGCTTCTGATGCTTGCAGCAACGACTGCAGTAAGTAGGGTAGCTGGGAGGGCATTTGTCTCTCCTGATACTGTGCTGTGACCTGACATTGTTGTGTGTCTCTTGGAGTCATAGACATTAAAATTCATCAACTCTAGAAAACACGAAATTAAAGTGGAAAAAAAAGAGGTTGCTTAATTTGCGTGTGTATTCATTACAGTCACCGTAGAAACAGATATTGCAAGATAAGGTGGAAATATGTAGGTCATTCAAAATGTGTTCTTCCCTGGTATGGAGGAAGTTGGTTTTCTTTTTTCCTGCAGGTAAAAGGTACGGTAAAGAATGACACAGAGAGAGAGTGGAAGCGACAGGTGATGAAAGAGAATGAGAATGAAAGTGACTATTGTAACAAAACCTTTGAATTAACAGCAGATGAAAAGAAACCTGAACTAATTCAAAGCTAAAATATATGGGTAATGTTTGTCTGTGGTAAGGCAAAAGATACAGCACTAAGCAATTAAAGCTGAGCATCAATTCTGCAGGCTGGACTGCTCATCATTTTGGAAAACAATATGATAATGAAAGAAGCACAGAAAGTATCCCAGATCAAGGCTACTGTATAAGCAGTTTGACTTTTGTAATGTTGCAGGCTTCATCTGCGACAAAATTCACTTCTTTTCACGAGTCCAGTCCACACCACTGACAATGCTTCTTAGAGAACTAGGCCCAAATTTGCCCTCAGCAATCAAAGGCTAACAAGTACTAATACTAGCTAGGAAGTGAGCCAGAAAGAATCAGAGCAACGTACCTTCCTGCACCTGTCTTAACAACATAATTGCAACCTATCCAGATAACTCTGCTGTTTCAGTTTGCAGCAGAATAATAGCTGCTCCAGCGGAGGCACATTGCAATGGCATACTGCCTCCCGGTCCCTTCTAAGCACCATTAGATCATTGAATGCCTGGCTTACCAGGCCTTCTACTTGTACCTTGTACTGTCCTTCACACCTGGGTGAACGGAGCATAAAATGCTTCCATTCCAGTTTCAGAGCATATCAAACGTATTTGTCACCTCTTTAAGCATTTGAGAATGATTAGGAAAAGTAGAAGGCAAAGCAGAATAAGTATTTCTTAGCAAAATTTTTAATGGCAATTTTGTCTCAGTTCAGCAAAGTCGGAAACGTTTAACCAATGTTACTGGGAGCAAGATATGAAATTTTGGGGGTTTGGATGCTTTAAGAAGCTTTCATTTCATTTTTTGACATTTCAAATATTGTTTAATGTGTCATGCTGCAATGTGTAATATGTCAGACAACAGAGATTAAACAAAGCACTTGAACCTAGTCAGATTTAGGTAATTCCAGAAAGGATTTTTTTCAGATTTTTTTACAGAAAATTTTTATATAGTCTATCAATACTGTTGCTATTTGGGAAGATAAGAATTCTGAAAGATCAGAATTTTCTGTGCATGGCACTGCATTTCTACATTTTGACTGCTTTTTATGGTGTAGAATTTGGTATGCTGTGTCTTAGGCTAGGATATCACAAACACTACTAAACTAGTGCTAGAAAAAAACCAAAATCTGTTCCATAAGCAGTTTGACTTCCGGGATATTGCAAGCTTCCCTCCCCTTCCCAGCCCCCAGTTCTGGTATTCTTGCTCCTCTCTCTGTTTTTTGTTTCCTGCCTGAACTTCTCTTGTGCTGACATAAATGTCTTGAATAGATCAGAGATCTGTGTTGGGTAAAAGTTAAGGGAAAAAAGGTATGAAAGTCATATATACATACACATATTTCAAGAGATCATTAACTGAATTATAAACACCATGTAAAAGACAGTCCGGCTTATTTTGCCTCCTTTTCTAAATGAACTCAGATTTCCAGAGAGCGTAAAACTTGATTGAGGCCATCTAAGCTACAGCAACTATCTTGTGTGAAGTGGAAGGAAAACCAATATGAATTAAAAGTTTAATAACTGTATCAATATAGCATTTTGTGGCTGAAGTAATAATAGCTTTGCCAATACTCCTTGCTCTGTAGGGCACTGTGTAGGTCTTATAGGGCAAAGAGAGTGGTAAAGCTGTAATTTTTCATTTTTCATTTACCCTTTCCATGTTTTGGTGTTATGTACTGTTTTGTGAGTTACTACTGTTACTAGTTGCCCTAGCATCTTAGGGGCCACATGTGGGCCAAAGTACCACTGTGGTTAGAGTCATACAGATAGAGGACAAAGTGATAGTTACTGCCCTGAAGACCTTAATCGGTGTCTGCCAAAACGGAGAGTACTTCTCCTTTATATAAACTTGCACCAATCCCTTGAAGTTACTGATGCTGTGCAGATACACAGCACTTGAGGATTTGCCTCCTGTTTTTGCAGATATGGCAGGATGTTGTAGCTTCCAAAAAGGGCTGAAGACAGCCTCTTCCCTTGCTAAGCTGCAGCTCCTCTGTTTGCAGCTCCAGGTGTTATCTGGAAGCTTTCTAGGCAGCTCCTTTGCTGGGAGCTGCAGCTTCCCAATGTGCTGCTCTTCACACACTGAGATGAAGCAGTGAGACAGCAATTTTCACTCCCAAAGACAGAAATGTTAACTTTTTCCTCTTGTAACCCTGCAGGTACATCAGCAGTGCACTGGTACAGCTTTCTACCTGCTGCTCCTTAGGTTGCTGCTGCTCTCTCTCTCAGGCAAGTGGCATTGTTTGGCTATTGAAAGCTGAAGTTGGGGTGCCTGAATGTGTGTGGGTGGGAGGGTGGGAACAGCTTGTGCCTGGGACATCCTGGTTCTGTTTCCTGCCTGCCAGGATAGACTCTTTTCAGAAAGGCTGATTTTCATTTCAAGTTTTAATAGCTGAACACTGCCACCTTTATGCCCTTAAAAGGTCAAGTCATCCATGTGCGACAGCAAGTCCTGCAATGCTGCCAAACCTCTCCCACTGGCCTTGGCATGTTGTAGGTCTTGTCCATACTGTACTTGTGGGCTGAACTTCAGGTTGCCTTCAAGCTTAGAGTTAGTAATGGTCCTTAGCTTGATTCCCAGTGGCTACTTAGCCCTTCTGCAGGCTTTGCTCGATGGTATGTGAGGTTAACGTTGTCCCCTCACCCCTTTGCATGTCATGTTTTCTAACTTGCTGCTGTGATCTGGAGTGAAGCAAAGAAAGTCTCCTGTGTGCTACCCCATCTCTTCAGTCACGTGTCCTCTCTTGTGTTCATTTAGAGCCAAGCCCCGTAGAGGGGCTGGTGTCTAGCAAGCTCTGCTTAAGGAGCCCAACACAGGAAGTTGCATGGTGAGAGCTGAGTGGGGAGAAATGGACCAAGAGCTCATGGCTTGGGCAGGGGAAAGGAAATCTGTAGTGTAGTTTTGTGCCTAAGGGGTAATTCGAAATGCTGATGACCTTTTTTTCTTCACTTTGAAACAAACCGTCCTTTCAGAGTGGAGGAAGGATACCAGCTCTGAATTAGGCCTGGGAACTTCCAGCTTTTGCCTAATTGTGAACCAATTTGTGGCTTTAGATCAGTAGGTATCATGACAAGTTTTGTTAGTCCTTCAAAACTCAATTTAAAAAAGAGATTTTAAGAATACCACAAGCCTTGATTTAAGAACCATGCAGAAAATGCCTCCTTAAAGAAGTTTTTAATTATGTTTTTATCTGCTTTTAGAGAAAGTACTTTTTGCAAGTGGCAGATTTCACATCAATACATCAGTAGGTGGACTACCATGCTGGAGGATGATGTGCTTCTTAATTTAACTTTGCTAGTCTAGCAAGTTACTGAGCAAAAGCAGTTTAAAGAGAAGATACTTGGTGATGGCAGAAATGATTGCTTAATGGGAAGAGGGCTGTACTGTGTCAACCTGCAAGCTCCTTTCACCTAATTGCCTCCCAGGCAGTGGGATAGGTGGTCCCTGAAGCAGGTCAGATTGGGAATAGCTTGTATAAACACAAAACCAGTGAAGAGAAGTAAAGTAGAATTTAGTAAAGAACAATCAACACTGCTCTATTATACTCCATTGGTAACATCTGAAGGTAAAAATTCTCTTACTTTGGATACCAGATCCCAGGAAAATAATATAAAAGGCCTGAATTATTGGTAAGTCTTGATAAACCATTTGGCAACAGGAGGAGCAAAATAAGCATCTTTTGGCACCTAAAACATTGTTATTTTTCAAATAATAAATTGTGTAGAATCCTTGCTAAGCCTGAAAGCTGGTCAAGGGAGCACTAGCATCACAAATGAGACATGGACAAGCTGAACAGAAGTATGTCAAAGCTGCATGGCTGCAGATTCTGAGTTATCAGGCTTACATGGGTATTTCCGCAGGAACAAAGTTCCCTTCTGTGCAGATACTGCTATGCCGTATCAGGCCCCTTCATGGAACAATTTATATCTGTTTTAAGTTTATATAAGCCTTAGTACTTTCTTTTAAGTCAGAGTTTGTATAGATAGAAGGCTGAAATCTGTTGCTTTGCATTCTGCCCTATAGCTATAAACTGCTTCTGCCTGACCTGAATGCACAAAGTACACTGTGTGTTTATTCCGTGACAATTCCTACACCAGGTGTGGAAGGGAGGGGAAAATTGGGCTATTTGTTTTCACCTTTGTTGGAGATAAGGGACATGCCCTTTTCTTATTTTCTGTTTAACTCTGTGTTTATGCTTTCATAAAATAGAATAATGAATAATATAGCATAAATATGCTATTCCATACAATTTAGCTTTCTATTTGGTGTTAAAACTATGGAAAATTCTGTGTTCATGTGGGCTGAGGGAAAGAAGATGAACACCACGTTAACAGCAGGGGCATTAAGGAGGAGGACAGTTAAAATGGTGTCACTTCTTTAAAGTGATTCAGGAGTCTTCACTACCTCTCTTGGGCAACTCCTCTTGTTAATGGTCAGTGATGAAAATGCATATGGAGGTCCATACAGACGAGTTTACAGGAGGCTACCTCCTTTTTCAGAGCCTAACGCCTGATGGTTATAGCTTTTACTTTGAAATATTTGGAACTCTGTGCCAGTTTGTTGATGTATGGTCTTTTGGGAGATTTTGTTAAGCCCCTGTTATCATAAATGTTTCATGAATGTAAGCACCAAGCATCAGCTATACTAAAACTGCATTTTTATCCTTTCCTGCCTTTGTACTCCTTACAGTCAGTGGTCACTCCTGTTTATGACAACTGAGAAAAAAGCAGTGTGGTTAATGCATGTTATCTATATATCTGTCATGACTTCATGTAGCTTTAGCATGAACTTTGCTTTTCCCTTGGTATAAACAGATATATTTTTTTGTATCTGTCACCAGATAAATTTCACATATATTTCAAGGCCCTATAACTGTTTTATATTTTTTTAGTGTTGGAGAGACAGAGTTTGTAAGAGATGGCACAGGTCTGTCACTCATAGCAACATTCTAATATTTTTCTCTAAGCATTTTCTCTAAGCATTTTTATTTCCTTTCAACACTGGCTTCCTCAAAAAAAACCCAACATTTCACATCCCAAATCTAATCACAGTGGAACTGGAATACTTGAGATAAAGCCAGTACTGTAAGCATGGAATTAATTTATGATTTACTTTCATTGATTGTACAGTAATTATGCATTTGTCTGATTAGTTGTAAAATAATGGGAAAACAGTTGATAATGCTTTATCAAATGGGTTCTAATGCTCCTAAAGTGCTTCAAGATTTACAGTATTATAAATGGTTAAAGCTCAAGCCTAAAGTGAGTTAGAATTAAAGCTAATTATTTCTGATCTAAAGATCTTTTTCAAAAAAATGATGACTGCTTCATTTTTTTTATAGAGCTGAGGTTTTCTGAACCTGGACTCTGCTTGAAAGAGAATTATTTTAGGAAGTTTGAGCAAAAACATTTTGGTGCAATGGATAGATTTTCTAGCTTTTATATTTATAAAGAAAGGTGTATTTTTTCATGAGTGGACTGAAGCATCTCAACAGGAGACACTGGAAACCTGAAATCTGGAGCGGAGATAATCCATTAGGCTCAATGGAAAAAATCCGGTTTGGTTTAGCCAGATCATACAGATTTGCATTGCATGCCCTGACAATTGCTTGACTATGCATGTGTTAACTGAGACATCACTAGGAAATCTGGATCTCATTTCGTCTCCAGCAGATGGATTGGATATTAAACTGATGAATGAGGAAGGGCTACACCAGGAGCACTAGAGTAACAGTAAATGTAGTTCATCTTCGTCATTTACTATGCAGAGAATTTGTGAATAGGTGTTACAGGATTGAAGATTGTGTTGCAATGGCACCACATTGGCATGAGGCAGCAAAGAGTTGGTGTTGCAGCCATTCAACACTGAATGTTTAAGCTCCTCCTTTTGGCATCCTACTGTTGCACTAGTAAATCTGAACAATTCCATATCAGCATTGTTTTGTCAACTTTGATGGTGCTATGCTGATTTGCATCAGTGAAAGATCTACCTAACAGCCTTGGTAAAAATCAATACGATGTGAATCATGTTGTGTTATGCTTCTGTTAAACTCTTGTGCCTTATCTGCCCTGGCACGGGATATTGAATCATAGAATATCTCAAGTTGGAAAGGGCCCATAAGGATCATTAACTCCAACTCCCTGCTCTTCGCAGGACTACCTTAAAACTAAACTGTATAACTAAGAGTGTCATCCAGACAGTCTTTGAACTCTAACAGGCTTGATGCTGTGACCAGTTCCCTGGGGAGCCTGTTCCAGTGACTTACCATGTTCTCAGTGAAGAACCTTTTCCTAATGTCCAATCTGAACTTCCCCTGACACAGCTTCATTCCATTTTCTGTTTGCACCTAGTTTGAGGGGCCAATCTAAATTCCTTTTAATTTGTGGTGGTCTTTACTTAGTTTGACATAGAAATTAATCAAGCTCTGCCATGATTAAGCAAGACACTCAGTCAAGCATGTGTCTTAACTTGGAAGCATGTGAGTGATCGTGTTGAATTGAGAGTTTAGCATGTACGTGAGTACCTGCCTAGACAGGGGACGTAATTAAAGATCTAGAACGATATCATGGAATGACTTTTGACTCAGTGACTGATACCAGAATTACATCAGATTGCAGATTCAGCATGACTTAGAATGTAAATATGCACTGCCATATCCCCGGAATAGCTCTTATTTTAAACCTGAACATGATCCTTCCACTCTTTCCTTCCATTCTGCAGACTAGTAAGAGCTGTTTAATGTCTCATTCAATTCACTAAACAGTGGCAGAAGTAGATTGCCTGTGCTCCTTCTAGCATCCTACAAGTAAGAACTGTTTCTCCTTATAATGACTTTTCCACCTGTGACTTGCATCAAAGAATGAAAAATGAATAATGATTATTTGTTCAAACAGCAGGAGTGTGGCAAAATTAGTTTGAGCTATGCTATGAGGATATTGGATTTGCCACTTGGATCTAAATGAATGCTGAATGTAAATAAAACTTGATATTCAGAGTTAACCCTATTTTAGAGCAGCAGAGGCACATCATTAAAAAAATTTCTGGTTGTCAGTGAGCAATGAATTACCATGCAGTGCAGCACTGTAAAGACATAACAAGCAACTCCCTGCTGGTGTATAATGTGCCAGCACATGGAAGATGATACATAGAATGAGACAAGGAATAGCTCCTTAGGGAATAAGATACTTCAGGCCTAATCCTGAGGTAGTGTAAGAAGCATATATCTCCACTGAATGAACTGGAACTCAACTGATTCACAGCAGTCTGGGTCCTAGCTTTTTGTCATTAGTGAACAGAGATGATGTTCTCTCTATTATAACTTTTTCCTCTCCAGCTTAATAAAATTACTGCAACTGCTACATTAAAGTTTCTCCATTGCTAGCCATCTACTGCTGAGTCTCATCTTTTTACTTAGACTGGCGCTCTAGCCTTTTGCTCCCCAATCTTCTGTGCTGAAACTTGACAGGCCATTCTCTCCTTTAATTGGAAATGTATCTTGACAGTGCTTTCCAGCTGGTGGTCCTCAGCACCTTGTCAGGGGACTATAGAAAATCACTGCCTGTTGAGAAGGCTTACATTTACCATACAGGGATCTGTACTTCCATTGGAAAAATAAGGAGTCTGCAAATTGATAAAGATTTAATGTCAGAGTCATAGCTGTTGACTTTTGCAACTTGAATTAGATGACAGCAATGCACAGCAGGAGGGCAGGAAACAAGCATAATTTGAAACAGAAGAGGTCCAGACTGGTATAAGGAGAAACTGTACCACCATGAGGATAGCCAGGCAGTGGAGCAGGTTCCTCAGAGAGGTTGTGCCATCTCCATCCTTGGAGGTTTTCAGAACATGATTGAACAAAGCACTGAGCACCCTGGTCTGATTTCATGGCGGACCTAGCTTTGAGCAGGAGGTTGGACTAGAGACCTCCTATGGTCCCTTCCAACCTAGATTATCCCATGATCCCATGACCTCTATGCATGGATTGCAGATGGGACCTCTTTCTGGGCTGTTCAGAACTGTCTATCCTGAGTCCTGAGACCTTAATGGATCTTTTTAGGTTACAGCAATATTTGGTCAAGATCCAGGAACAAAGCTGTAACAGTAGATCAGAAAATCAAGAGAACATTTTATGGCTTGTGACTCCATGATCAGAATAACTGTGCTTTTCAGGCCATGCATGATGCCAATGGAAAAGACATAGTGTCCTGGTTTGAGTGACACAGGACTAATTTCTCTTCTAATGCTTGGGAAAACTGCACTTTTAGAAGACTAATGTCTGAATTTGTGAAAATATTTACTTTATAGGCAGTGATGGTGTGTGGGTTTCAAGGTCTCAGTGTTTTTCAAGCTCGTCAGGTGCAGAAATAGAATCATAGAGTCACCTAGGTTGGAAGCAACCTTTAAGACCATCGAGTACAACCATAAACCTAACACTGCCAAAACCACCACTAAACCACATCCCTAAGCACCATGTCTGTCCATCTTTTAAGTACCTCCAGGGACGGTGATGCCACCACTTCCCTGGGCAGCCTGTTCGCATGTTTGATAACCCTTTCAGTGAAAAAATTTTTCCTAATATCCAGTCTAAATCTCCCCTGGTGCAACTTGAGGCCATTTCCTCTCATCCTATCACCTATTACTTGGGAGAAGAGACCGACCCCCACCTCACCACAACCTCCTTTCAGGTATTTGCAGAGAGTGATAAGGTCTCCCCTCAGCCTCCTTTTCTCCAGACTGAACAACCCCAGTTCCCTCAGCTGCTCCTCATAAGACTTGTTCTCTAGGCCATTCACCAGCTTCGTTGCCCTGCTCTGGACACACTCCAGCACCTCAATGTCTTTTTTGTAGTGAGGGGCCCAAAACTGAACACAGTATTCAAGGTGGGGCATCACCCATGCTGAGTCCAGGGGGATGATCACTTCCCTAGTCCTGCTTGTTGCACTATTCCTGATACAAGCCACAATGCTGTTGGCCTTCTTGGTGACCTGGGCACACTGCCAGCTCATATTCATCCAGCTGTCAACCAACACCCCCAGGTCCTTTTCTGCCAGGCAGCTTTCTAGCCAGTCTTCTCCAAGCGTGTAGCGCTGCATGGGGTTGTTGTGACCCAAGTGTAGGACCCGACACTTGGCCTTGTTGAACTTCATACCATTGGCCTTGGCCCGTTGATCCACCCTGTCCAAATCCCTCTGTAGGGCCATCCTACCTTCAAGCAGGTCGACACTCCCACCTAACTTGGTGTCATCTGCAAACTTACTGAGGGTGCAATCAATCCCCTCATCCAGGTCGTTGATAAAGATGTTAAACAGAACTGTCCCCAGTACCAAGGCCTGGGGAACACCACTTGTGACCGGCCACCAACTGGATTTAACTCCATTCACCACCACTCTTTTGGCCTGGTCTTCCAGCCAGTTTTTGACCCAGTGAAGAGTATACCCATCAAGTCATGAGCAGCCAGTTTCTCCAGGAGAATGCTGTGGGAAACAGTGTTGAAGGCTTTACTGAAGTCCAGGTAAACAACATCCACAGCCTTTCCCTCATCCACCAAGTGGGTCACCTTGTCATAGAAGGAGATCAGGTTAGTCAAGCAGGACCTGCCTTTCATGAACCCATGCTGACTGGGCCTGATTGCCTGGTTGTGCTGCATGTGCTGCATAATGGCACTCAGGATGATCTGCTCCGTAATCTTCCCGGGCACCGAGGTCTGACTGACAGGCCTGTAGTTCCCCGGATCCTTCTTCCAGCCCTTCTTGTAGATGGGTGCCACATTTGCTAACCTCCAGTC
Source organism: Burhinus oedicnemus (assembly GCA_008921705.1). NCBI lineage: Eukaryota > Metazoa > Chordata > Aves > Charadriiformes > Burhinidae > Burhinus > Burhinus oedicnemus. Next base: position 1,214,055 of record VFFE01007221.1, read on the forward strand.
AACTGGGACCTCCCCAGTTAGCCAGGACTGCTGATAAATGATGGAAAGTAGCTTGGTGAGCACTTCCACCAGCTCCCTCAGTACCCTTGGGTGGATCCCATCTGGTGACATAGACTTGTGTGTGTCTAAGTGGTGTGGCAGGTCACTCACTGTTTCCCCTTGGATTATGGAGTCTTCATTCTGCTCCCTGCCGCTGTCTTCTAGCTCAGGGGGCTGGGTACTCATGGAACAACTGGTCTTAGCATTAAAGACTGAGGCAAAGAAGGCATTAAGTACCTCAGCCTTTTCCTCATCCTTTGTCACTATGTTTCCACCCCTGTCTACTAAAGGATGGAGATTCTCCTTAGTCCTCCTTTTATTTATAGAAACTTTTTTTATTGTCCTTGATGTCAGAAGCCAGCTTAAGTTGTAGTTGAGCTTTGGCTCTTCTGATTTTCTCCCCGCATAGCCTCGCAGCATCTTTGGAGTCCTCCTGAGTGGCCTGCCCCTTCTTCCAAAGGCCATAAATTTTCCTTTTTTCCCAGAGTTGCAAGCATAGCTCCCTGTTCAGCCAGGCCAGTCTTCTTCCCCGACAGCTTGTTTTTTGACACATGGTGACAGCCTGCTCCTGCGCCTTTAAGACTTCCTTCTTGAAAAACGTCCAGCCTTCCTGGACTCCTTTGCCCTTCAGGACTGCCTCCCAAGGGACTTTGTCAACCATGCTCCTGAAAAGACCAAAGTCCGCCCTCCAAAGTCCAAGGTGGCAGTCCTGCTGACCGCCCTACTGGCTTCTCCAAGAATCAAAAACTCTATCATTTCATGATCACTATGCCCAAGATGGCCTCCAACTGTCACATCCCCCACAAGCCCTTCTCTGTTTACAAACAACAGGTCCAGCAGGGCACCTTCCCTAGTTGGCTCCCTCACCAGCTGTGTCAGGAAGCTATCCTCAGCACACTCCAGGAACCTCCTAGACTGTTCCCTCTTTGCTGTATTGTATTCCCAGCAGGCATCTGGTAGGTTGAATTCCCCCACAAGTATGAGGGCTAGCAATAAGGGCTCCTAGGATGAGGAGAAGTGAGACCCAGGCACTTGACCCAAGCTGGCCAACAGAATTATTTCATACCATGAATGTCACATTCAATGTAAATTAGAAAGTTTGCTGCAAAGTGCTTTCTCTCCCTTGATGGCGGCGATCCAGGGAAGTTCTTGCCCCGGTGCCAGACCCCTGAGTCCTTCCCTTCCTTCTGAAACCATAGCGCTCACAGTGTCCGACATTGGCTGTCACTGCTGGGAGTGCACAGCTTCCTACTGATAGAATTGGCTGAGGATAATCCTTGTATATTTTATACTGGTATCGGGATCAATATTGCTTCTTTAGTATTATTAATGTTAATTATCTAATTTTATTCTATTAAATCTGTTTATATTTCAACCCCCAGGTTTCCTTGTTTTTTCCCAGTTCCCCTTCCTAGGTGGGGATGGGTCATTGGGTGATAGAATAATTGTCTAAACGACAATAAATTGTTGTGGGTTTCTCAAACCATAACACATAGTTAAGGAATTCCTTTTAGGCTGTCTTTAATGTTTTGGCGATATTTCTGCATGCAAAAGCAAAGTTAAATATGCAGCTGTATAGTTACATATATGTACATATACATACATACACTTTTTTGTTGTTGTTTTTACAAGGGTCACAGTAGTACAAGCCTTTCATCTGCTTGGTGTATTGCCTGCTCTAATCTAAACCATAGATTGTAATTGTACAAATGGTGTAACTGTATTGATGGTATGTTGTCTAACTGCTAGAGGCACTGGCATTGAATCTGAGGTACTCTGTTAGTGCTTGCTGCCTGTTATTGTGCCCAGATTGTATATTTGGCCAAAGAAGATATAGAGAGTATTTCATGTAGATTGTATTTGAATAATGGCAATTAACACAAATAGAAATCATTGATTTAACATGTCCCGACATCCCCTGAAAGTTATCGTAATTAGCTGCAAGCAAACACTAAGTTAATAGGTACAATTTTCAGTAGATGTTCTTTCTTTAACAGGACTCCTGCATTGCCTGTGCTTGCATGTACAGTTATTGCTTAGTTGATATGTTTACTACCAATGCATGTTTGCAAAATCATAATTAAATACAAAACATATGCTATTGTTGTGTATGTGGCCTCCCTGCGAGGGCATTTATCAATGGGTGTTTTTGTCCCAGTCCTGGGGTTATTCTAGTGCAATGGAAGGCACCCAGATCAACAACTGTTTGCAAAATTGTGGCTCTGAGCAGTGCCAGCCCACAAGGGAATTTTTGAACCTGCCTGTTTAGTCCATGACAAGTGAGTAGCGGCAAGCAGAAGGGTTACTAGAGTTCACCAAAGGCCTGCAGAAAGTCTGAATTACTCAATTCTCACAGAGCGTTTGCTGCCAAATGAACAGAACATTGTAGGATAAATAGCTGTTATCTGCATTTAGAATATGCCTTCCAAGTGAGAGGGAAGGTGTGCTGCCTTACAGGATTATCTGGCTGTTCATCCTGTCACGTGAAACAACCGTCCTCTGGTTATTATAAAACATGGGCTGTCAACATAGGGGACACAGGATGGTTTCATTAAGGTCACAGGCACCATTTCTATGGCTCTATAGAAGGCAGCAGAGGTCTTACTGAAAACTTTTATTTATTTAGGTTCACATATTGTTTAGGTTCACTGACACAAAAGTTGTTTTGAAAGAAATTAAAGGCTTTTGATTCTAACAAAATCCAGTTTGCAAGGCTGTACACAGAATTTCTGTTGCTCTCTGAAACTTTCTTTTTTATTTATGGTTAGAATAATCACAGAGATTGAGATTCTGATATGGTTTCTTTCCTGTTCTTGAGCCTATCCTAATACAAACAACGTATGTGGGTGTTCCTGTGGATAAACAACACTAAATCCAACGTGATGTAAAGTAACAGTTTACCAAGGTTGATGTCAAATATCTGACTTTTGGCTCAGATGTTCAGTTGGTGTACACTTGCATAGCTTCTTCAGTCCTTCATGGTTTCATTACTAATTTTTGTGGGGGTGGATGTGGGATGTGGGAGAGAAGATAATGATGAAACTATGGCATCCACAAGAGCACCAATGTGACTCAACCACAAGTCTTTATCAGTAGTTATTATACACGTTTGTTGCTTTAGAACATACTTTCATTGGCCTTTACTTTCATTCTCTGTGTCACCCTGTTCTATACCTACTTTACTAATTTTTTGTAAGTCTTTCTTTGGGAAGAACTCAGGAGAAAATAAGAATTTAGAAGTTGTCTGAATTTAACTTCTCAGTTGGATGGAGAATACATATCCCACAGGCGAGGTTTTCGGACAACTCACCACAGCATGATTTTCTTCAGTGAACTTTTCTTACTGAATTAGTCTGAGGCAGGAATGGCACAAAACTTTTTTGCCCCTTTTCTGTAATTTACCACCTCAGTAACCAAAGCTCAGCAGACTTCACTGCTTCCTGTTTTACCCAGCCACCACATGTCCTGTCACAGGCCACACCATACAACCCAGCAAACTCTGTTGCTTTCCCTCAAGTGAAGGAGAATACTTTCTTATCCTTCCACTTCCCCTTTCTAATGTCTTCCACAGGTAACTCCTGCTACCAGACTGGTACAACTCTTGCTTGCTACATGGTACTGTTATAGCTAAAGAAAGCCCTCTGCCTAATTACTACCTATTACTCCAGTACAATGTTTGTACTGCTCTGTTGTACTTAAAAGGCAGATTAACTCGAGTGACTTGGGCCAATTTCCCCAGTCATTGTCATATATTCTGTTTTGCTTTCTTGGTTGACCCTACTTTGAGCAGAAGGTTGGACTCAAGAGCTCCTGAGGTCCCTTCCAACCTGAATTATTCTGTTATTTTATGATTAAGTGATGCTGACTGAAAGATGTCATCACACTTCAACAGATAATCTGCCTTCTGTGCTTATTGTATAGCTGAATATAATCACTAACGTAGGTAAAAGAAGAGATGGCAAGCATGGAATTCAGTTTGCATTGTAGTGAATAACAGTGCTGTGTTGTGGTGGTTTTTTTTAATGTGGAGCATTCTGTGTTTTCAATATTATGTCTACTGTGGAAAAACATTTCTTGGGGAAGTATTTCGTGCTTCCTGATGGTTCCAGTTCTGGCACTACTTGAGATTAGCAGGTTGACAAGCTCTCATTGCCTTTGAAGCTTTGCATTTGCCTCGGGAGAGTATGTCTTTTTTGCCCACCCTTTGCTGATGGTGTAATCATGGGGAGCTGAAGTGTATTTTATCTCATGGCACAGCTAGTTGTTATTTTTAACCATTAAATGATTTATTTGGAGTTATATTACCCCTTAATTATAGGCATTAATGACACAGCATTTTTTAAAACACAGAATAAGATCCAGAGGCTAATTAAGGGTGCTGGTGAGCCTTTTACATGAATTCACTGGTGTCCTCTACAAGTGCCTATAGTGCCTTGACTCACGTACCTTACATTAGAAAAGGAAACTTAGGACCAATTTTATGCAAATGATTAACTATAAAATCAGGAAAAAAAATCTTCAAAGCTATACTGCTTTTGGTAATACTTACTTAAGATTAACATACTACAATGACCAAATGCAACTCACATCAACAGGTTAACACCAGCACTGGCTTGGAATAAAAATTCTCTCCACCATTAAGATATTATGTGAACACAGCATATTAATCTGTATAAATCCCAGGAAGGAATTCAAGGAAGAGTCGAGTGACACTCAAATCCTGACTACAGTATTTTATAAAACGCAGTCAATTCAAAGGGTCAAATAAGGAAACCAAAATAAATTTTGTGTCTGAACTGCAGCATTAGAGTGGGTGCAAAGCCTGCTTGTAAGCTGTCTGGTCTCATACACAGGTTAATATTTCCTTACTAGTTCTCTCTGTAGTTCAGGCTGTCACTGATGCTCTGGCAAAATGAAGTTTGGCTGCACTTGGCTGGCAGTTTATAGCTGAATGTTTTTTACTTTTTAGGTTGCTCAAACAGAGAATAGAGAATATACTTTATTGAGTACCTGTACGAGGCTGTTTAGGACTTTAGAGCTTCTTTTGTAGAGCGTCTTCTCCTTGCAGATTTTTTATACTGCTTAGATGTGCACAGGATAGGTTATATTTTTACACAGCTTATACCTCCATTGGGAAGTTAAAAACCTAAAGAGTTTGTGGGGGAGATCATGCTCAATATCCTCCATGGCAGCACTTTGGCCCAGTTATCACGAGGCATTTTCAGTTTGGCAGTGTCAGCATCACTGCTTAGAATAAAGCCTCCACTCCCTGCTCAATCTGAATCTAAAAAGTACAAAAGTCAGCTTTCTGAGACAGCTCTCTCTCTCCCCTCCAGCTTCCTCATGACTGCATCCTGCCTGATGTGTTGCTGGCTTGTGGAAAGCTCACCCACAAACTGGCAAAAGTAAGCAACTGGAAAGATCCAGCTGCTTGGCACTCAACTTTTGAAATGCAAAAACAGTGTAAAAATCTTATAGGCAGGTAGCACAATTCTCTTAAAGCACAGCTGGCTCTGTGCTTGAGGGAGTCAGGAGTATTGGTCAATATTACTTCTTGTTTGCAAGCTCCCTTTTGGCTTTCTTCAGGTGTAACAAGAGGCAAGCAAATTTGTTTGCTGACGCTGCAGATTCCTTTTTCTGAGGTAGTAAGTCTGAGGGTCTGGAAATGCCAGCCACTCAAGCCCTTACCCTTGATCTTCACTGCTTCTGCTTTGCATATCTGTTCCATAACCCTCAGTGATGCTGCAGACCTCCAGTGCAGCAGGCTGGCCCATCACAAGCTATTTTCAACTCAGCAGAGTCAGCATCTGCACACCAAATGAATCCACACCCTCCTCTCCTTTGTCACTGTGGATATGTAAATGCTAAATAAGTCTGCTTTTTGAGAAAGCAGTGTGAACATCTTATGGGCAGATGGCACTATTCTCCTTGCCAACTAGACTATTCTGTAAACTTTATACTTAGGGACTTATGCCACAAGTCAATCAGCTCATGGTTAGAGTTTCATCCCAGTAGAAATAAGCAGATGGATAGCCAGTGCTTTAGTATTAGCTGGATTTTCGTAGGAAATCAGACTTAAAATGTGGAAAGTTTATTTAAGGCCTGCATTATCCTGCACATTTTTTTCTCCCATACCATGCTGCAGAGTGTAGGATGGCAAAAACATCACAGAAATAGATGGATTAAAATGTTCAGCATGTGTTGACTCAAAAATACCAACTACTTTTTCTCATTAATTGTCTCATAATAATCAGAAAACTGGCTTGTGCCATTTATCCATAGCACTCTAGACAAGGCTTGAAGTCAGAGGGAAACACTTGCCTCAAAGGGACAATATCCTCCAGGAAGAGTATGAGCTAGTGGTACAGTCACTTTACTGGCATTGAGTCACATCTGTGAACCATTGTAAAGATGCATGCAAGTAGGGTTCCTTGTTTTCTGGCTGCCTCAGATGATCTGCATGGAGACAGGGAATGCAATGCTGGGGAAAGGCACATCCAAAGGATTCTCTCACAGACTAGGCAGAGAAATACAACTATCTTGGACAGTACTTCCATGGTAGTCTATGGGGTTTGGGTTTCTTTTCAGACACAAGAAGTTTGAAAAATATTTGCTGAATTTGTTTTGATCTGTATATATATTTTCAGTATTGCGTTAGCAAGAGATTTATTTTAAAAATCTAAATCACTAAACATTGGCTCATCAGATTGAGAATTCAGAGATGCTGTTTCTGTATTTCTCTCTAGTTTGGGATTCAAATAGGGACAAGCAGATCAAGACTAGAACAGACACCTTCTGAATACCCTTGCTAAATGTAAAATGAAATTCAGATCATAATAAGATGAGAGTGAAAGATGTTGTCAGGTTTTGCATTTGTAAAGTATTAAAAGTGCTAACAAATCAGAAAATCCCTAGCAAAGACTGTACGTTGGCTACCTGGGTGGAGAAGCTACACTCCAGATCAGGACAGATCTAGATCTTTTCAAAAACTTCTGGAAGTAATTGATAGCCAGTACAGTTCTAGCAGGAAGCTAAAGGTCAGTGTTACCCTGAGAAATTCTGTTAGATGGGAATGGGAATGGGAATGGGAGTAGGAATGGGAATGTCCAGCAAGGCTGGACATTAGTGTCTGTTAACTATCTTCTGAATTGTTCATCGGAGACTCTGGGTCATGTCATGTTGTTTGGATAACATTTTATTTCAGCCTTTTCATTTTGAAGACTCCATGCAAGGAGCACAACACAGCCCTCATTATGTTCATGTAAATCTCAAACACTTAAAAAATGCTTGTAGGTCTACTCAGGAAACAAAAGATTGAAAAGTGCTGAAATCCAGGGCATTCCAGTGACTTTTGCTTCTAAGATGTTTAGGTCTTTTTATTCTTGTGACAAGAAAGGTGAACAAGGATGGGTTAACTGCTTGTGCCTGTATACATTGAATTGAGGTGGTTTTCTGAATAGATATAAAAACATGAACATGTGATGCTGCCCCCTTTAGATCCTATTTCTTAAATTGTAAGAACTAGTTTCAGAAGTAGCAGAATTCATAAATCCTGGTGTGTTTGGATGTGCGTCTTACAGTTGCTTGGTTTTTTAACAGTTATATCAAAGCTGCTTTGTCAACACACTCCTTATTAGACACCAGTAAACTGACTGCAGAGTGAGTTTTTCTGGTCAGTTAAGTATGGCTCTGACTAGAGCTTTCCAGTGCTTGGGGAGCAGGTAGCATGTTTGTCCCATGTGCATCCTTTGCTGTTAATCAGTATTTAGTGCAGCCTTTCCCTTAGTGAGCATGCTGATAAGAGTCACTCTTCCACTCATTCATCTGTTTTCCTAAAATGTAAGGAATGCTGTATCTTTGTGATTGCTGTCTCTGTCAAATTTGACTGTAATTGGACTATGGATTCAGAAGTTATTAATAAAAACACACACATCTGTAGCACATGACTGCTGAAACTCGGTTTCCCATAGGACACCACCAGAATACATAGACTAACAGATGGGCAAACGCGTTTTTCTGCTCGAAAGTGGCACACTTTGCATTTGGGCACACTTCCAACTTCAGCCCAGGACTTATTTGTCTTTCCAGGGCTGCACATCCATGCCTTGATCCGTCCTGGTAAACTCAGCAGTGTGCTCTGGATTTGAGTGCTGTTAAAACTCACTTGTCCTTTCCCCGTGGTTTTGCTCACCTGCCTGTCCGCAGTCTCTTTGGTTACAACTTTGCTGCTGCTTCTAGAAGGAAAATTCTTGGGAGTCCTTTGTGCCTGTGGGTATATAAGATATCTCCAAACAGAATAGGCACACCAGACTCAGTCTGCAGGCAGCCTCCTCACCAAAGTTGTCATTATGCCCATGCAGCAGATATGCTGTCACAGATATCAGGCGAGAATGTAAGGAAAGGGAGGGGCATCTTGAACATATTTGGTTGTAATGAGATTCCAGATAATTTTTAAGTGGAAGCTATCTCTTTAGCCCACATGTGAATGAATATTTACACCCTCAAAATGTGATTACATCCGTCATTCATTTCCTAGTTCAGGTGGAATAGGTGAAGCAGCTGGGAGAAGGCATATGTTGAGAGAAGTGGCTTCTTCTACAGGTAGATGCCAGAACTTCTCATTGATGTTTATACAACTGACCATTCCTGTCTCCTGCTCCTCATAAACATGGATAATAATAGGTATGCCATATATCTCATTTGGATTCCTATAGAGAGCAATTAAAACTTTGAAGATGTAAATGTTGAACATTGTTTATAGTCCAGCTGGAAACAGGAGATTCCAGAAATTACATAAGCTCTCTAGGTATGAATAAGCTCCATGTAAGCATCTGCTTCTCTTTTTGGTTAATTGTTTGGCAGTACCTTGCACAATAAGGCTCTGATTCTGAGTGGGAATCAATGGGGGCTGCCTGATTATAAGTGTCATTAAATGATAATCTGAACTGTTGGTATTTGTTGTGTATCCATGGGCAGGGCTGTAGTTCGCGCTCTCCTTGGCACTGTCCTCATAGTATGGATATAGGGAGAAGGATTCTTCCTCTGGACATTACATTTGTTATTTCCTTATTGTATCCTCTAAGAAAAAATAAATACAATCCAGACAAAGTACACATTTTCTGTCAAGGGAGAACATCAAAAGGCAGCAGCAAAATGAGCATTTTGCTGTGGTCCTCACAACAAGGGAAAAGATATGCTGATGTTTGTCTGCTGATGGAGCATTGTCATAGGTAGAGGCATTAAAAAGAAATGTGATACCAAAACTGTAGGAGTTCGTGAGTGTTTGCCAGAACTGGATGACATTTGCCTGGGAGTTCCTAAGGAACCAAGGAATAAAATAGCTGTGCTGGTGACAAAAATCATGCTCTTTATCGTTCAGAACAGCTGCTTGGCTGTAGAGTCACTCACATTATACTACTCTTCTGAGAAAAACTGTTAGAAGGAAATATTCTGAAGCAAATCACTAGAGATGGAATTACATAGCAGTGTGACGTGAACAGTATACTAGGGATTGAAATAGTCTTGCCTTTATAAATCGTGCTTCTGAAGTAAATTTCTTAGGAAGGCTAGTGAAGCAGATTCTTGGCTGCTTGGTTCCCAACCAGTATAAAACAGCAGAGTCCCCTGACTTCAGTGGTATAAGGCCAAACTACTCCCTGCAAAGGGGGGAATGAAACAAACCATTCATGATAAAGAACTGAAGTTTTCTAAACGGCTTTTTTGAAGTGCCTTGTTAGAAGCTATTAAGAAAGGCTGAAATCCACAGTCTGAGAAGGCTTTGAGAAGGATTAAAAATTGGTTACTAGTTAGAAAATAAAAGTCCCTTTCTCATTAAAGCAGCAAAACCTGCTAAGAACACAGAATTATTTAAGATAACCAAGACTAGGGGAGAGTAGGAGAATTCTAGAAAAGCTAGGTAATGATATTGTATAGTATTACTTCCCCTTCCCATCTTTCCCCTTCCTACTGCTGACTGCACACTCCTGCAGTTTCCCCTTGTGCTGGCACAGACAGCCACATTAGCCTTTATGAACTGATTTGGCTCATTATAAAAAGAGAAAACTAGTCCAGCAGCAAACCCCACATATAAATGGAGTGGACAAGCTCTGACTAAAGCTAGAAGGAAAGTGACCACAATCAGCATTAAAGAGAACCGATATACTACCCCTGGCTGCAAGCAGAAAGGATGGTTCTGAGAAGAAACCTGTGACGACATTGTATCTTGGTGCAAGGTGAGAGTGGAGTGATACAGATGATTTTCTTCAAAAGTCATATCTGCAGATATAAATTATTCCACAAGCTACCTAGCTGAGATCTGCCAACTTGTAATGCATTGGTTAAGCTGTGGATGAACACCAGAGGTGGAATCCTGTCTTCTCTGCCAATGGGCCTCCTCCCCTCTCCTTTGCTTTGAAAGAGCCAGGATTTCCGTGTTGGTTTGTATGTTCAAACTGCTTCAGAACTGCAGTTTATTAGGTGCTTATGGCTTGTAGTATTACCAATAATCAGAATACACCCACCACTATCAACCCCAGCCAGGAGGTAGCCCTATGTAACCATGGTAAGCAGGAACCATCACAGGTACACAGCTCTGGCCACACAGCTCCCAGATCTCATGCACAGCTGGGGAAAGTCACACTTTGTTTAAAGTAAAAGCTTTTATAATATACATCTCCTGCAAATTTGCATGGAGCCCTTGACACTAATATTTTAATACAAGTTATTGAATGGCAGATGGATGTTTATGTTCAGAGTAATGCTGACCCAGACCTGCTTGTTAATCAGCAGGCCAGCAAGAAACAAATATTGCTGCATGTGGTTTTATTTGTGGGACGGGAATTTTACAAGCACTGAACAGTAACAGACAGTGCTAAGTCATTCTTCAGAGACAATATTGATAAAAACAGCAAGTGGCACAGGATGAAAGCTTGAGCCTTTCCTAGGCACCGAAAGATTATCCTAGTAGCCAACAGGGAAGTAGAACAGCTTCCTCTGTATTGTCAGCTTTTATTGTGGCTCATGCCCTGAATCATCCTGTTTAGAACAAAATAATTGACAGACAAAAGAGATGCCTTCTTGCTGGTGTTGCTCCACCCTTTCAGGATCCCAAGCCCTTTCATTATAATGAGCATGTTTTTTAAAATATCAGTTCTCAGTACCTTAATTAAGTATTTTCTGACAATAGAAGGCAAACTTATTGGGGTATATTTCACTGAACGCAGAATTTTTAGTATTTTCCTGGAAAATTAAGTGTTGACAACGTTACTAAAGCTGAACAAAAGAAAATGGACTTACTGACTAGACTGACTAGACTAGAAATTATTTGAATTAAAAAAAACCCCACAGTGATAGCGTGGCTTTTAGGTTTCTTTTCTCTTTCTTAGCTTTACCATTCTGTGTTCCTCATGCATATAGAACAGTGAACAAAACTTTAGTGTCCAGGACCTGAACCTGAAAAAATTATCAAAAGTAGTCTGATTTCCAGATGCTAAGTATGTACATTTCCCAAGAAGGCTAGTGATAGCCACATGTGATCAGTAGCTCTGGAAACTTGTCCTACATTCAGAGTTTTAAAAAAGGACTTTATATTTACACTATATTTATGTCCTTATACTTAAACACACAAATCAGATATGTTCATGCAACCTTCAGTGTCTTTGAACACAGTATTTGGGTCAGTAGCATCTAAACTTAATGGTGCATCTGGCTGAAGTCCTTCCCCCTTCCTGCTCCTCCCCTTCAACAAAACATTGTCCAAAGTGCTGAGCTAGGAACAAGAGCAATATGTGTGAAGATATTTGCTCTTTGAAATGTCTTACACTTTAAAATTATGGTAATAATAAAAAAAGAACCAGGCACCTAAAGCCTTTTAAAGGGTTTAAAGATTTGATCAGTCATCTCATTTAATAGCTTATGTACAAGAAAGAGAGAGAAGGCATGGCAGCTGGATTTGCTCACCCTTTGTTTCCGGCATTATGTAAATTCAGTGTGAATGGTGTCAGCCACATCCTGGATTAATCAAGAGTCTTGTGTACAGGAGATTGGACTAATCTTTTCTTCCAACATTTGCATAGCCCAAGGACAGGTGAGTATCCCTGCAATTGTAGACAGTATTTCCCATCAATAGACAGATTGTTGAACGTATGAAAGTGAATTACTGAGCTGTTAAGTATTTGTTCCTTGCTTTAATTGTTTTGGCCTTTTTTAAAAAAAGAATGTAACACTTGCAGAGTGTCGCCTGTAGAGGCTTCATTGTAAAGACATGGATTCAACACCAGAGATGACTAAGGCAGCACCCACTTCAAAGTGTAGTTATAATTTAGTCTTCCCAGTTTAGCTGAGGAGATGGCAGCCACCTTCTGTGTGGACAGGGCAGAGGGAGAGGAAGTGTTCACAGCAAAAGGCTGTAGGTGCAGATCAGGAGCTTCCAACACCCCTTACGACAATGCCCTTTCAATAATCTTCATGTGTTACTCAAAACATAGGTCACAAAGGTAAGTTACTGTGTTGGTGAGTTGTTTTGAAAACAGGAACAATCAGCTAAAGCTCAGTTTTGGAACATTTTCATCAAAATTGGTGATGACTTTATTTGTAAACGTGTCTAGCAGCAGGTCCATATTTGCATGGGGTTATAATAGTGTTAGCTGTTCTCCATGTGAATATTTGCCAGTGCAGCATGTGTTCTTACTTGACACATGATGGTCATGCTGCATCACCACTGAGTACTGATGGTGATTTGTTTAAATTTCGTTAGATGAGGTAACGGAAGTCCACCATGGGCTAATAAACATGAAGGTGAGGATACAGTTTCTCCCTAAACCTCAAACCACTGAAAGATGACAGTATATAAATGAAAGTATTGCCATATGATTGTCTTGTTCTTTTTTTTTTTCCCAAAACACTTGTCTGGCTACTGTCTAAGACAAGATACTGGATCAATGGACCTTTGGTCTGATATATCTCTTATTTGTAGCTATACCTAGAAGTTAATATATGACAGAGTTGGATAGTTGTTGACATCTCACGTATCTTGTAGTGGTGCAGTTTTCATTATGGTTTCTTTAGACAACATCTTTGAATGCATTGTGCTGTTTCAGCACCTTTCTTGTTCTTCTGCCCTTTATAGAAAAGTTGCACAGATGGAAGTTCAAGAACAGGGAACTGCTGGAGAGGGTACAGCAGAGGGCTACAAAGATGATTAGGGGGCTGGAACATCTTTCTGATGAGGAAAGGCTGAGGGACTTAGTCTGGAGAAGAGAAGGCTGAGGGGGGATCTCATCAATGCTTATAAATACTTAAAGCGAGGGTGCCGGGAGGATGGCACCAGTCTTTTTTCGGTGGTGCCCAGTGATAGGACAAGAGGTAATGGGCACAAACTTGAACGTAGGAAGTTCCCTCTGAAGATGAGGAGGAACTTCTTGACTTTGAGGGTGGCAGAGCACTGGAGCAGGCTGCCCAGAGCGGTGGTGGAGTCACCAACTCTGGAGACATTCAAACCCCGCCTGGACGCCATCCTGTGCAACCTGCTGTAGGTGAGCCTGCTCTGGCAGGGGGGCTGGACTAGATGATCTCCAGAGGTCCCTTCCAACCCTGGTGATTCTGCGATTCTGCGATTCTGTGAAGATCTAGACCACTTCCTCTTTGTAGCTCAGTAACTATTCTATGCAAAAGAAAATAATGCTCTGTTTATCTGGTTATTTATCAGGTTATTTTAATATCTAGTATTTTTTACTAGATATTTACTATTTTAGTTCTTTGAAAGAGACAGAAGTTCAGGCTTCCCTTTTAGCATCTGCTTCTGTGATGTTACACTTATACTTTGTTGGGGATATATGTGGCCAAGTAACACTCTGAACTGGAGCTTTCACGTAGTACTGGCAAAAATAATTCCAGTCACCAAGTAGAAAATGGAAAACAGTTCCAAATCTCGATTGAGTTCAAGGATGTGTTTTGGCTAGAAAAACAACAGGAAATGTTGTAACTTGTACTTTGCATTTCAGCACTACTTTGATAACTTATCGATATATCTTTTGATTTGGGTTGAACCAGAATGATTATTTCCCCAGCTTTTGGTGTGATCGTCAAATAAAAAGTTCACTATTTGTTTTCACTGACTTAGGAGAGACAAGTTCAATTCCTACCTCTGCCAGTACTTTTCAGTGTGACCTTGAACACTTCCTTCCACATTCTAGCCTCTTTTTATAAAATGAAGGCAATGTTTACAGTCTCTTTTATAACATGCTTTGAGATACATGGATGAAGAACACTGTAAGAGATCTCGATTATATGTTGTCATCAAATGGAAAGTAGGATTCATGTGACTGGCAATCACAGTTTTCACTCTTTTTTCTGAAGGTATTTCCAACTGTTCTCATGGAGAAGGCCTTAGAGCCTATGAACCAAATGTAACTCAGAAACCAAAAACACTGATAAAATGCACACCAATAGCTACAGTGTTTGTGGGTGTATCTCTGCTGGTATTGTTAATCACTACTTTGTTACTAATCCTTTAAAAAAGTAAAAATAAATCACAGAGAGAGTGCAATTATGTTTTTTCTTGGTGCTTTGATGCAAATTGGTTTGATCTAGAGAGAATAATGTATTCTTCTTTTCCCGGTGAACCACATCCCATTCTACCACTTTGCAAATAAGTTATCAGAGAGATGGTAAAGAACCTTTATACAGCCTGGGCCTTTAGTTCAAACCAGACCTGACACACTTTTTCACTTTCATGTAAATAAGCTTTTTCTAACACTCTTTATAATCACTAAACTCCACTGCAAGGCCAGCTTATTCTCCTTAATGCTACAACTGTAGTCCATAAATCCCCACAGAAGAAGACCCAGTTCCTCCTGTAGGCGCTGAAGTAGATTGGTAGGCATTATTACTGCAGTGTATGCTGTCAGTAATACAGACCTGGGCAGGTTTCAAACTCTGCCATGATGCCAGTGAGGTTCTTCTGGTTTTTTATTATTAAATATTGTAGAGGTTTTTTTAATCTTAAAGAGGCCATTCCTGAGTTTTAGGTCACTGGAGACTGAGAGATTATGCCAGATAAATAACACTATATGCTTGCCCTCTATTTATATTCTTCCTTAGATGTCTGCTACTGCCTTCTGGACACTGAGGGAGACAGAACTCTGATCTAACTACTGCAACCATCCTTATGTTCTTCTGTTAACACACAGACTTGGAGACCTTCAAAGTTCTGATCTGAAAATTATGGCACGATGGCAAATCACCAGGTACATTTTACTTACCTGTCACTGGAATAAACCATCTTCTGACCAGACCGATACACTAGGTCATTCCACACTGAGCTAAAGCTAACAGGACTAGGAGAATATATACATAAAAACCTTGACAGTAGCAGCTGTGGTCTGCATCTCAGTATTTACCGCCTCAGTAAGCATGGAAATACCATGCCAAGGGAAAAGTTACTAATAAGAAATGCCCTTGAGTCTTACTGTTTTCACTTTGCTGGAGCGAAACAGCCCCAGTGTGAAACTGGAGACCAAGTTCCTGTTCTCTTTCCCTGCATAGCATTATGGTGAGACCTGATATTGTCTTATCCAGGATACAGTTCAAGTGCTCCGAGACTTTCACTTCCTCCTCAAGCAGATGCTACAGCACAATACATAGCTTAGTCTTCCACTGACTTTATTACAGAAGCATTTGAGGTCACTCCTCAAGTTCAGTACTAAGATAAGCTTGATGAAGTGTCAAGTCAGTTGATAATGGGAAGAGTTCTTGGCCGTGTATCCTGGCTAACTGCATCCAGCTCCTGGCCTTCAGTTCAAGTGATGTAGAGTTACGTCCACAGTTGCTGGGGTCTCTAGACCAAGGTGGTCACATATACACTGCATAAGCACTTGGGGTAGGGATGCCTTGTGGCCATAAGGTAAATACTGTTTTCTATGGTGGTCAGTGTCTTTCCAGCCTGGCAGCATAGTATTTTTAGCATGAAACTGAAATGGTATGTTGCATGCCTTAGGCTGTAGCATGAGGGCATGCAGAGGTGTTTTGAGGGTGCAACACTTTCTGGGATGTTACTAAAAGATTATATATGGCAGACCTGATGCTGTCTTATCCAGGCTGCCTTTTGACCAGAATGAGCTACCTCCAAAATTATACTTAGGTCTTATATAATAAGTTTGCTATCTCAGGGGTTAAAAAAAAAAACCCAAAATGAAACAAAACCACACACATGCACCCCCAGCCAAAAAAAAAGCCCTGCCAAAACAAAACCCCAGAGGATTATGTAAACTAACGTTTATTTAATGGAGATGTCAGGAAACCAGGACAAGAAATGGACTAGGGAGCTGAGTAATTCAGTCTAGATGTCTACCATCAGAGAGTTATTCCAGATATTTTTATGGAAAGAAGAAACAAGGGGACAGTTATTGGATGAACTGACTTTCCCAGGGGATGATTTATAGATAGAAAAATATTGCAATCACTCACATTAATGTAAGGTTGAAAGCAAGGTAACCCAGCCTCCTGGCAACGAGACACATACCAGTCTTCATGTGGCAGAGAACCAGAAGCAACACACCACACACCATGGAAGATCAAAGAGGCAGGGTTTTCCAGGGTTGTTCACAGGCAGGAGATAATACTGATGGATCAGCAGCGTCCGAGTATGCTATTATAAGTGGAGTTAGGATGGGTTAGCTTATGGACCTCAAGGCAACCCAACACACACTGAAAAACTTCTTGGCTCCTTTCATCCTTTCTGTGGGGGCCTGGATTGCCCCACAGTCCCCATCTATACAAAATACTATCTGTGGTGCAACAATGACACGTAGAATGCGCAATTTGTTCAAGGACTTAGGTTGGTCATCCCTTGCTTAAAGCCTTTGTTGGTAGAGAGGACCCAGGTTTTCTCTTTCTTACCAAGTAATCAAAGTAAAATTAACTCAACTTTTAAAATTGCATGTATAGAAATCATTAAACTTACAGGTTTTACCAAAATGACCATCTCAAGATGGTCAGGCTCATCCCTTTGAAGAGTTTGAGGCAGGATAAAAACTTGGATTTAATTGTAAGAGAGTAAGAAGATGCAAATATAGCATGTCGGGGGAGGGGGGGAAGTTTCTATTTTATTTTTCCATTTAGTAACACCGTTATCTCATGGATCACTTGTGGACAGGTATACACAAACTGAACATTGAGTCAGTCTTACTGATCTCAGTAAAATGAACAGATCAGGTGATTAAACATAATTGCATGTTTCTGTCATTACATGGTTGTCTTTTAATAAAGCTGGTCAAATAATATAGTGACGAACTCTGTGGCAAAAAATACAGTTGTCAAACTCAAAAATTCCTGTCAGAATATATCAGCTCCTGTACTGTATTTAGTTATTAAAAATCTCCAGTTATTTGTGGATAAATTATTTATTGTCTCCAGCTAATATTACTTCTATAAAGCTGTGGGTTTATTTGCTATAGGTGTATTCATTATCAGTTTTTAATTTAGCAATATTAAAGCAGTTTGAATATGCAATACTTCTAAAACTGAAAAAGTGGAATAGTTGATAAGCAGAATTCAATGCAAAAAATGAGGCAGTGTTTGTATTGATCTATGTCAAACAGAAGACAGCTGTTAGACTTTGGCATACATTCAGACTGTATGTTTGCTTTTTAGAGATAGACCAAAAACTCCTTAGATAGTAAGTTAAAGAATGAAACTGATTATGGGAATACTAATGACTGACAGCCAAAAAGCAAAGCGTAAAAGGAAAGATTGTTCCTAACTAAGCTTTGTCAGTCTTTGTAACATGTTTTCCTCATACGCATCCATTTTGTAAATCAAAAGAACCACCTGCGATTCAGAACTTCACATAATACTTCATGCATAATGATTCATGTAGGAATATTAATACTAAACCACCTATATGAAAGATGCTGAATTTTGTGACAGTTATGATTCTTTTTGTTTGCTCTTTTTCCTAAAGAAAAAGTAAAAATCTCATGAACTCAGATTGTTGCTTCAGACATTCTTCAGAGCAGTATGCCAAAGCGCCCACATGTTGAGTGTTTACAGATTTAAAGTTTGGGGTTGAGTATGTGCCAGTCCCTCTTCAGCTGTGAGCATGGAATCCTGCACCAAAATTGCTGTGGACCCTTCCTGGTATATATGGTGTCAGCCATTTTATTTAAAAATATTCAATCACTCTAGCGTATGGTGTCAACCATTTTATTTAAAAATATTCAATCACTCTAGTTATTCCTCATTATCATTCCGAAGTTTTCTATGCTGGGCAACCAACGTGAAATCTCTTGCAAGTCCCCGATTTTCAGAGGCTGGAGCAGTTGTCACATCTCTCCACAGAATTCTGCATGATTTCTGGGTGTTAGTCTAATACATGTCTGACACTTCTGCAGATGACCTGGGTCCAGGGCTTGGGACTCACTGCAAGTGTCCCGTTTGCTTTGGGGATAGGGTTGGAATTCCTCTTACCTTCCTCTTGAAGGTCTTCAAACTCTTCCTTTCACAGGGGCTGTACCTTCTTTGAAATATAATCAGTACTGGCAGTAACTTTGCCATGCTAAAAACTTGCTTTTATTTTCCATGGGTGACTGGGAAAGCTTCTAATACATTCTGAATGGACAGAGTGGTCTTGTGAGTGAGCCTCACCCCACAGCTGAGGCAGGTTTTGTAGCCTTGTAATGCAGCAATGCCATTGCTAGTAGCACGTTGCAGGTTTTTTATGGAGTTTGCAAGGCCTCAGAACACAGGCTTGCTTTGCTGGAGATTTTCTTGACATGACTACAGTTTTGTTTTTACTTTATTTAGCTGTAACAGCAATTTTCTAATGACCATGTGGGTATGTCTCTTTTTTTTAGTTTTGCTTATTATTGTATGGTGCAGCCATAGTTTCAGTATTGGTGGCAGTAACGAATAGTAGTTCTGTGCAAAGCAGGATATAACCTTAACATAGTGATGTACTGTAGAGGAGTAACAGGCGTGGTATGATAGCAGAGGGCTTGAGAAGGGAGGACACAAGATGCAGTGTGGTGGGGTATGTGCACAGAATTGGTAAGAGCTGGGACATGGGCTGGTTCTGAAGGTCCCAGCTCACCAGTGACCAGTTAAAGTAATGCACACCTGGAGCTGGGCAAAGCTCTTTGTAGGAGTAGCAAAGCAAAAAATGTGCAAGTATTCCACATACATAAAGCAAGTAATGTATAGTAAACTCAGATGTAATATGGAGTTGCAGACCAGTGAAGAAGAAGCAGGGTGTGAAAGCATAGTAGAAAACATGTATGTGAAAAACAAAGGAAGGAGAGTAGGAAGGAGAAATCAACATTTTATGTTTCCTGGCAAAGGAATCTGGATGATGATTTACTCTACCCTTTCCCCTCCAACTAAGTGGAAACCATCAACATTAGGACCCAGAGGAGCAATAGAGCACGAGTGTAACACCAGCAAAAGGTATAGAAACTAAGAACCGTGTTTAACATTTTAGACTATATTATTATGGAGACTTTTCTCTATAGCAACATTCTTCTCTTTTTTTTTTTTTCTTTTTGTAATAATTAGATCCGGACTGATAATAATTCCTTTATTAGACTATTAAGATTTCATTTATACTGTTCATAAATCCTTATCTTTACATATAAGGTGTATTTACTTTTTTCACATAAAATTTTGAGCATGGCATGGCTTAAGCATGGCTGCTTAACAGAACTTACCGCATCCTGCCTGGAGTTACATGTTGGTGACCTCAACTATGTGGCAAGGAAAAGTCAGGTAGTCTCCCTGTGCACAGAACTCCAAAATAAACTTCTTAGATACAGGGAGAAGATCTTTAGTCTGTTGATGGCTTACAAATGCAACTTTGAATTACTTGGCGTGACAACAGAGGAGGTAATTTTACATTGGTTCAAAATTATAGCAATGTACCCCCTCATATGACTCCGCCTGATTTCCACTATAGCTTTTTTCCTATAAAGCGTTATGTAGGAGGACTTTCTGTGACACATAAGGTACAAATCAGAGTGTAAATACATATCTGTATGCTTGTCTTTGGCACTGGCTCTACCTACCTGAGTTTTGTTAGTTCTCCATTTAGATAGCAGTAAATTCTGAATTCTGTTTTCCAGGTGTTTGCGCGTGAGTTTTTGAAGCATCACACAGGGACTTAGTCCTTTGATTTCCATGAAAATTAATGGTTGTTCTGTGGCTAAAACACTGCATGAGAAATATCAAAAAAAAGAAAATATGTCTGTCATCCTAAACATCCCATTTATTATTTTTCATAAAATGTATTTATACACAGCTAGAAAAAGACTGAGTATCAGTGTTTCTTTAATGGGTTACTAGTAATATAGAGAGGCTTTTAATACTTGTGGTCTACCTTAATGGCATCTGTTTCTATGGAACATGTAAAAAAGTTTGGTCTTTATGCTATTTCCAGTCTGATGCTGATCAAAAACAATAATAAAACCATTTCTACAGAACTTGGGAAATAACTGTCTGTACAATTATATATATTCGTGTAGGACCTAGAGGCCCATCAAATCAAGCCCTCACAGTGCCAGCTGCTGTATAGAATAGTAAGATAGCCCCAGTCCTGCTAAGAGGGGATGAGTTGGACTGCAAAGATACGTGTGAGGAAAGATAAGGCACTGAACTGATATCCACGGAGCCTTTGGGTTCTCAAGACATGCAGTTCTGTGCTCTATGTATACTTACTGTAGAGAGCTCCCATGTTCCTAAATCTTTTATCCTGAAATACCAGAGCTGAATGAATAGCCAGGGCAAAGGAGAACTCCAGGAGTGTATCTTTGAAGTCTAAGGAAAACTCATTTTCAACACATTCACAGCCTTTTTTGCGTCACTTCCCAGAAATGTTCTCACAGTGGGATTTTCATATCATCAGTACTTGCAAAATTTATGATTCATTTATTTCCCACAATGAAAAATTAAAAGCTTGATCATAGAAGTAGTCCAGACTGTTCTCATAGAATATTAGTGGGCCTGCTTACTCTGAATAGACATGGATAGACTTACTTTGATGCTCTATATGCCTGCATAAGCAGGACTCTGTTATAATGCCATAAACACAAATCTGTGCTAGCCAAAATCATGTTGTTATAAAATCTGAGACACATGTTCTTCTTGCTTAGGGACAGAAGTTCTCCAACAGAGAACAAAACACGTGACTCAAACATGAAAATATAAACTGAATATTTGTCAAATCAATCCTTGGCATTCATGCCACCTGTACCTCAAGTATTCAGGAGATTGTGAATAAAACCTTGAAATATGAAAATGAATTCTGAGGGTTAATGCCAGAAAATGTGCAGAAGCTGAGTTCGTGAGCCTCTTAACTTGTTACAGAATCAACCCTCCTAGACTGCAAAAAAGTATCATGACTTGTTCTGTAGTGCTCCCTCTGGTTGATACCGGGAACTGAGGCTTCAGCGGAAACACGTTTATAACTGGAAAAGGGAGAATTACTGAAACTTACATGAAGTAAAGGGCAAAATGTGAAAGATAATAAAACTTCCTGAAAAGCCTATGGTATTACTTTACCTTGGAAATAAAAGCTTCTTAGATGATCCCAATGGGACGTAACATTCAAACCTACTGAAGCAGAACCTGTTCCAAGAGTAAACTTGACCGCACCCACACATGTCCTCAATGTATGATTAATGAGCCCTGATAGACATACATCAAGTCAGTGATGCTGATGGAGATTTTTTTAACAGAACTCCTTGAATAATGGTATGCCTGTGGTAAGTGCTGCAGAAAGGATTACATTTAGCTAAATGCAACTGGTCATGAAGAGTGATAGGAATTTGCTTTAGGGGACTGACTCATTAATTCAGGAGAAAGAAATTATCATAATCTATTTTTTAATTTAGTATCCATAGACATTCCAAGACTTACCTGTGTGTAGGTATTTATACGCTTGAGACTTATGAAATAAGCCAAGCACATGATGGGGCAGAAAAGAAGAAAAACACAAATTCATGGGAACTTGTTGCTCATGGGAACTCTGGAGTTTATGGATAAGTGGCTCTTTTTCTACCCACCTTGATATGCAGCCAGAGGCCCTGGCCCTGTTTTGGCATGCTTCTGTGCTGGCAGCTGTGAAGGATTATGTTGGAGAAAAGAAGGTTATGCTGTGTGCAGAATGCATATATGCGAAATAGAAAAGTGTTAAGGCAGGAAGGACCAAATCTTCCCCATTATATTTTTAGCAGGTTTTTTGAGTTTTTGTTTGGACTAAAAAGAGACTAATTACTCATCTCAGCATCAGGTCAGCACAAGAGGTGTTTGCACCATTCGCCCTTTTGTAGCCTCCTGATTCCCCACCACTGATTCAGTTGCTCATTTAATTTTAAAAACCAGCAGCAATGGCCAGATGTATCAATGCAACTGCAGTAACAAGCCAAAGGGCACCCGGCAGTCCTTTGTAGCCATGCTGCAACAACATGCCATCACTGCACACCCTTCATTGACAGGCAAAGCTTTATGACTCTTAACCTTCCACCATTCACCAGCTTTGTGAAGGCACTGGGGGAAGCACTCAGTTGTTTGGACAACTGGCTATTGTCTTTGCAGTTTGATTAAGTTTGATGGCACCATTCAAAGCAAGCAATTGTCTCCCTGAAAGAAAGTGGCTGAGGTGAAGGCAAAGATATAGGTCAAGTGACTGTGGGATGCCACATATGAGTCTAGCAAGTATAACCAGTCTCATCCTCTTATGGAGACAGTGTGCCGTAGCTGTTTGGATTCAACTCCTCTTTCCACTGTGAGTTCAGAGTCTTTGAACTAAAGTTTAGCCTCAACCTCAAAATACTTGAGCAGTGGTTTTGGCAGTGTTAGGTTGCTGGTTGGACTTGATGATCTTAAAGGTCCCTTCCAACCTAGATGATTCTGTGATTCTATACTTGAGGCATGATGCCTGTGACTGTGGCACTCCTGAACTTCTTGGACAAAATAGCTTTTAGTTTCTAAAGGACGATCAGGCAGCTGACTGCAGGGCACCCTGAGAGGTGCCCTCAGTCTTTGGAATCACTCAGCCCAGCAAAGCCACCAAGCCTTCTCCAAACAGTTCTCTCCACAAATCCTACTTATATTTCAAAAGGCTGTCCTTCTGGTTCATTTGGAAAATTACACAGTAAGAAAAAAACTGTAATGGAAACAGCTGTTAGCTTGATTTGGTAGGTCTCTTGACTGCATCAGGGTTGCTATTAGAAAATGTCAGTAAATTTAAGGCTAAAATCTTGCCTGAGGTGAGGGCAGGTGAACAGAGAGATTTAAAAGCCCCTCTGTTTCCACACTGCCTGGTGTGTTGTTACTGCAAAGGAGGCAGTTAAAAAGCCCTGGGCTACTGAACTAGTTTTGGATTTCATTGTAGAGGAGAGCCTTTAAGATTCTGACAGCATTTAGAGACAGTTGAAAACATGAGTGGTTGTGTCAGCAAAGTCCTGTTGGTTCACCCACTGCAAAACTCCTTGAACAGTCCCACCACAGTTTGCTGAAAGCACTCTCAAGATGGGCATCATGAGATGATCCTGCTAATACTCTAGAGAGAACTACAGGAACACACTCTCCAGAGCATCTCCATACCCCGACTAGAGAATCATGTGTGCCTCTGGATGAAAGTGACGAGTGTTTAGGAGACTGAATAGGCCAATATGCACTTAGTGAGATTTTCCATAACACTGCAATAGCTTTTAAAATTTGCCCTTCTATCCCTGGAAAATTTCTTATATTTGCACCTAACAACTAGGTCTCAGTTCCAAAATGGTGCCAGCATGTTTCAGAACCCAGCTGTCCCTTGCCCCCTCTAGCATATATTACCTTGCAAACCAGATGACTTTTTTGGTTGTCTAATGCTGAAAACAGAATTTTGCATTTCCCTATTTCTGTGACTCAAGGCAGGAAGATCTGGTTCTGCCACGTGGCCTCTTCCAGCACTTGTAATAATGAAAGAGTTCTCTGTCAGGGTTACTTCAGTTCAGAATCGTTACCCAAATGCAATGTGCTGCTTTATCGCCTAGCAAAATGCAGCCACTTCTAGGCTGAAATGGAGAAAGTGTTTTAACAGCAGAGCACAAAGGATACCTGAGAATAGAAAACACCTGAGTTAAAAAAGAGAAATAGCCTCAGTATGTGAGGGTAGTGTGTGCCTTGTCCAACAGTCTGCCAGCAGTGGCTACAGCCAGAACCAATAGTAGCTCAATGGCATTTTATTTAAAAGCAGCTAGCATTTGGGGGTTTTGCTAAAGAAGGATCAGGAAAGGCTAAGCCAGTTCAATCAGAACAAGCTGTCTCAGTGCAAGCGAGAGCTCCCAGTCTTCTGGGAAGAATTTGGAAAGATCAGAGATGTAAAACGTGAGGAGCAGTTCTAGTGGAGCAGATACCTGCATGTTAGATCGATGAAGGGAAGCATGAAAGTACAGCTGCTTCTAACGCAGCAGGCATGTGAAGGTCAGGGAACTGGTGAATTCTCAGTGTGCAGTGATTCTTAATGTAACGCATGTTGGGACTATCTGACAGGACCTTTTGGTAAGAGCTGAAGATAATCTAACAGAGCAGCTGTAATTATGGTACAAATACTTCAGGGAAAAGGTAGAGACTTGCTTCCTTTTCTTGTTTCCTGGGTAATGCTAAAGTGAGCAGACATCTGGGAGAAGCAAATTCAGGGCAACAGAGACATTTTTCTTACCATCTCCACTGCCATCCACTTTAGTTTGGTCACTTGCATTCCAGGCTCCTCCCTATCAAGTACTGTGGTAGGCGTCCATGCAGATGTAGGACTGGGGGCATTGTACATTTTAAAAAAAATAAAGCAGGTGCTCCAAGAGATACATAGTCAATGGGTATCATAAGCCCTTTCTCCACTGAACTCGCTTGTGATGAGATGATTGTCTCAGCAAGTATGGACTGGGGATAGGCTGAAGAAAATGAAGTGCAGGTGCTCACCAGACTCCACCTATTTATATCAGTCGGACTCCATCTATTCATAACAAAACAACAAGATGGCAGTTTTGCAGCTCTCCAGAATGGAACTATCTATCTTTCTTCTTTTGTCAGCCATTCACTAGGGCTGTGTGTTAAACCTGAAAACTAATGATGGTGAGTCCACTCTGCTGAGCTGACCAGGGTGTGGGTTTGGAATCTGGTTCACATTTTTTGAAACCATAAAAGACAAGGAATATATTTAAATTCTGGGATATGACAGATGACCACTAAAGAAAAGCGTTGGCCTGCCGAGCCGCTGCAAACTTGTCATGACTTTGAGATACAGCTCCCTAAATAAAAGAAAGATTGGCTGAGGAAGCAGCAGTAGAAGGGAGGGGTATAGCTTCCCTAAGGTTAAGAGTGATGCTCAGTTTCATCTGGTAGGTTAATGGCAAGAAATGTTTGAAGGTGGATGCTACTATAGCAGTATTGTTATATACAAGCACAGTGCGAGATTATACCCCCTTCCTTATGTTTGCTGTATGTACAAGAGATACTGACCTGCAAGAAGTTAACCTAAGCACATGTAGCAGATGCATGACTCACCCCATTTTTGCTACAGAATTAGTTCTGTGCCTGTCTTGTGTCAGCCTGTTCTGTGAAACCACTTCCTTAATTTACTTTGTCTAGATGTCATGGCTTAATCACTTGGTGTTGAAACCAATCTGGGGTTACAATAAGTCATTCACCTTATGTTTGAAAGCAGGCTGTGTGCACAGAGTAAATTAGAGGCAAGTTTTCAGTCTAGCATCTATATGACTTCATCAAGAATAATGTGCTGTGTTGTGGAATACGTTTACATTATGTAAGACAGATTTGTTTAACAGCTCAGCACTAAAAATCTCCAGAGAAATGCAATTGCCAGATTTCCCATACAGCTCAATCCTCACTGAGCAGTAGGCAGCTGCAGAGTTGGGGGGCATATGAAATGAGCTGCGCCCTCTCTCCTCCACTTCCCCTCTCTTCTCATGATACAGTGAGGAGAGCTCAACAGGGGATGAGGATCTAGGCCTGAACTCTACCACTCTATAAGCTGCCAGATAAGAACTGAGGCCTGAATTTCATTTATATTAGGTATTCTCTTGCACACTTACCTTCCTTTTTCTCATGCTGTTCCAAATATTCTCCTGTGACTGCCTAGCTGAGTTGTCAACATGAAGGACCAGCATGAGGGTGTAGGTCATTCTTATACTCCAGGGACCTTCCAAGTGCCAAAACTTAGAGGCTTTTGTGCAAATAAAATCCTGTGGTATGACAGACTTGCAAGCACTGTGAAAGAGCAGGTTGGGAGAGGAAGAAAAGCTCTTGGGGATACTCTGGCAGTCTGTGACCCTCTGTACCTGGGAGGCCTAATTAGCTGGATGCTACGAAAGGCTGCTTGCAGCTGGCAGAAGTTGTTGACTGTTGGGAGGGAAGAGGCAAGAAGGACTGTTTCCTGAGCAGTGGGAGAGCAGTGGAAGATTTCTTGGGTTCTGAAGCGCAGATGCACAGCTTTGGACTGAAGGCACTGGGAGCCTGTGAAGAGGCACGAGGCAAGACTAGGACCTGCTGAAGGCAACTGAACTACAGGTTTGATGTGTCAAATGGACCAGATGATCTTTGCCTGTGTGGCCAGAAAGCAGGAAGAACTAGTGGCCTCTCAGGAACATGGTCTTGCAACAACTGTGGGCAGCCCATGACAGGCCTAGTAAAAGCACGTAAAATAATGCTTAGTGAATCCAGTGTTTTCAAGAGTTTACCTTCAGACACCAGAGCGAGCAGACTTCAAGTCTAACTTACAGATCAAGACTTCTCTCCTGAAGGAGGGAGCTACTGAAGCTCAGAACCGTTGCAAATTGTCCTGTGGCTGTCTTAACTTCGGTCCTGTTTGAAGAGGCCCAAAATTAGGTGCTCTGTCTGAAAACATTGGCCTTTAGGTTCTTTAAGGTGGATTTCAGACTGTATGGCCTAGCAAGGGGTGTGCAGAACACTGGACATACCAGCTTCTGTTCCTAAGAAACACTCACATGCTCACTGTTCTGTTCTCTGAGCCAGTGGAGTTTCTCAGCCTGACACAGGGACTACCCAGCATGGATTGTTTTCCTCTGTTTTCCCATAAATTTGCTAAGGAGGGGCGAGTTGAGGGTAAGAATGAACTTAGAGAGCCACGAAACAAACGCCCGTTCTCCGGTTTCTGCCTCAGCTTTTGGCCCACATCAAACAAAGCCAAACACATTTCAACCACTTAATTCTCACCAATGTTTTCTCAACAGGAGAGCACCGAGTAGGTCTGGCCTCTGCCACTACAAAGAACATGCAGAAGGACAGCTAGTTTTGAAGGATTCAGGTGTCTGAGTGCAGATACTGCCCTGTTGTCCTGTTTCAGGCACAAAGAGCAGGCAGAAAAAAGGGTAACGGGTCACCCTCAAAACAGAGGTTATTTCTCCAAGTACATTGCGTATCACAGCCCCTCATGGCAGTGAGGAAGATGTATGCCAACTCTATTTTGTCCCTCTCTGAATACTCATGGAAAGCTCTTAATAGGTAAGAGAACTCTTAGCAGGAAGAAATTTGTGAGAAGGCAAAAACATCAGCGTGACACTTAAGTAGCTGCAGTGAGGCATGATCGATTTTAAAGTGATGGAAACAAAGCTCTGCTTAAACTAAACTTACTTAATGGAGGATTTTATTGTAATGGAGAGGCCATGTCAGGCTTCCGCTATGTAACAGGGATAGCAGGTCCTAAATGGTAAAGTTAGGGTGCCACTTTACTGGTATCCAACTGGTAAACTTCAGTTCCTAGTATCTGAGATTTTCAGCAGTGACTTGGATCAGATCAACTCCTCTTTTACTCACTTTGGTGAAAATTTAACCATGGATTCAGGGAGCAAAGCAACGTGAACATCTGGAGAAGCGGCCGCCCAACTTTTGTGCAAACCCAACACCAAATCAGTGCCCTGAAACAAAATGCTAAAATATCTGTCATGTACCACTTCAGACTGAATTTAACAGCAGCTGCTCCAGTGTTAGGAAAATGGATTGTAAACACTTTAAGCCAGAATTTATTTTTCATACTGTACTGTGAGGTGTCCAGCATTTCTGAGGGTGCTGTAAAACAAATGGTATGCTTTTAGGAATGCTATTGTCTGACCGCCTGGACAAACATGAAGGGTTTTGAAATAATACATTCTTCCCTGCACACTTGGAAGGCTCATACCAAAGTTATCTTTCCTTTTGCATTGAAATATACTTTCAGCCTGTCTCTGCTGTCCTCTGGGGCAGCTGTGTTCTGTTTCAGCATGTTGAGGTTGTGGGAGAGCAGCGTGTTCTGTGAGGTTAGATACATTTATCATGCGTAGGACTGGGCCACACAGTCCACTTGAATCTGAAATAATTGTTTCTAGGGCGAGGCATCTGCAGAGAAGACTAGTAGATCTAAGAAAAAGAAAAGCCATGTGTACAGTGAGTTTTCATTAAAGAAGAAACAAGGTGATGTCAGTCTTGGAGAAGTGTATACAGTCTCTCTACACTTAAAAGAGAAAATGGAAGAAATTCACATAGATGTAATTGAAACATCAATTTAGAAAACTGTGTTGAGCAATGGCATCGTGTTTTCTTCATGTTGTTACTGTCATCACACCTACTGTGGTTTAAGACAGTTAAATCACGTGATGTCCTCAGATTCAGTCAAATGTGTGTTTCAAGACGAAATCTGCCTGACGATCTCTTAAACCTTCTGTTTACGAAAGGCAGAAGTGGTGATTTAGGATAAACCCACCAAGGTTTTCACTCGTGTAGCTTTATGTACAACTGTAATGCACCTGAAAAGTTCCTGGCACTGCAATTTTGTTTGGTTATAATAATCATTATCCCCTATCTCTGGACGTACTCAAAGCTCAAAAAATACTAAACACCAGTGCTCTTTGTGCTCTGTAAACTGTAGTACAATTTGAAGCTTGCAAGAGCTGCAATAAATTATTCACAGTTTATAGGAATTAAATTCCAGACGAGGGAGAGGAGATGAACACAGATTGTGAGATGCTGCAAGCCTCCCTCTATGAAAGCATCTGTGCCGTGCCATTCTTGATGTTAACCACCATCCTCCTCCTGTTTCACAAAACAAAGGCCCCCTACAATGCTGTGCAAAGGAAAACGGAAAAAAGCTGGAGATTTCTCCGTTTCCCCGTGAGACTCCAGGCTCCTTCCGCAGCTGTTTTCAGAACAGGCAGCTTCCCAGCCAGAGCAATGGGTCCTGCCTTGGGCAGGCTGCTGGCTCGCCAGTCCCTCCTCTGCTGTCCAGCCCAGCTGCCACACGCCAGCCAGCCCTGGGCACCGTGCTCCCCAGAGTCATCTTCAGTCCATAACCACTCTCTGCCAGGAAGCTGCTTAGGACTGTGAACTCTAGCACCCAAGGTGCTGATTATATATGTATACAA
Source organism: Burhinus oedicnemus (assembly GCA_008921705.1). NCBI lineage: Eukaryota > Metazoa > Chordata > Aves > Charadriiformes > Burhinidae > Burhinus > Burhinus oedicnemus. The sequence continues at coordinate 1,243,499 of VFFE01007221.1, forward strand.
AATCATATATATATATATGATTATATACATAAGATATATATAAGATATATAAATTATATATATATGCTCATATGTATCTATAATCAAATACATATATATGTATAGGAGAGCTGATGACTCTTTTTCACATGCTGCAAACAGGAATACAAAAGTCAGAACCTGTCTGGGTTAATACCAGCGCCAGCATGAATTACCCAAACTCCTTAAATGAGATCATAAACAGATAAAAAGCAAAGTGAAGCCATCATCCTCTTATCTCTGTCACCTTAGAGATTAAAAATCTGTTAAATACCAATATATTTGTTAAAGTGACTAAATGCCATCTTACCATTAGTAATAAAAGGTCTACAAAAATTAAATCATAAAGGAAAGGAAGAAGCAGCTTGTGCCAACCTCAGTGCTTGGTGATCTGGAAGGCTGGGTTGTTTTTTAATGACAGTAACACGCGGAATTTAAGCACGACTGATGTCTGTGAGGTGTGCGGCAACACCGAACGCTTCCATAGCATGTATCAACTGTGGCGCTCCCGGGTGGGTTTTCTTTCGGTAGGAAATCTGTGAAAGGAAGGTAGACGCGTCGGGAAAGAGGCTTTTATTGATCCTCTGTGCGGGGGCTTGGTTTCGCACCCCCGCCAGCCGCCGGGAGCGCACTCAGCCGCGGGGACGACTGGAGGGCAGGAGAGGGACGCGGGAGGGGAGGGTCAGGCCCGGGACCCCGGCACCCCCCAGCGAAGACGCGCACACACCGCTCTCC
>VFFE01007221.1:1244271-1306059 GCA_008921705.1 Burhinus oedicnemus
CCAGAGCGCGGCGGGGAGCTCAGCCTTTCCCCGGGGAAGGGGAAGCTGTGCGACAGACGCCCTACGCAGGTGGCAGTGTCACTTGGTAGGGCGCCAACGCTCTCGCCTGCAGCAAAAGTCGCTGCGTGCTATATTTGTCAGTTCGGCTCCCCCTCCCCTCCCCCACCAGCACTTATTTTGCAGCCGAAAGGTTACGCGCTCGCAGGGCTCACGGCGCAGATACCCCCGTGCTTGCTCATCCCGAGCACTGGGGAGGGAAGGGCGTGTTCTCCGTCCTGGCTCGGTGTGGCTGCGCGGGGTTACTGCCGGTCACTGCCGGAGGGCGTGCGCAGGCCGCGCCGCTCGCGTTCCCGGCCTTCAGAGGGAAGGGGGGTCGGTGCCTCCCATCCTTCAAACCGAGCTTGCGGTTTGCCTTTAAACGCTGCTGGCGAAATGGTAGCGCAAGCCCGTGCTGCTCCACAATTCCCTTGCAAAGTAATTTTCAGCAATCCCAGGGGTACGCTGCGTGAATGAGTCTTCTGTTGCACGCAAAGCTTATACCAATACTGTATGGATTTTAGCATGAAAGGATTACTTCTAACGAGAATTTTGATCTTGGATCAAGCGTAAGTGCTCAGGAGAGACTTACGAAACCTCTAGACCAACACCAAACCATTCTGAGCTGGCAGTACGTGATGGAGAAAAGAGTAAAAAAAAAATCTTGTGTAGTCTTTTCTGGGAGCAGATTGAAATGCTCACTTACTCTGGAAGAGCCGGGTGTCTGTACGGTGTTAAAACCACAGTGGTGAGGCATGCATAGCAGTTTTTTAAAGAATGAAAATAAGCATGTTGTAGATGTGTTTACTGAGACCAGACGTGAATCCTGCAGCTGGGTTGAATTTTGCACTTGGAGGGGCTAAATACATGCTTTTCGTAGGTACAGTTTTCCCAGTCCTAATTTGGCCTCTTATATTTATTCCATAAATTTACCCTGTGGTTGTTAACCAGGAAAATCAGGTGAGGAGTTCGTCCTCCTGTGTTCTATGCAGCTACAGCACCACTGTTCCTGCGTTTCAAGGACATTGCTGTAAACGATGGTGCGGATAACCCTAACTGGCCTGTGAACTGAAGAATGGGATTATCCTTGGGTTTTTTTAGCTCAGTTTCAGGAATGTTTTTAGATCTTCCTGACACTGTAATCACTTTTTTCGTCTTAACTGTCTTAACAGCAGGATAGGCAGTCAAAGCACCACCCAGCAGTTCCTCCCTTGGTCTAGAAGAGACCAAAACTGAAGCAAATTTAATGCTTCAAGAATTTGTAACATGATACACGTTCCCATTTTCTGTGTACCACTGCATAAAAGCAACAAGTACAGTTTAACTGTCATTAAATAGCTACAAAAGAGATGAACGAGGGGTTTTTTTCACAAACTACAGATTGCTCCTATTTAGCTACCGAAGTTGTAGCGTACACTCACACAAACGACACGATATTGCACAGCAATGTAAAATTAAGCAGTAAAGAATTAAGGAAGAATGTTTCTTTACTCTTAGAAGCAGCTTCGCGATTTGCTATAGAGTTAAATGCTTCCATTGTGTCGTTCCTCCCCCCCGCCGCCTTGTGTTTTTTGGTGTTTTTCACTGGAATCCCACCCGTTGTCCCCTTGCCGACTTTCTTCTCTCCATTTCTAAAGCATTGATTGATTTCTCTCTGGCTTGGTACTCTGTTGTTACGAGGTTGCTCAGTAAAGTTTTTTACTGGTCATCGCTATGCTGTACAAAGGCACAAATAAATTGAGGGAAAATGTTTAGATTTCATATGGTGAATGGCGGGTGGGGTGAGGTGTGGTAGGAAACCAACCATTTCATCACTTTTACAGCCTTTGAAGTTATCCCCTGTCGTCGCGTCCCCCCCCCCCCCCCCCCGACAGCCACCCCGGTTGCATTGCCCACAGGTGTTGATGTAGATTTTCCACCTGCGTTCGTTATCTTTCACTTCAGGGATATTTAAGGGAAACTACACAATTGCTGTTTACTAAGTATTGAACTGTCTGAGGACCCATTATACATACCAGTGAATGTTCTGACTTCCTCATGAATGCAAAGTTTACCAAAGCTATAATTTTTCTTTCTCTAGTGGGATAATGACAATATCTTACTTACATTTATTCACACAATTTTATTGTCTCCTGAATTTTGTAGTAGCTGTGGAGTTGCATACATACGAGTGAAAAAACAGTTTTTATACTTTAAAGATAAAAGAAGTATCAGCATGCTTGGGAGGACAGAATTATGAGCTAAAATAGGTCTAGTTAAAATTATCTTCTGGAGAGTAGCATATCAGACCTAGTATTGCAGTGCCTTCCAAAAGACCCTGCCTTCCATGGATTGTCTTCTGGATCTGTTCTTGTGAGTGCTTGCACTTTCTGTGCTTTCTTTCCCTTCTTCCTTGTCATCTGTCCTGACGCTACAGGCCTTTGCGCCTCCTTGGGTGACTTCAGTGGCGACTCAGAGTTGCAGCCAGAAATCTCAGAGAGCACAGCAGCGGAAAATGTTGTGCTTCAGGCAAAGAGCACCTCTCCTCATCTGTCTCACAGTGATTGTCTTTCAAAAGCAGATAGACACATACACAGTATTTTCAAACAGCATTCCTGTCCTGCTGTAATTTAAGATGGTTTTACATTCTAATCTGGACAGCTTAAACTATAAAAGAGCTGCTCTTGAAAACAGTATTTTTTACCCAAGGGTAGAAAGCTCATGCTTCTACGGTGTTTCTGACAAGACCAGACATGTCTCCCCAGCTTGGAAACTAAGCCAGTTGAGCTGGAATTTTATTGTAAATGGGATTGTTTTTAAAAAGAGCACAGATTTCCAATTCAGTTTCCTTGGAAGTGTATTTGGAGCCTTTTTTAATGGAATATTCGTTATCTGGCCTACAAAGGCAAGAACTCCAATTATAACTCATGTTGGGACGCTCTCAGAAGTCCTCTACGGTAAAGACAGCAGTTAGGATCTTTAAGTGTTCGTTTGCAGCTTCCCTTCTAGCATTAGGAATTTAAATTAGGAACTAGAATTGACACTCTCATCTCAAATGTAGGAGTTTTTTGGTCCCTTTTTTTCCCCCGTTAGCAGGAATATCGTTAGCATCCTTAGGCCTAGGTTAAGACTTCAGTCAAGTAACTGGGATTTCATAAATAGATTTCTCAAATGATTTAATGAAATCATATGTGTGGTAAATGAGGCCAGGTATGGAACTGAAGGGACTTAATTTTTTACAAGATGTGCACATTCTGCAAAAACAGTGGTCCCGGTACATGAAAAATGTTTATATGCTGCAACAACTGTGTTCATAGTTGGTACTTACACAGTCCTGATTACTGGCTGGAAGTCTTGTGCATTACTGCAGTACAACCAATAAAATGCGGGAATTACCATGCGTAATAAATGATAATGATAATAAATGCTATGGCATCAGGCTGGAAGTAAAATCATGAAGCAAACTATCACGAAGAATGCAAAGTCAAAAAGAGGATAAGTGGAAGTTAATTATTGTACCATAAGCTTTCCTTTCCAAGAAAAACTGAGTTCTCAGTTTCTTTGTTTTTGAATGGATGTCCAGCATATGATTAAAGTAAGTGGTGATTATTTCTCTGTATATGCGAGAAATCTGGGTATTTTTCTCAACTGACTGACCTCCCTTTAAATTTTCTTTAAATGCTCAGACTGTGTCCCACAGTGTACGCACAGGTGCTGCAGGCTGACAGACTGACAAGCATATGTCCATTTACATTTGATTGCAAGAGTAGACTTTTCAAACAATCTCTTTTGGTTGTGCCCAGCTGCTGTTTGGGGTTTGTCAGCACAGTAGTCTGAAATAACACTGAACTGCAGAAGCTTTGCTCTGAAAATATTCTACCTTTTTAATAATTCTTCTATTAATACTATGCAGCTTTTCTTTTTTATGCCAAAATGGTAACGCACGCTGATGAGCACAATGAACAAGCTAAATTCTCTGGCACTAACTGTTCCTTACAGCTTACAAATCTACACTGTGTCTAAACAGCCTTGTGCTCTGAACAAAAGCCTTCCTATTGGAGAAGTAACTCCCTTTGACTTCAAGAACTGTGCTGAACTCAATAATCTCTTCCTGTTCTATGGCTGAGGAACTGAGAGATTTAATATTGAAAGAAAACAAACAAAAAAATCTCTGCAGTATGGCAATTAAAAACCACGTAGTTAGTTCATTATTGAAACAAATGTGGAGCCCAGCCCTTTACCTAGGGAAGCAAGCATGTTTGTTTTTATTACAGTAAGAGCAGGATTATTGCTTTACATCATATGCTGGTTATTATATTTTCCCTTCAGAGCATGTAGCATACTCTGGGCACTATGTAAATAACACTTCTTTCCACGTAAAAGAAGTGCGGTTCTCTTTTTATATATTACCTGTTAGCAATAACTTAGAGACTCTGCCTGGGTCTGAGACCTGCCTTTACAACCCCAGCTGATTGAAGAGACGCAGACAATAAATGCAGCTATCTAGGCGTTAGAAACACTTGGGTTATGCCTGGGATTTTTCTTTCCTGTAAAGATAATACTATCTTGATAATTCTTCTGATTGCCATTAAAAAATACAAATTGGACATTTTAGTGTTGAACTGGATAAAACTCCGAATCATATGGCTGAATCCCTGCTCTTTGAATTTACCCCAGAGCCTGCAATACAGTATAGACTGAATCAAGCAGTCTCAAGCCTTCCCTTTGTTTTCCTGATTTCAGTCATTGTGACACTGGTCTGAAGTCACCACAGCTTGTCCTGTCTTACCAGGGGCTGTATTAGTTCAGCTGTTCCTAAAGGAAATACTCGGTAGGTGAAATGGAGGTAGAATGCCCATGCCAGAGAAACACCATTTGAATTGTTGAGATTGGTGGGTTTAATGTATCTTCCTCCTTTTTCTATTCAGGTGTCATGGGAGGGGGGGAATACACATTGTTACTGCCTTTACATTATCTCATTATACAGCATATGAATTCTAAGTGTGTTGCTGATACAGTCCAGATGCAGGACATAGGTCTTGGCTAGGAGGGCTGTTTTATGTGCTAGTGTCAGTGCCATTAAAAGAAGGGTGCAGTAAATACATTTTTCCAGACCTGATATTAACAATAACGAAGATATGAACTGCAGTGCAAATGGGTGCAGGAAGTCTGGTTTTGGCTGCTGAACTGCACACACTTGTGATCCTATTTAATCACCAATGTAGAGATGTTCTAATCATGAGTAATTTTTGGCGTTCTTGACTTATTGCCTAAGCAGTTCTCTGAATTGGCCTCTAACATGCTAAGAAGAGTTACAGTAAAGTACACAAGCAGCTTTCCCAATTGTGTCCCCCTTGGGGTCACCTGGAGCTTTGCAGAATGCAAGGCAAAATTGCTTTCCTGAGAAGACAAAAAAAGGGCAAGAGTTTTGTGGCGGTCTTTTGGTGCCAGCAAAACTTGTCTCACCTGAACATGCATGAAGGAGGAAACTGATGCTTTTTCTGTGATGCCTGCTTTTAAAGAAGGGTATGGGTAATATTGGTTACAAAGGTTATCTGTCAAAATAATTCTTCACTGCCAGAAGGTTTCAATTCTGTTTTAACAGTAGCCATGCACAATTTGAAAGAGAAGTTCTGTCCAGTTTTAGGTCATAGGGGCATCTTGAATTAAGTGATGCCCAAAGCTTAGGTGGCAGTTATGTTTTGCATTTTATGACTTGACATTTTTTGTTCCATATGTACACCAAACAAAAGTAATTAACTCGCTTTACTTTGCATGTGTCTACCTGTCCTAGGAAGCATTCAGCTCACTTCTGTTCAGGCACTGTCAGAATAACAACAAAAAAAGCTGTGAAAAATAAGCAAAAAAATCCCTCCTAAGGACAGCAGGATCCAAAACATTTTCAACCTCGCCTGGGACGATGGAGCTTCTGCCGCGCTCTGGGTATTGTAATGCATCAGCACATGAAATCCTTGTGAGAAGGGGACAAGGACCTGCAGCTCCAAACTCCAGCTGCATGTGCTCCACCTTCAAAAACAGTGGCCTTGCCCAGGGCCTAAAAGGGCATGTGCAGATTAAGTAAAAGGGACATACATCCTCTCATTTCTTCACGTAAATTATTGGGAAGTTTCTCTTCACATTATTTTTAAATTTCCTTTGTTCAGCCTGGGCAAAGTGTTTTTTGTCTGAAGTAAGCGTGTAGAGGAGTGAGGGTCTTTGTAAAGGAGAGACCTAAACCTGTCTTCTGTTACACAGTGTTGAGGGATCTGCTCTGTGCATGGAGATCAAGCTGTACATAGCTTTCCTGGCAGAAGAAATGAGATGTTGTTCATAGTAGTTTATACCAGACAGTTTCTTCTGTCTTCTTGCATCTAAATGCACATGAAAATCCCTGAATAACAGGGGCTCAGCCCCGTAATTCTTTTAAGAGTTTGTTCTAGTCAGTCTAGCGTGGGCAAGGGAGCTCAGGCTGAATCTTTTATTGCTTACAGATCACCTAGAAAGGCAGCCCCATGTGTAATGTGTTTATGAAATCTGAGTCTACATACTTTGAAGCTGTCAGACAATTGTCCCCATGATTCCAAGCTTCTATTTTAAAAAGTAATTATTGAGGCTCATGTTTATGTAAAAATAGGATTAATGTAACTAGAAGTGATTTTTATCTATCTCAAGTTGACCATCTCAGCAGCTTAGCTAGGAATGGATCTGGGCTCTTCACTTGTGATGGGTGTGCCATGACCAAACAAGTGATGCCAAAGTTCATGCTAATTTAACATATCCATGGCCTAGTTTTATGTGTGTTTCTCTAGGTGAGAATGAGAACTTCTCTGTAACTGATACTACTGGAAGAGAGATATTTTCAGACTATGCTGTCATATCTGGAAATGATCACCTTCCCATTGAGTACAGGTCCTGCTTTGTAGCCTTGTTTCAGGAAGGTTTAACTCAGTTTATGTAAGGGAACATGTAGTTAAGTGCAAAGTATATTACTGTTGATATTTGAAGACGCAGGTCAAAACTAGAGTTTAGTTGCTGTTCTTGATAAAATCAGCCTTGCCTTTTCTTTCATTATTTTCACCAGAGTTTTCCTCAGCAAATGATTTAGGTGTGCAGGCCCACACATTCTCAAATCTTAGACGCATGCCAGAAAATTGGTCAAGGAGGAGGTTCACCTTGAAAATTGCAATATAAGTGGTAAAGGGGTGTGTTCGACTTCTATTACTTGCTAATACCAAGCAGGTAAGTTCCATACAGGAAACAATTTTTTGTGCATGGCAGGTATACTATCAAACAGGGAGAGCATCTAGGAACAGCAGTGGACCATTCAAGACTCCAGAATCAATTTCAGTTGGTAGGGGAGCCAGTAACTCCTGTATTGGTGGAAAATTTTGAAACCTGATATGCAGAGGCTTGCATAAAGCTCTGGTAGCCGTGACAGAACTGGCAGTAGATTTACATTGACGTTCCTAAGGTGGCCAATAAAAGGAGGACATGCTTCAAAACTCTTGACTGCTCGTCGTCCTTGAAGTAGTTCCAGCCTAGTGGTATTTTTTTACTGTATGTTTTCCTATGAAAACAGGGCTTCCAGCCATGGTGCTGTAGTTGGTTTGACACCTCCTTCAGCTCCCCTGTGGCAGTGTGTGCAGCTGAGCATGTTTGTGATGCAGCAGTATGCAGGTGTTTTCTCTAGTTACGCTCTGTTCCTTTATAGGGAAAGCAGTGTGGAAAAACAGGTTGGGAAGATCCCTTAAGAAGTAATTTTCTCCACCATCTTTTTCCAAGGTAGGATCAACTAAACTTAAACTTTTCCTAATAGAATAGCTGGCCAAATTTCCCCAGAGTGCTGGGTGAAAAAATGCCATGGGTTGACGCAGTGAGGGAAATAAAGATATATCAACATAAAGGTAGTAGTGTAAATCAAGATGGATTCCTGCTTCTTGCCATCGTTCAGTGGTAGGTTGCAATCAGTTTTTCAGAGTGGCAGTATGTAAGAAGGGTTATATTCCAGCTGTAGCCCTCAGGGACACACCTCCTCTGGGGAAAGAGCAGCTAAGCTGCTTAATGGATAGAGGATGCTCAATTCTCTGTGAAAAATGATCCAAAGAAACCCCTGAAAGAAAGAACATTTCTTTTTCTCTGTGGAAGGAGTTTGTTCTTGTGTAGGCAGGATCAGAATGCATCCACAAATCACTGCTGGTTTTATTTGACCACATGCAATAAGCTAATGAAGAACAAGCTAATCAGACAGAACTGATAAAAACATTGGTAATTATTCTCTGAAAACTCTGAGTAGTGGTTAATACAAAACTGAAAAGTTTGTTCTTTTTAGGGGCATTTCCTGTTTCCTTGCTGTCTTACACTTTTTTCTAGTTCTTTCTAGCTTTTCTTCTTGTTGTTTTGTTTTGTTTTGTTTTGTTTTTTAACTTCCATTGAAAGGGTGGCAGCAAGGACAAGGGAAAGAAAGAACAAAGAAGGTGGAGTCCTTTTATGCTTGAGTTTAGGATAAGAGAAGATTTTTTTTTGCTGTAGACAGCTGGTGTTTTTTCATTCTTACTTCGCTAGGAAACCCATCTCCCATTTTTAAAAGCCAATTCTAGGGACAGAAAAGCTTCAGTGAATTTCCCAGTTAGCTCTACAACCTTAGTTCCATCTGTGGAGCCTGAGATTTCCCAATTGCAATACCCTACAGCTCACGTTGCTACATATGATCTCGTATGCAGGAATCCATTCAGGGCACAGTATTACCTTATTAGTGCAGTGTTACGTGCTTGTATGTCTGAAGTGTAATTGCACAGGGAGGAGTTTTGCATAAGCTTTCTGCCATCAGAGATGTATTTATCATGAATACTGGAGCATGTATAAACAGGTCATTAATATTACCTTTAAACAGTACCGTGATCATTGTGCGCGATGTTTGGAAGTAGAAGAGGAAAACAGGAAAGACATTGTGGCTCCAGAGCTGTCACGCCAGAGTGTCCCAAAGAAATTCTAGCGATTGTTGGAAGCTTCGAAGGTACTAATTGGTGAGAGGTTGATTCGATTTTTCATTAAAAATTAAAACAACCTAGGAAAATTAAACCTGAATGCCTAAACTCAAAAATTTCAAAAGCAGTCTTGGAGAGCAAGAGTGAAATTCCGAACCTATTGCTTTGAGTGGATTCTTTAAGGTGGTTTCAGAAATTGGGACAACTACTTTCCATTTAATTGAGGACCAAAATCACTGGGCAGCTTTTAAAATCTAGCCTTAATTTACTTTCCAGAGTCAGTGAACTGCTTTACCTTGATGCAGTAAAGGGACCACAGAACATGCAGATGGACTGCACAGAATCTCTCTGTCCGTGAGAGAAACACACTAAGCCAGATCAGTAGCTGGTTGAATCTGAAGATTGCTGGGAATCATTTTACTGTGGATTTCTTTGTGGTATGTTACAATGATTCACTAGTCCACATATCACCAAAGAGAAGTCCTGAAAATCTCAGTCAAAAATCTTGTCCCCAATTATAACTTCCTTTAGAAAGATATGAAAGTCAACACTGATGAGCAGCTTAGGGAGGAAGCCTGGACAGAGATCACAGGCTACAGCAACTGTAATAAAATTCTTTCCTGAATGTGCAATAAGAAAGCGGACAAGTTTTTACAACTGTCAAGAAAAACAACACTAACAGATATCTCATTGCTCTGTAATTCTGATGGGGCTAATCCTGAAGACATTGCTTTTCCCAAGGAAACTAAAATACTTTATTGGCTTCCAAGGAAAGGCTTGATCTAGTGGATCCTGACATGGGGATAAAGATGAAAACTGGCCAGGAACAACAAGAAAGGACATAGCTTAGATACTGGAGGCTCTGTGGAAATGTACAATAGATCGTCAGTCCATTGAATCCCCAGGAAGATTGTTGATATCCTGACCAGTGGCTTCACAGTCTCTGGCACCAACACTGGAGGCAAATTAAAGGCAGCATTTGCAGCAATGGGATTAGTCTCTCCAACTACCTGATGAGATCACACAGTAATGGATGGGACGAAGGGAGGGGCACCAGAGAAGGTTAAACTTGACTGTGTCTTCTTGCTGCAGATGCTGGGACATAATTAACAGGCACAGGGAGATACCTGTTCTTCAGATTAGGACAAAATGAGCAGAAGCAGGAACTGCCCCATCTGAGAATGAAGAAGGAGATTGTGTCTGCAGAGCAAGCTGGCTACACCCTGGATCCAGCCCGGGATGCCTGCACGTAGCTAGAGACTGTAGAGGTCAAACCTGCCACCTTGGTAAAAGTGCTGGAAGCATTCAGAGAGCAAAGCTATTTCAACAGGGCAAAATGTTAACAGCTAGCAGAACTTAAAAGCTCCCTGTTTTTTTATGTAAAAGTACAGTGCAAAGCAAAGCCCAAACCAAACAACCTAGTGAGAGGAAGAGAAGTTAGACTCTGCAGAGCAGACTGCAGTGTCTATAAGTGTGGAAGTTGGCTGACAACTCTGAGCAGCTCTGGAAAGATTTGATTTTGAATAGAGAGGCTTTATTCTACCATGTTTGTTTGTCTTGATGTCCACAGAAACTCAAGATTTGAAGAGACACCTTTAAAACTTGATTGCAGAAGGTACTTCTCCAGCTGTATGAAGAGAACAAAACCAAAAGCTAGTCTCAGTCCTGTCTCTGGAAAAAGCCAGTCCTGGAAAAGGAGGTGTAAAAGAAGTGTTTCTTGCCTCCTGGAAGGTGAGGATGGCATTGACACTCAAAAGCTCAGTAATGTGGGGTACCCAGGAGCTCAGTAGAGGCTGGGGATGGGAGAAGGAAATGGTTCTGACACACACACAAAAAAAAGTGACTCTTTCTTTAAGGGCATGGTAGTTCCTGGCAGACAAGAGTGCTGTACCCTCCCTTGTTACAGATGTGGAGATGCTGTCAGGAGAAGGACTGAGGTACTCTCTAGCTCCATGCTGGAGGATTAATGGGTGCAGAGTGAGCAGGAGGAAGCTGCTGTGAGACTGAAGAGCCTCAAAGCAGACCTTTGGTTGTGTGAAGGCCAAGGGGCTCACTGGCCTGTATATCACAGTCAGGCTAGGTAAATAAAACCTTCCAGGGCCTGAGGATGGCTTACTCTGAGTGTAACTCTTTTGTTAAGATCAGAGGTAAGGGACAGCATACCTTCCTCCATGGAAAGTATGAACTGTTTCCACCAGCATGAACTGGTGCTGAAGCAGGCTGTACAGTTACGGAGTAGTCCCCTCCTCCCTTCCCTCTGGTTCACAGTCTGGTTTTGAACACTTAATGGTGCATTTCCTTCCCTTCTTGGTTGTCATTATCTAGTGAAGGAAAAACATCACTTCCTAAAACTGCTCCCCTTGACTCTAAGATTTGCACTGAATGCTGTTGTCTACAGCTCTAGAACTGTGAGCGAAAGAAGATTTGTTAATCTGGGACTGACTTTATCTACAGTTAAAATTTAGAGGGGGCACTGCCAGCCTATGCAGTCAAATTCCCAAGTGCACATCTCCACTGATTTAATGAAGCTACTCTAATACATGCTCCTTATGTAAATGTCGGAAGCTTTGGTAGTAACAAGCCCAGCGTAGGAGTCCTTATTCAGGCAAAAGTGCCATTGAGTTTCATGAGAACTGAATGAGGAAGGATTTTAAGCAGTCAAATTTTGATCTCTCTAAAATCATTAAGAAACTAGAGCGCTGCAACTGATGTGAAATGGCATTTGGCTGGCCACAAGGAAATTTTGGGAATTGACCATCTTAACTTACATCTCAAGGGCTAAGTTGGTAAAGTTTACATTCTGGTTGGTCTGGTTTACACCAGTGAAGTTTTGTCCATCAGTACCTAAACTGAAGTTAGATAAAACCACATTGCATCCTTTTATTTGGCTTTCTTTGCATTTGACCACGTTCTGTGTCTGCTAGGCTTCACGTCTGTTTTGTGATGAATTTTTGCTTCCTTGCTCCATGCACAAGCATGAACATTTTTCATGGGAGATGAAGTGCAGAATTTTAAAAGCATGGGCTTTGTTCACATTGAACTTTTACATTCTGCATAGCTATCCATCCAGTCAGATTGCTTGCACAGAAACCCTGGCTCATGCAGGCCAGTCTATCCCTATAAAAGTTGTCTGGCAATGCACAGATAATGCACACTGAAATGTTTCTGAAGGAGTTCTGGTTTGGGCTAATTTTTAAAAGATTGTACAGAGGAAGGTTGAAACGTTAACACAGAAATACATATATGCTGCATGCTGTTAAAAGTCTACCTCAGGAGAATCTGAGAAAGGAAGAAACTCAATATAAAAATAAAATTGCTACTTTACATAAACTTCCAGTATTTTAGTTGGCAACTCTACGTATTTTCTTTGCTCTTCAAACTATAGGTTAGATCCACGGTTGGGAAAATCAGCTTATTTGTGGCAAAGTCAAAGAATTTTTACCATCTAAGTATTTGGCTGCATGTATTTTTTACATCCAAAATGTAGTAATTTTGTTACGTGAGCCTCGCAGCACCTTGCTGTATATAGATAACTGCAGATGTAATTTGGCTCATATTTAATGTTAAGTATTTGTGAGAAATTACAAGGCTATGCTTGTGGCAATGGGCTTTCTTCTTAAAATAACAGCAGTGATTTAGCAACTAGCCCTCATAAGAGATGGCTTTTGAATCATCCTTCGTAAGTATGAGATATGTTACTTAAGAACGTTACGTGTAACTGCTTAAATCATGGCTTGCTCATATCTGAGCTTCAATATATTTATGTTTTATTTAAAAGACTTAGAAGCATCTTATTAATGACTGAAAGCAGTTTGAAATCTATGCTTTTATTGAAAGATGGAGAGGAGGAGAGCAAGCTGTTTTGCCCTCAGCAGGCACTGGGACAGGCCTGCGATGTTACTTGTCTGGAGGGCAGTAACTTCCCAGATTCACTGCTTTGCATGGCACAGATAAGTATATCAAAGCTTTCCCACTGCAGGGCACAGTGGAGGACGTAGGTGTCATTAAACTGTAGCTAGCACTTCTGTTTCTCTCCAGTTGGAGTAACTAAACAGCAACTACCCCGTTACCTGTTTTACGTAAATAAAAGGATGCGAAGAAAAGTGATCATGGCAGGTTGCAGTAAACAGCATGATGCAGTCACTTGTACTCACTGGGCTGTAAATCAGGCTGGAATGACTAACTCCCATGTTAGGAAATATAAATTGAAGCTAGGATGCTCAGTGAGAGTTTATGTTGCTATAAAATAATACCAATGCAATTATTTCTTACTAAAAGTTAGGAAGCTCCTTCCAGGAAGACCTTATGAAAGCTGTCACTATCCACTGACTCAGATATTGCAAATCAAGGGAGGGAGTAAAGCAAGACAGAGCAGATGCTTGAAATGCAGATTAACCTTCAGCGTGTACCCCAAGATGCAATAGGGAGGAATCTTGAAGCTATGGTTGTGCTACAAAACTGTCAAGTAATAGATAAGAGGTAAGGAAGGCTCTTTGAAAAGTAATTTTCTGAATAGAAGATCTGCTATCTCTCCTGCTTCCTGAACTTAATCCAAACTAGGTCATCTAGGGCTAAAAAGAGCTTGGATTTCCAGATGAAATATCTCAACAGCTGACTGCAAAAGGTATATTAATCTGTGGCTTTCTTTACTGCTGAAATCTGTCTTAGACCTCTTCAGTTTATACTAAGGCATTTCTTGATGTGATTGACTAAGCCCACAGTCTTCTCTGGGATCCTGACGTTAGGAGGCATCAATCTTGCAGGCTCAACGAGGGTATGTTTTGCCTTGTAGAAGTTACAAGTATGAGGAAACAACTTCCTCCTCAGCAAGAACACAGCGTGTTTTCCTATTTTCAGTTCCACCCCTTCATTCCACTACATAATGTCTTTTCCATGAACAGCAATTTACATGTTCTCTGACCTCTCATATCAGGAGTAGCTACAGTCCCTTTGCAGCTCTGTAACTCTTCCCTTGTATCTGGCCTTGGACCCCAGTGTGGGCGGCTCGTTCATACTTGCAAAAGGACATTGTAGTGAGGGAATAGGCTGAAGGAGAAGACTAGCCTTTGGAAAAGAAGAAAGAATCGGGTCTAATCTGGAAGTGCATGTAATGGGAACTGTGTATTGGGCATAACTGGCACGCTTTTAGTAGCAGGGGACTGCAAGAGAGGAGGCCGTGGACTCTTTTGTGCCAGTCACAGCTACTTTCAGCCAGCTTTGAAAGGGATGAAAACAACCCACTGTATACCAAAACCTCAACTAATGAGACCAGCACATGGCATCTCTGCTCAAACATATTTAAGAAAGAGCAACAGCCTCTAGGGCAGGAGACACTGGACGAGACGTGAGGAGATCTGTGAGGAGATGTAGGAGGTGGAAGTGGAGGAGACACATGGAGGGGAGGGACACAATCTTGGAAGGAGACACTCTATGCCAGAGCAGGGACACCGTGGAGGGAACTGTGGCCCATGGAGGACCCGTGCCAGAACAGGGCATCCCTGGAGGGACTGTGCCCCATGAAGGACCCACTGTGAAGCAGAGGAACAATAAGAGGCAAGGAGCAGCGGAGGAAAATTAGTAAGAAGAAAGGAACAGCAGAAAGAAACCGTTATACACTGGAACCCAGCTTCCCACATTGCCCAGTGCCTCACAGAAGGAATTGGGAGGGACTGAGCATAGCATCTGTTGAAAATAAGGGATGTTGAGACTAGAAAGGGGGTAGGAGAGGTGCTTAACTGGAGCTGAGCTTGGGGAGGGTGGAGAAAAGGCATTTCCCTAAGTGTTTAGTTGCTTCTGTCTTCTTTTTTCCTCTTCAATATATGAATCAGTAGTTGAAATTTTGTTTTAATTGGCAAAAAATTAAGCAGAATTCCCTGACTGAGACTGTTTTGTCTACAAAGACTTGTCACACCTTTCACAGACACAAAAGCCAACATAATGTTTGCTGTGGCTGTAAGACTTGGAAGGTACAAATATTTCTGAGAAATCTATAAGAGTCACATGTGCTCATCCACTCTGAAAACTCAAGCCACCCAAATATAAGTATAATCAGTGGAGGAGACTCTTATTCTTAGAAACTATTCCCCGCATGACTATTGACTTTGTGTTTGTACAGCCCAGCCACTGGATCTAACCATGGCCCTTTCCCTTGTTATCCTTCTTGTTCCATTTGTCAGGGCTTGTCTCCCAGTGACCTGACGCCACTGTCATGCAATCAGGAGAATGCAAAAGCAGAGAAGTCCAGTGGTGCACAAAGGTGCTTTCCCACCATCCTACAGGTATTTTAACAGAGCAAACTGAATTGAATGCTCCATTTGCTTCTCATGAGCAGCTGTGTATTAGCTGCTTTATTGGAAAATGTTGTCCAAATGCTTTAACTGTTGGCGCAGATACTGATTCCAGAATTTAAAAAATCCAGCCTTCTGATGATATTGAAAAAACCCACACTTTCCTTAGAGGAGCCTGGTTTAAGGAGACACCAGTAGCAGGACAATTTTCAGCTCTTTGGTATTGACGTAGTGCTGTTTCCACTGATGTCAGGTCACTAACTCTTTTGAAAACCCTATCCAGTATACCCCACTGTCTTTCAAACTCTTTGTTATGTGGGATGAGCCCTAACACTCTGCTGCTGGTAGTAAACTAAATGTACTCTTTCTCACTGTTTTCTGAGTAAACATGCTGAAATTACTTATTTTACAATTTAAAATTACAATCCAGTAAATGTTTGGAAATGTGAGAAGATGGAAATCTCTAGTATATGGTGAAAAATACACAGCTGAATTTATACATTAAAGACCCGATTTTTATTTCAGCTTTACAAGCAGGTGAAGGTACAACCTGAGTGAATCTGTTTAAGTCAGTCAAGTCTTTTTCATTCTGTCTAGTCCTGAGCCTCTCTGTGAGATGGTGACTGAGGGAAAGAGTTTGGGTCTCTGCCGAAATGAACGTGTCAGCTTTTATTCAGTGTAGAAGGGGTCTGCGTTATTAATTTGAATATTTACTGCTATTTATGAGACTCCAGTTCATAGTACTACTTCAGATCACAGTCAGTCCAAGCTCTCTGGATTTTGCTTTCAGGTGTTTGTATTTCTATGCCACTCAAAGAAATACAATGGTGGTAGGCTCAGCATCAAAATACAAGTCAGGAAACTTGAAGATACAGTTCCCTCAGTAACCATGTATCATCCAGATTGCTCATAATAAGGCAAAGCATTAACAGCAAGCACGATAACATCGACTGCTTCACTGCAGAAGAGCAATGGCAGTGCATTATTTCTGTAGAGGGAACTGTAATTTAGAGTTGCCTGCCTTTTGTGCATTGCTTGTTTTCATTCACAGAGGATTTTATACACTTGTGCGGGTTGCACTGCAGGGGTTTTAAGTGCTCCTGCTGTGTACCAAGCAAAAAATTTGGATGGGGTTGTGTGATGGGTGATGTTTCTAGGGGAGGAGCCCTTTTAGGAGGACAAGGAACTGTGACACCCTCAGCCATCTGAGAATTTAGTAATTGCTAAGATCAATAACACAGGCCATTTCCCAGGTAGCTAAAGCATGCCATCATTTATGGATTTTGTGTTTGGAGCAAGTCGAGTTCGTCACTGTGAATCTTTAAAAATAAATTGCATGTTTGTTTTTTTTTTTTTAAAGTTTGTGGAAGGGTGTCAGTTTCTCCAAGAACTGACTCAACTGAATTCGTCCTTATGTATGGTAAGTATCAAAGCATTAGCTTTCACAGTTCCTTGCCTTTTCCTTCCCATAAGTGACATGGAGGACAAATTCTGGTCCTGTTGAAGTTGGTTGTTGTTTGATTCCTGCCAGGCCAGCACTGTCGGTACGCTCTGTAGCTGGACAGCTGAGGATGTATCTGTGCCCAACTTGTCCCGGCCCAGCTCTGAAGATGCAAGGACCAGAGCAGGCGTGGAGCTGAGGGCGCTGGGAGTGCAATGACCTTGCAGGCGACTCGGTGCCCGCGATTCTGCTCGTTCTGCCCGCGGTCCCCAGGAAGGGCCGGCCGGGGGGCAGGCGTGGGAGCCAGATGCGAGGGGCTAGGGTGCTGCTCACGCACTGGAGAGCGCGGAGCTCCGCAAAAAGCAAGGCAGCTAGCCCACGCCAGCCGTGTCTCTCTGCGGGGGACGGGGACGGGGACGGGACGAGGCGGACATGCACAGCCCCGCAGCTTGTTTTGGGCTGCAACGTGCACGCGCACATGCAAATCGCTGCGTCCCCGCCCCCCCCAACAGCAGCCGCTGCGGAGGGCGAAGGAAAAAGAAGAGGGGGAGAAGAGAAAGGGACCGGGGAAGAAGAAAAGGGGAAAGAGGAAAAAGAGACGACAAAAAAGAGAGGGAAGACGCCAGAGGAAAGGGGAAGGGGAAAAGAAGGCTCCTGGGCGGCCCCGTCTGTGGGAGGAGCGGGCGCCCCCGCCGCGGGCAGTTCCGCGCCGCCCTATAAGAGGCGCTGCGAGGCGCAAGCAGCGGCAGCGGGGCTGGCACTGGGGCGGGCGGTGGAGCGGAGCGGAGCGGAGCGCCCAGCGCGGAGCGGAGGAGCGGCACCGGCTCGGCTCGGCTCGGCTCCGCGCGGGACCGACGGCGGCTGCTGCCGGCCGGCGAGGTAGGCGCGGCAGAGAAGACGCGTTGGCGGGGGAGCCTTCCCGGCTTGTCTCCGCTCCGCCCGAAGCAGGCGGCATAAAGCGAGACGAAAAAAACAAATAAGTGTGATTTTTATTTAGGTTTTTTTGTTTGTTTTCCGGCGTGGTGCCGCTCGCCGTGCCCAGCGTGTTAGGAGCCTGGCGCGGAGAACGGCTTACAGGGTAGCGGGGGATCGGGAAGGGGCTAGTAGTGGGGGGGGTTGTATGTGTGTGTGCGTGCTTATTTTTTTTATAATTATTTTGTTTTAGCTTCTCCCGAGCGAGGCGACTCTGACTTGGCAGCGCTCGCGTAGGGTGGCTCACCTTTACCGCCGCCTCTTCCAGCCCTGGTGGGTGCTAGAAGATAACAGGAGGGTTTTCATCCCCTTCGCTCCCACGTGAATCCTATGAAGTCGTCAGGGGAGAGGGGAGGGTAGGGTTTTGGGATGAGGGGGAGCGTAAAAATAAAAGATCGATCCGGCCGCTTTCGTGATGGGCGAGGGGTTCAGTTGCGTGCAACAAATCTTGCTTCTGCGTGCCAGAAAGTTGTTCGGTCTGGACTGCTACATTGCAACCAATCGTCAGCCTGTTAAAAAGTACTGCTGCTTAGTTCTGGAGGTGCACGACTGCCCAGATGCTTAAAATGTATCAGGAAAGATACTCCAATTCTAAATTAAAAGTTGGTTTTAAACAGTATTTTTGCCTGTTTTAAACATAAACCAGGAGTTCCTCTGCCCACCCCACCCCCCCCTTCCCCCTGGCTGTTGGCCTTGGAGATTTTAAGATTGTACAAATAACTTACTTAAAGGATCAAAGTTGATCTTTAGTGTGTTGGAATAGACCTTACTGAAGCCAGAGGGATGTAAACATGTGCAAAATTGAAGCCGAAAGATGAGTTGGACTTTGAAAGTTACTGATGTGAATTAACACATAAAAATTAATTTTGGAGGTGCCTTTGAGAATGAATTGGCGCTTGTACTGCAGAGAGCAGCCATGTCTTTAGGGACGTTCCATTAACAACAGATGGCTAAGCTTGCTGTCGGAAGGCTTTTGTAATGCAGCAGCCTCACTCAGCTTTGAAAGGGAGTCGTGGTAGTAAACATTCAGTGCACATGCTTTTTGTGCTTGGCCCTTGTGGCACAGCTTGCCTCTCTAACAAGCGGGAATGGCTTGGTGTGCTGAGAATTCCCTGTAAACACACAAGTGCGTGGTTATGCGATGCCCCTGTAGGCTATTAAGCTAAATGGGTGCTACCTGGGACTCCCGCAGGGTGTTACTGATGTAACAGATACAAACGCTGTTGGTGGGTCTTCACGAGTCACACGGCAAATTCGAATTTTAATTTATATAGGAGTGGTGTGATGCAGTCTGTATCTGGTATGGCCTGGACAAGTAAGGGCAGGAGTCTGATGCCTTTACTCGTGACATGGAGCACCTTTTTTCATGTAACCATAATTTGGTAGGGCTGATTATGGTAAGATTTGGAAGTCAACTCTTAACAAAATGTGGATAAAAGTTTGGTAGCATGGAGCACGAGAGCTGTATGGTAGAATTTAAGTTGAACTTTTAAAGTTGAGAATGCCTGGCTTTAAAAAATAATGAAAACTTACGCTTTTTTATGCTTACTGTAGGTGGTCTGAGGAGATACCTGCTGGCCTCTGGGTTGCAAGAGATCACAATTGCTGTCATCTAGCACTAGAGTGTAATAATTAAGCAGCTTGCTCCAGCTATTCACAGTAACTTTCCCCTGAGAAGCTGCTGCTGGAGTACACTTAGCCATATGATATTTATGTGAAACAAACATCTCGGGTGCAGCTATATGTAAGATTTTGGCATTTGCAGGAGTCGTGGTGATCTTTTAGATATCGGTTCCAAATTTCCTCTGAATACAGCTGCATAGCAGTGCAAGCAGGTATGTTGAAAGTTTCTTAGTGGTCTTTTCACCTAGTGGGATTGAGGCGTGTTTATAAATCAGTTTGCCACAGGCAGCTGCTGGCAAGCCTTTTTTGTAATGCTAAATTTGTTTCCAAAAACAAGTGTAGCTTAATGCTATTGGTGTGAGCAGAGACTTGGTCCGGCACCAAATTCAACATCTGCCGTCACAGTGTAGATAGAGTGAGTCCTGGTGAAATGCTGAACTACAGAAGACGAAATGCCATAAGTTTTAAAAAAAAGTCAGTAAAATTATTTTGGCCTTTGTTCCAGGAGTACCCTTCTCTCTAGCATTCCTTAGGCTGAACTTCCCCTGTGTAAGGTAAAACAGTCTGCTGGGATTCAGGAATAAGCCTCAGTGACTTGAGGAAAGTGGCTGTGGACCTCCTAAGCAGATTCTGATCTGGAGCACGCTCATGTGTTAATCAAGTGTAGTATACACAATTCAGAAAGCAAGTCTTCCCTTGCCTTCATCTGCGCAAGCCTGTTGTCGCACCAGTGAGTTTCCCTGGCAGAGTTAGACGCACAAAGACTGAGCAGGAGGAGGATCAGTACTGAACTCATCCATCTGTGGCCAGATGTGATCCGCTCTGCTAGTATTTATCACATGCAGGCACAGTTTTTCCTTAGGGTGTGGTTTCTTCAGAACTTTAATCCAGTGTAATTGAAGGTTGCTAGTGAGCTAGTAAAGGACCTTCTTCGTTTTCCCCCAACTGTCTGTTCTCTTTTCTGTCCCTGGCTGTTTCATCCTCTGTGCTGGCACTGGAGTTCACCAACCCAGGGTGAGTAACTGAGAACACACTCTCTTCATTTTGCTTGGTGATGACTCTGAACACAGGATGCTGAAAAAAAGTATTCTCATGGCTTTGTGAGCACGGGAGCCAGCACAAAGATGATGACAGGAGCGGAGCAGAAAGGGAACCAGACTACCACTTTGTTTAAGTAACCTCAGAGCAAGCACCCTTGGTGTTTATGTAGATCTCTTAGGCTGGTCAACACACCAAATCCTGAAATAAGTCTGGAGGCCATGGCTGACCAAACACCGGTGTTTGGTGTTCTTCTATTAGGCTGGTTATTCTTGATGACCTCTGATGTGAGGGGGGCTAGAGTCAGGACCTACTGTTTAGTAAAATGTATTTTATACATATGACGCTTTCCTTGTTATCTGAGGCAGCTAGGGACTCTACCCTCTTTCTCCAGGTCAGACATGGTAGAAATTAGCTGTGTCTGAGACTGTCTAATATTTATGCTGTCTGAGGATGTGAATCCTGAATGATTGAAAGTTTTCTGTGAGTAAATTAGCACACACATCTGCAGTTACTGATATTAAGAGTATAGATTAAAAATACTGTGGTAAGACATACTTGTAGTGTTCAGAAGGTGATCAACACAAAAAAGTTAAAATATTTCATATTCTGTAGCTACATGTCTTGTGTTTCTATTGGTCGTACAAGAGTCATACAGCACAACTCAGAAGAATTACCATGATTTGAACTACTAACTGGAGTACCCTGTTCTCTATTTTTTTTTTTTGGCCTGTTTCTTTAAAATAGGTGGCAGCAAAACTAGTCCTGTCTCTTTTAGCCTTTGTCATTATGGGGGAAAAAGCATATGAGCTTTCCTCAAGGACTGAGAGCGAGACAGAGTAGGATGAAAAACTGTTGATGCAGCTTTCCTAACACAACAGGCTAACACTGTAGGAAAAATGGGAGCATTCAGATCTTTATTCATTGGGTTATTAGTGAAAAAGCTTGATTATAGATAATAAGAATGCACATCAGTTTGAATGGCATAAATATCCACATACAAGCTGACCTTTTTCCTCTTCTGTTATTTTCTGGAGGAGTGTTGCTTAGCAGAGCTCTACCTAATGCAATGAGATCAGTTTGCATTATGCTGACTTTGTCAGGGAACAATTGGTATAAGACAGAAAAAGGAGAGCAAAAGAGCCTTTCCAAGACTGTTCTGGTTTGGGCTAGATAGCAAGGTCATTCTCTGGGAAAGAACAAACAAAGTCAGAGCCTCTGACCACACAGTTCAGAGATCATTCCGGAGATCTGGTTTCCTTTTTAGCAAATAGCAGGCAGGGCTGTGTCAAAGATAGAGGTGGCCAAAACTTGTTACCACCCTACTTGCTTGCCTCCCTGAAACAATCTGCAGTTTGGTAGCCCATTTCCAAGTGAATGGCTGTTACTGGGAGCAGGCAAGCAAACTGTGCAACAAATACTCGTTAGTGTTCTTGGTTGTTAGCTTAGTAAAAGCCAAAATTAGGCCATGTTGAAGGTCTCGGGGCAGCAGTGGTGGTGTAGGTGACAAAAGCAAGACTAGGGACCAGGAGAACCTACTTCCCAGCACCTGTACCCATCTTGCGATAATTTCCCCATTTCCTTTTATCTGCATTCACCACTGTTATAACAATGACATGACAAAAGTTTACTCTATGGTAGAAGTGAAAGTGGTTTTTCTCACTTGCAGCTGGTAACATGTCTTTCTAAAGACTGTAGGCTGTGTTGCTCATGTCAGCAACCTGGGTTTAAGTCCCACGTTTTCAGATGTAGCATCTGCTTTTCCAGTTGAATTTTTGTGCCTCAAGAAGAAACAAAGAAATTATCGTACATGTTCTTTTGTCCAAGAGCTGTATTCATGGGGAATATACTGATATTCTAGGGGTGTATTGATGCCTTTTTTCCTTCTTCCTCATATGGTAATTGCTTCCATAACAAGAGTTTGGCTATGGCTGCCAATAAAAGCGGATTTAGGACCAAATTTGAATGGATTAAAAAACCCCAAAACTCTTTTCATTCAAACAATAAAGCAGCACTAATATTTTCTGAATGCAGATGCACAGACATTTCATTTTGGTAGCAGTACAGGAGGCAAAATTCAAAATCTACTCCTCTCATAAATGTTCCTATTTAATAAACTAAATTGATTCCACATTTGTATTTTTGTTCTACCAATGGGCAATGTGCTTTTTATTGAATTTCTTTGTTTTAAAATATTTCAGATATTTTAATTATTCTTTATTAAATCAGAGTAGCAATTCTAACTGCTTTGTTTTTCCCCGCTCTCTCAAACCTATATTTAAATATTAATCCTAAACTAGGCAATAGGAGTTTTTCTGCCGTCTTTAGGGATATCTGGACTCACAAAGTGATACCATCACCTGTCTACCATCTGTTTTCAGATGTCTTCAGATCTCATTTTTCCCAGTTATTTTTTTTGTTTTCCTGATTGCTGTATCTTCCAGACCTTCGTTCCCAGTTCTTGTGACATGCTTTTTATATTCCACACCACTACATCTATCTTCCCAATTGTGTTTATCTGTAACACCAGACATAATTACAGTCAACTGGATTGTCTGTGGGAGTATGCTTTGACTCCAGTGGAACTTTGTCAGCACCATTAAGGATATCCTAAGCTCAACAAAAAAATGTATGTTTTGGATCCTATATCCATTAAAAAATTGCAAAACTTCAGTTTATGTTTCTCTCTTGCAAGAATATTGCTTTTCCTTTTGGCATTTCGTGCCACTTCTGTGCTCACCTGAAGTGCTTTCTGTTCTGAGTCATTTGGTTGAAATTGAGTAGACCACAGCTCTTCACTTCTGTGCATGTTCCCCTGAAACTTGGAGCAAACTAACGGCGCTCTGTCCTGAATCCTTCTGCATGTAGCTTAGGACATGAACAAATTCTGTCATCCTTCTCTCATAGATCTGTCTGTGCATGATGTTAAAATCAGCATATATTAGCCTGCTTTGCTAATCCTGAGGATCGAAGCTTCAGCAGTGGGGGTATGGGTTGTACAGGTGGAGCTAAAGAATATAAATGGTTTCCTCTGTGGATCAGGCGAAATGGGGAAGATTGGCTCACACCTTCTGGCAGTGCTCCCAGCTGGCTGTCCTGTGCCACACCTGCCACAGCAGGCATGTGGGCTTCCTTCTTATCATGTGTCCCAGTTATTTTCATATTCTTCCGTGAATAGCTTTAGAGATAAGTGGTTATCAAACTCTGTATCGGTTGCCAAGATTGATCAGAAATTCATTCCTTTTCATAGCTGACACTCACTGCTTTCAAAAGTAGTTTGACATCTGTTTATCACTTTAGTGAATTACTAGCTTCCAAATCCATACAGTTAGATGGTAGCCATGTGGCAGCTGAGGTCTTGTTGTGGCTGGGTCTGTTGTAGGCGTTAAAGGATCAAACTCTGCTCAAGCTGACAATGGCTGCTAAGTACTGCCTTTGCTAGTTTATTGCTTTTTTTGACAATGTCATTTCCTTTCATTGTACTAGAGACTTTTTCTTGGCTGATGTTTTTCTGCATAGTTCAGGGGTATTTTTGTTTCGTCTGCTGTTACTTATACCTATGCCACAGATATCAGTGCAGTTTTGTAGATACCAAGCTTAACAGTTTATTCTTTATGACAGTGAATCTCAAAGGCACCACTGGGATGTTTTCTAGAGTATAATCCATGTTGTGTTCTGCTCTCTTACTGAACACACACACTGATTTATGGCATGATGGTCCCAAATGGCAAAAAGAGGAACATAACAGTGAAGTTTCTTTTGATGTTAGAGGGCAGGCATACACCTCAAACTGCAGTTTAATCTTGTACTGGGCACAGTTTGTGTCCGTGTCTTCTCCCAAGATGAAGAGCAAGGTACAAAAACAAGATGTAGGAGAAGACACTCCTTTCAAAAAAAATTCTTATGAATGTGATGGCAAAGCTGCAAGGATTGGTAACTCTGCTTAATAGAAGATACAACCATGCCAGTGATGCTCCGGCCGCTCTGCAGTAGGATTGTGGAGTGCCTATCATCGTTAGGCTTTGTTAAACCAGATCTATGGTGACTTTGTCTAAAGTGGTTCCACGACCAGGATGTGCTGTGGAACAGGTGGTGGTCAAAAGTGGTGTGTGGTTGTTTTTTTTTTTGTCCTAACACCCTCTGAGCTTGTGGATTTCTTTTCCTAAAAGTTGATGAGGCTGATTTTCTTGGAGGAGCTCCGTCTTCCTTCTTCCCCTTGAGGTTGCTGCTGAGCAGAAAAGTACCTTTTGCAATGTGAAATGTTTCACCCTTTTTCCTAGTTGCAAAGATAATGTCCTTAAACAGAATGCGTCATCAGCTGGAAAAAGTGACTGAGGCTGTGTAACACAGCTTTTTGCAGGCTGTGTACTGATGATACTTATAGTTGCTCAGAGATCAAAGCTTAATGGCATGAATTGAGCTCAAATGTTGCAATTATTATTTTAGCAGGATGTTCTATTATATCTAGATTCTACTAGAGAGGAGCTCATTCTTTGAGAGCCAAAAAAAAAATCTGCCAATGTGGACTATGGATTTTTGGACATTGGCCGTGATAAAGCAAATCAGCTTTTGTGTTTGTTTTTGCCAAAGTGTAGACTAGATTTTGGCTTTTTTTTTTTGTATGGGGAAAGTAGGGGACGTTCAGTGTAATGTTGAAAGTTGAAATGCTTCATGTATTTCACAACCTTCCAGTAGAAGCTGTTTTTTTGTAAAATAGATGACTGTGTTTCATATTGAGTGTTATACTTGACATTTAAGCAGTTCCTCTTGCCTAAGTGCATGCCACAGTCAGTCTCTTGCATGTGCTCATCTTTGGGTCAGTCCAGCTGCAGTGCATGCAAGCTTGACATCTTCCATTGCATTGGAGCTGTGCTTTTGAGCAGGCTAGAAGTAATGAGAACTGGTTGTTGTGGTCATTCTGGTAGGCAGACATTGCTTCCCTGTGACCTGGGACAGGTTTTCAAAACAGCTTGGCATGTTGTGTCAGAAGGGGAGCTTACAAAAAAAGCCACAGCTATTTCTGAAAACGTGGCTTTGTGTAAATGTCTACGGAGGCACTGAGGACTTCGGAAAACATAGTCCAATTTGTATTACGTATACTTAGTAAGCTAGTGCTTCATACTTTGGGAAACTGTCTCCCCTGTTTATTTCTGATTGGTAGGGATGGGCCCACCTGTGGCCCAGAAATACATCTTAGGAGTTTGGCTATGACAGAAGAAGGAAGACAGATACTCTGAAGTTTAGGGCCAGGCATTTCAGTGCTCATTATGTTAATTCTGGGCCAGGTCTTTCAAAATGATCTTCTGCTCAGGTGTTCATAGTGCAGCATTCAGAAAGGCTCAGCACATAACATACTGACTTTTGAAAAATCAGTTTGCTCAGTCCTAGTGCCAAGGCTAAATACCTTTAGAAATCTCTTGCCATTTTGCCTAAATAGTTGGGAAGCCAGATTTCTGCCCCTAATACGACATTGTATTAGTTCCAACTCTTGCCAAAGCAAGATCCAGGCTCCCTTCTCTGTGTAGTACCTAGTGCAGCAGAACCTAGTATTTGGCTCAGGTTATGTCAATAGTTGTTTTCATAACAGCAGTTAAAGCAGGTTGTGAATAAGTATTTTACTGTCAGCCTGCGCTGAAAGGAGGGAGTCCTTTTCCACTGGTTGTCTCCAATCTTCTGTGAGGTTGGGCCCACTTAGATAACAAAGGGGAGTAATTTATTCAGTGTTTTGTAGCTGTAGTGCATGCTGCCTTAAGGATCCTGTGGACGAGTGAGATGTTATGTGTCTCAGTTTTGTCTGGACCAGAGGTGGCATGTTGCTAGAGGGATTCCATGAGACTGTTTCATCAGCTTCCTGATGTTTTGGTACTATTCTTTAATACTAGTTTTACAAAACTTGACATGCTTGTCAGGGAGGGAAAATGAGTTAAACTGGTTGTGGATTATCATGAAGGTGGACCTTAAAGTGTGTTGAGCATATAAATGATTGTTATTTAGAAGGCAGATGAATGGCCATGTTGAAAGCAATGTACTAGTTGCTAGTATTAGTAAGCACTGGAGAACAATGCCAGAACCTGTTTACTACCTAACCTAAGGCCAGATAGTCAGTGTGTCTAAAGTGATGTAAACTAGTAGAGGATCTTGCCAAGAATTGCCACCCAAATACTGTTGTTTGTGGTTCTAATTAAATTCGTGCTTGCTGACCCAGAAGCTCTCTAGTCACATTGTTAGCAACAAGGAGTCAGTGTAAACCCTGTGACATGACCTGGGTGATTTTGAAGAGGAAAGCACTTCTCACTGAATGACTTTTTAGAGGGAACAGGAAACTTGATGTCCGATACTCATCTGGCAAATGGGAGAGAAATGTCCCCTGTGGGGAGGTTATGAAAGACCTGCTTTCAGTGTCTGTGTGGTTCCACTGATAATGATACTGTGTCTCAGGCAGCAGGCTTGCGGGTTCAAAGCTCACACCTCCACTGCTGATCCTGCATTGCATGGGATTGCTACAGAGCCTAGCAGTGCTTAAACCAGGAGACAGACGTGCGGGACCTGGTGGTTATATTCTCATCTCGGCTTTTGCTTTGCTTGTGGCCTCAGGTGAATTGTTTGAACTCTGTGCTGCTAACAGTTTTCATGGCACCTTTTTGTAAATTAGTTCCAGTTCTTTGGGTTAAAAGATTAATACTGTTATTCTTGTAAAATTATCATTGTTTGGGTGGCAGTTTCCCCTCTTTCCTATAGCTCTGGTAGATGTCATAAGTTTTCTGACTTCTTGAAAGTTTTAGGGATGGGAATGTCAGATTTGCTTCTATGGGTTTTGCAAGGTTTGTGTGAGTTGTTTTTATCACAGAATGGACATTACATCTGATTCTTCATGCACTGGCTGTTCCTGCTGTAGATACTATCTCCAATTAGATGTCTGGCAGCAGGATAAAAAATTGCTTGCATTTGTCCACAGCTGCTCTTTATCTAGCTTAATCTCAACAGAATTAGGATTAATGCTGGTTTTGCTCCTCCTTTAGTCTCATTTGAAGTTGCATAGGTGCAAAGTGCTTTTTGCTTTTTGGGAATTGTGGAACACTTGTGCCTCGAGCTTCTTATGGCCTTGCACAGTCATAGGTTGTACAAAGTGGATGTAGTTGTCTAAGAGTAAATCTCTTGGTTGTAGCTACTATGCTGGAAGAAGTGAAATCCTGGTGCTCTGCAGAGAAGTGGCCAAGATGCTAGACCTTGGTTTGGGACATGCAGATTAATCCTGGACTCTTGGCTTAATCTGCACCTCTGTTACCCAAATGCCCATCCAGGCCGCTAGTTCTCTAATGGTTTGTCTTGTCTGAGTCAAAACGTCAGTTCATGAGACAGGTGCTTCTGTCCTGCTGTGGTGTTCACAGCCCTTATGGGGACCTGCTGTCAACTGATGGCATATGGAGCGCTGGGGGACCTTGGCCTTGGATCTGGGCTTTGCAGACTTGACAAGGCTCATGATACTGCTTGCGCCACAAAACGCAGCCCGACACTGCCTAAAGGAAATGAAATGTTAAGACATTTCCCAGCATTCCCAAAGAGGACTATATTTCTGCTGAAATTTGGTGTTTGTGCTTTAGTTGCCCCTTTTCTTCCAAAGTGGGTCTCGTTTGACTTGATACGTATGTAGGCAAAAGCTACTGGAGTTAAGCAGATGTACAACTTTTTGTCTGAGGTGGTAAGCATAAAGTGCTATACAATGTCTGCTCATGGGAGAGGAGCAGCGCTGGCTTCAGTAGCTCAAACCTGTGCTGTGTCCACCAAATGTTGTTTTTCCCCGTCATAAGGGCATAACCTCTAATATTAGATTGGTACTCTCTCTGGCTGCTTGGTCTGTGGAGAGCCGTCAGTGGTGGTAGGTTTTGTGATGTGGAATATCTGACTGAGAGAATCATAGAATTGTTTAGGTTGGAAAAGACCTGTAAGATCATCTAGTCCAACCACTGACCCTACTCTACCAGGTCTGCCACTAAACCATGTCTCCAAGCGCCACGTCTACACGACTTTTAAACATAGCTAGGGATGGTGACTCAACCACCTCCCTGGGCAGCCTCTTCCAATGTTCCATAGGACAAAGGCTGCTAAGTGATTTTATGGATGCCACTGAACCTTCATCAACTAGTAAAAGCTTTTACCTCTGGTGACCAGAACTGTGTTTAAGTCATTGCTGGAGACATAAAGGGTCTATAGCCTCTGCCAGAATCCTGAAATGTTCTAGTCCCATAAGGTTTGATAAGTTCACTTTGTTCCTTGTCTAAATAGTGATTTCTTCTCTAGGGGAAAGGTTTTTTTGCCCCCAAAAGAAAGCAAACAGCTGCATTGTTTGCAGAAAGCTGCTGTTGAAGGCTGTTTTATGTTTACTTAGTACAGACACCAGGCATGGGGGTGGGGAATTGATTCTCTGCCACTTGAGCTTTTTTCATCTTTAAATCTACAGCTGTAAAAATACATTGCTTTGTATTTAAGATGGATTGGGTCTGGAAGGTCTTGGCATATCAGCTAATGGAGTTTTCAACAGCCATTCTGCTTCCAAGTAGTGGTTAGCGCTGATCTAGAAAGAAAGGGTTGGTCAAAGTATGTGTTTCACTGTCAGCATTTTCAGAGGTTGCCCTGTAGCCTAACTTTCTCTTAAGGGTAATTTTCTGAATTGCAGCCCTGTAGGTCTGGAGGCCATGCAGGCTTTATGTAGCAGGGGGTCACATGCAGGGAGTCTTTTGCAAAGGCAGACCATGGGGCAAGCATGTGGACCCTGTGCTTTAATCCTGCTGATGGGTGTTGTGGGTGCTGGTCTAGGTGAGTAGAAGAGGTCCTGACTGGTGTTAGAACTTTGCCAAGAGCAAAGCAGGAACCACAGGCCAGATCAGAACCTACATGCAGGTTGCTCTGTACCTCCTGCCCATCCTCTGATGTCTCTTGATTCGTCAGGCTAAACAAGCTCTTTCATAATTGTAAAGGTAAGCTTTTCCCTAGGAAGAGACTAGGGGAAAAATCTGTCAGAAGATCTAGGGAAGTATTCGGATGTCTTTTACTTGATCTGTTATGTGTTTTTACTTTTTTTTTGTCAGGAATTGGGAAAACTTGAGACACCTGACAAATAGCATATTAAGTGTGCACAAGTCTGAGTGGCATGTTGGTAGAGCCTGCAGGGACCTCTCTATACTGGATCTCTACCATTTAATGGCTGGCTAAATACAAAATGGCTTCTTAATCTTTACTTTTTTTTGGCTGGCTGGTTAACTAAATGGTCATTGCTGTATCTACGTGTTGCATAGGGCATATGTCTGGATTCAGGTTGTAATTCCAAACATGCATTACTTGTTTCAGTTATCAGACAGCCTCTTCTGACGATAGCTATTTATTTGTGGTAAGGTGGCAGTTTGAGTTTGCACCTGAGTTACTAGACAGCTGCCAGGCATACCCTGAAGTTGTAGGCAATATGAATCTCCTCTGGTGTGCTCCATGTAATCCAAGTTTTGCAGTTGTTTTGTATATGTTGGTGAAGAGGTGGAGAAGTACTGAATGCTAGACAAAAGCAGATTTCTGGGTCATGAAGAGAGGTAAGCATGATGCCTCTAGGCTTAAAATTGCTG
This sequence comes from Burhinus oedicnemus, assembly GCA_008921705.1. Classification (NCBI taxonomy): domain Eukaryota; kingdom Metazoa; phylum Chordata; class Aves; order Charadriiformes; family Burhinidae; genus Burhinus; species Burhinus oedicnemus. The sequence continues at coordinate 1,274,243 of VFFE01007221.1, forward strand.
TATCTTAGTGTATACCTCTACTGGAAAACTTGTAGTGTACACAATGAAAAGATTGGGTGAAAATTGAATGTCTTGCACAAAGACCTCTCCACAACTAAGTTGCGCTATTTGTTGCAGTTGAGGGAATTCTACCTGCTTTCACAGAGTAAGTGCTTTATAAAAGCAAGCGATCGCACTTTTAAAAAGGGTGGGTCCAGTACTGGCAGGTATAAATCTCCGTTCTCTTCAGTACAGTCATAGTACTTTACATCACAGAAAACTTACGCTATGGTGATGAATTCACACAGCTTTTCTTATTCTAAACAGAAACAGTATTGCTGCTTTAGGCAGTTCTGGGTGAGTGCCAGGAGTGATCACTGGTACCTACTGTTGGTTCAATATTTTACTTAGTTGAGACACAAAAGCCTGCATTGGAAACTAGCTAGTATTTGTGTGTTTTGGCACTGCAGTGCTAAATGGGAAGTTGGATTTCCCAGCTCTGTTGGACTTAGCAGACTAGTCTAAAGTGGAGAAACAGATGGACTTCACTCCCAGCTCAGTTGGAGCTGTTTGGTCTATCAGTTCTCTGCATCTCTGGCTTACGATTCTTGCCTGTTGTCAGATGGAAGAACATCTGAAAGGGTGCTACCCATTTTCCTCTGAGATTCTTAGTTTGCAGAGCGTTTTCCGATGCATTAGTAATTCAAGTGGACCTAGTTAACTTGGATCAGCAGTGAACCAAATACGTCAGCCTCTGTGGATCAAAACTGGAGACAGCTCTAGGCATCAACAGACCTGTATTACCCAGTCTGTTACAGGTGCTGGGGCAGAGTATGTCTTTGAAGCTGTCACCCCAGCATGGCTGAAAGAACTGGGCATGGTTCAGGTTTTGTGCTTTTGGTGATCAGCCCCAGTGTTCGGCCCTGTCCCCTAGTTTAATGTTGGGACTCAGCTGGTAGTGCCTGCATCTAGGTCAGGTTTCCCAGTCTTCAGGCACAGTCCTTACAAATCAGGATTTTTGCTTCATTTGAAACTTGTATGCAGCCAAACTGACCTTATTTGAAGTCCAGAACATTTGCTTTGTTCCCAGTAAACTTTAGCTGAAGTTCAAGCAGACAGCCACAGCTGAGTCTTCCTGACTGCACAGGCTTCTGCTCATCAGGTTAGATGTGTTAAATGATCAAATATGTGCCCTTATCTCACTACAGTTTGCTAGTGCAATGTGAACCCTACAACCTCTATAAAGCAATATTTCTGTGTTCTGGATCCTGTGGACTGACTGCAATTGTGAAGGATCAGTGTCTAGATTTTGACTGATGTGGGTTAAACTAGGTACCCCATGATTAGCTCAGACATCCCACAGACTACTTCAGATTTTACCCTGCACAGAGGCAGAATATTAAAACGTAGGAGTTGGGTGTATTTCCATTCATGAGAATGCCAGATGTCTCTTTGGCTCTGCCCGGGATCCTTCCGCACTCTTCCAGTGGCACTTTATACTCATGGATTTTGGTATTTAGCTATAATTGCTGGAAAGCATTGGAAAGTAGTTCGTTGCAGAGAGTTGACAGGGAGGGCAGGGAGGAATATGGAGTGGGTACTCTGAACACCCTTCTGAAGATAATCTGTTGCATAACTACCAGGGATTGTAGAAGGCTATGCAGTCCCTTCCTGTCCTCTACTTCCGTATGCTGAACTTGTCCAGCGGCTGCAGGATTGGACTCAGGCAGAAAGGCTTACGTTTTGTGGCATGCTGGAGAGCACAGCAAACCAAATGGAGGTCTGTGACACACAGACCAATATCCTTGTGGAAAAATGCTTGAAAAGAGCAATTCTCCTAGTGTTCTGAGAAAGATTCTTGCGCCGAGTTAGTGGTCACAGAGTGCCTGTGCACTATGTGAGTAGCAATCCAGGTTGCTCAGTAGGGCGAATAAAAGCGTTGTTGCCAAATCCACTGAATCCTGAGCAGAAATGAGTCAGTGGAGGGGGTACAAAGGAGAGGTGGTAATATTCTCTATGTAGCTTCATCTCTGGATTACATATTAATTGTAGCTTTAAATGTGTAATACTGACAGGCAGAGGAGGTGCTGCAAAGACCCCTGTATCCAAGCCTGTAAGCAAAGATGTGCTTTGGGTCCATGAGCGTGCACGTGCAGACCTCAGCAGCCAGGGTTTGTCCTCTGAGGTTGTCCACAAAGGGCAGTTTTTTTCCCTGTTGTGGATGTGCTATTAGCCTGTCAAGTCCCTCATTCTTGAGTGCGTCTGGGAATTCACTATCTACCAGCCAGATGTGCATGGAGCTGGAACGTGTTGGTGTCAGCAGGAAGCACTGGACAGGGGAGGAAGGCTCTCCTGTCAGATTAGTTGGGCATCCCTCTGTGAAGGAGCATCTGTAGAGGTCATGTCAGTGAATTACAGCAGTACCTAGCAGAAGTTAATGAGCCCACGCTGACTGTACACTGAGCTGCCTGCATGCTGACACGAGGTTCAATTTGTAGGATTTTGTAGGCGTCTGTTATTCTTTGCTTCCCTGTACTGACATCAAGAAGGACTGTTGTCCAGTTGTGATACTACAGTGTAATTATCTGTAGAACTCAGCGTAATGGGCTTAATTGTTTTTGTTAGTCATGTTAGGGAAATTTTTTTGTAAGACAGACCAGTGTTATTAGAGACAAGTTTTTAATCTGCATGTCATTGTAATAATGGAATTTACTTTTGGATGAGACTTAAAGGCCACAAGTGTTCATTAATTGAAAACTCCCATCCAGAATTGCCGTTTATCATCTAGTCCTACTCCAGTGTAGGACTGGTCAGAGCATTTCCTGAGGAAGTCCTATGTTTCTAGCACATTTATGGATTTTTGGGAACCTTTTCAATGCAGTTTGCAATCAGGCATGCAACTCTGAATCACAGGACTTAGGGTACTGGTATGTGGGACACTAGAATCAAAAGCATGCGGGTTCGCAGTTTAGCAGATGTTGGAGGGAATGGTTCTCTCACTGTGTCTGGATTGGCTGCTAGCTGTCCTATTAACAGTGACCCTGTCAACAGAGTGTATTCACATACATAAATCACATACATAAATCAGAATTAATTTGATGTGGAGTAACTAAATTCCTGTGTGGACGCATACTCGGAATGAAACTACTCTTAATCTGAAGTGGCTTTAAACTAAAAAGTAAATTAAGATATGCCAAACTATTTAAACTTCATTAAACCTTTTTTCCAGAATTAATGTGCTATAAAATCAGTTTTCCATTTGATTGAGTTTTCCTGGAAGTCTGTCTGTACCCAAGCCTATACAATGTGTTTTTTTAACCTTTTATACTTTCTCATACTCTCACAAGGTGGATACTGAATGCACCCAATTCACAATAGTGTTGGAGGCTAGGTGGTTGCAAGACCTGAACACTGACTCAACAGCGATCTTCCATTGACTTTATCCACATATGAATGGTTACAGGGTCATTCTTAGTCACTTAACTTCAAGGAAGTGGACATTTTTCCCTCACCTGTTAAGTGCATAGCACTTTCTCCTACAAGTGGTGGTGTTGACTGTACTTCAAAACAAAGGCTTTCCTAATTTGGCAGCAGGCTTTTCACCATTATAAAAGTAAATATGGAAAGAGTCTTTTTTAAAAAGTTGAATTGTACAGTTCAGTCTCATTCAGAGGGGTCTCTAAATCAGATTTCAAACCTATGATTTTTTTTTCTTTATTCTGGGCTGTTCTTGCTCTTGGAATTTTTGGGCAGGAAGGAAGAAAATTGTTGTCCTGCGGGTATTGCATTCTTCTACGTCTCAGAGCTCTGAGGTAGGAGACATTAAGTCTAAATCTGAGCATATTGAGACCCATGAGACTTGGCTGGAGTACATGGGGTAAGAAGGCAGTGGTGGGGAGTGCCATGGCAGGCTGTAGGGTTACATGGGGTCACAGAGTGCAGCCTCTGCCTTTCCCTGTCTTATTGCCTTTTATGTTCTGACTGACACGCTTTTCCCTTTCAACTCTTCCCCCTGCCAGTTAATGCCCAGCCACGACATCTTTGCTGTGTACTGCCACTGCTGCTGCACAAAGGGAGCTCCTAGGCTTTGCTGAAGGAAGATGGCTTTCTGGACGCAGCTGGGATTGCTGCTATGGAAGAACTTCACCTACAGAAGAAGACAGACTGTAAGTATTAGCCAAAGGTTTTTTTGAGGTCTAAGTTGTAGTCTTGTAGCTTACTTTTCAAGCTAAACAGGGGAATGTCCTCTGTCTTAATGTTTTACCTCTAGTGGTCCCTGGCAGAGCAACAGGTCTGCCTTTGGAAAGACCTGATCCAAACTGAAGAGAGTTGTAGGTGAACAGAAACTGGAGGGCTTGAAAGTGCTCAAGGCTCCTGTCCTGAATCCCAGTGTGAGAGTGCTGGAGTACTGAAACACTCATGTCAGACCAGGCAGAAGGAAAGCATGACTGCTGTGTGTTGCAAGGAAGATGTAAAGTGAAAACCTGTGCTATGACCTGCTCTGCAGGTGGGGCATTGCCAGACTGCAGGGATGTGTGCTTGAGTCTAAAAGCTTTTGAATGCTGCAAGCTGCAACAACAGCAACAAAATTCTGCCATTTCTCAATGGCAGAAGTGGTGGAGGCAATAGCAGGCATCTTCAATCTCTTTAATCAGGAAGAGAAGCCCAAGTCTGTTGTGTAACTTTACAACAGGAGGTATAGTTTAAGTGATTGGCATAAGACATGTTCTTACATTGGCATGGAGACAAATCCAGGCAGCTGATGTTTTTCTACCAAGGTGTGTTCCGATAAATTTAAGGGCTGGCCTCACCATCTGTTAGCAGTATGGGAATGTATCTATTCAGACAAAAGCACAGGAGCATGCATCCAGTATGGTGTTCTTAAAATTCTTCTGTCTTTGCATTAATGAGACCTCACAGGATGCTGTAACTCCTGCACGCAGCTAAAAGCCAGAGAAAACGTGCTATTTACCCTCCAGGGATTTAAGGGATAACTTTTGAACAAGGGCATGTCCTGTACAACAGGACTGTGCAAAGGATCTGTCCTGTTAGATCTGACCTTGAGGAGATATGAGTAGGGAATGTGAAGGGAACATGAGTTACTGAGGTGATGAGTGGAAAATGGTCTCTCTGATAAGCTTTTTCTGCACCCTGCAAATGTCAGGGTTCTTGCCAGCTGTTTGGGACTGGGATGTTTTAGAAACTCGGAGTCACAAGGGAGGGGAGGCTATCATATTCACCACTGGAGATAGAGACAGTCTCTGCAGTCTTTGCTCAGGTGTCTCAGGCTTGTTTTCATAGGAATTGTGTCCAGTGAATTCAGAGCCGGAATTGGTCCATTCTTAAATAAAACCAGACAAAGGGGACTTGTGACATCTTTGACTTCTCCTGTATACCTCTGTGGTTCCAGAGCTGCCAGTGGTGGTAGGAATTTCTATGCGATTTGCATGTTTTTGTCCTTACCACAGGAGCCTCGATCTCCCAGGACAGGACCGCCCAGCTGAGAGGCTGTGGACTGTGTCCGCTGCAAGAAGCGAGGTTGTCTGCTCTCTGGATGTATGGGGCAGCATCCTGACCTTGTGAATAGCCTCATAATTTAGAAGAATGTTGCAACAGAGCTGGGAAAGGTAGTCTCAAAACTGGCTACAGCTCCTAAAAAGATAGGCTGTTCTCAGATATTGCCCATGTAACTTAGGCTCTTAGAGCTGAAAACAGCCTCTTCCTCCCTTGCCACTAGAGATCTTACTCTTGATCTCTCCCAAACTGCCTTTAACAACTAGGGGAACTCTAGGACATTGATGGATCCTCTGGGGCAATGCTTAAACTGCTTAAACCAGGAGGAGATTTCAGAGGAGTTGAGTTTTACACTGAGGCTGATGGCTTTTTTGTCAGGGTCTTCTGAAAATAATGCGTCAGGTTTGAAGTTTACTTGAAGAGGTCTGAGTCTAGTGTGTATGTCCTGTCAAGGTAGCTGTAGGCTGGCCTACTGGGCGGCAGAGGTGCATTTGTATCCTTTGGCGATTCCACAAAAACACAGTAGGCTAAGTGTGTGTTGGTGAAAGGCTTTCCTGCTTGTAGTTTTGTAATGTTCTTGAATCTGCTTAGCTATTTCTTGGTACCTTCTGACCGCTTCTGTATTGGTTTCCCATGAAGTAGCCCAAAGGGTATGAAACTGCTCATAGTCACTATTCCACACTGATATTATCAGTCAATTCACAATGAAGGCCTGCAATCACTTGTTTTGGTGGGGGTTCCTATATCTATGGGGTTTTTCTCTTTAATGGTTCCCATTTGGGCTTTAACTGAAGATGTCAGGAGGGGAAGGCCACTTAACAGAAAATGGTGGAAAAGTAATGGAACATCTCTTCTCACCATGCTGTTATCATGGCTGCACAGTCATTCATCTATTTGCTTTACCATTAGGAGACCAGTGTCCTTGTGCTGGGTGTGCTGGTGATAGCACTCTCCCATTTATACTTACTGAAGATGTAGCCCAGAAATAGTCTGATCCTTACGCTTCTTCCCACAAGAAGTATGGGCTAGCCTTTGCTTCCCACTGAACCCTCTCCTTGGCTGCTGTGAGTTTGGGCTGTGTTGCGAAAGCTGGGTTCAAAGCTCAGCCTGACGTGTGCAATTCAAGCGTTACTTTGTACTGGATAACTTCCAGCAGCACCAGAGTGGGGGTGGGAAGGAGTTTACAGGGGGAGAGGAGGAAAGAAAAAGCATGTTTAGGGGTCACTGTGTAAAAACACTTCTCTCTCCCTGCTGTCTTGCATATGGGACACCTCAAATTTGCATGGAGAGACTGGTCAGCTGCTGGTAGGTCCCTGCATTGAAACTGGACCATAAAGGTTGGGGAGGGTGGTTGACAGTGACACGAGGGGATAGTTTGGTTCTTGCTCAACAGACTTCCTGTTGACAGAGTGTAGATCTCAGTATTTAATGGTATCCTATATCATTAGCCAACTGGTATAAATTGGGCATGCTTCAGGGGCTAGTCTCAGTAAAATTAGGAGAGGTTTGTTCTTGGCTTAGTGCTGCTTCTGAGTTCACCTGCTGTGTGCAAATGGGATGTTCCTCCTTCAACTCCAGATGGAGCAGCAGCGGCAGAGGGGTTGGAAGTGTGAAGATTCGTTTTGCTATTTACCATTATTAGGCTGGTCTAGTAGTTGCAGCACATAAGTGGGTGAGAAGACTTGATTTTCTAGTATCTGCTTATTATGAACCTGAGTGAGACATGTCTGCTTTAGTGTCCCTGTGTCCTCCTCTGCGAAGGCCACAGTGGATGAAAAGTGCTGTCACAGGAAGGTCAGGAAGCAATAGGGGAAGGAACCTACTACCTTTAGGCGCAAAAGGAAGAGAATTTAGTTTTTGTTGAACAGCTGGCCAGGGAGTCCAAACTCTCTATTGGAACGTTACTGGCACATTGAGCCTGACCCTGTGCAAGCCTCTGGCGCAGCAGTTGCCAGCTGCTTCTCAGTAGGTAGCGTTTCACTGGCTGCCATGATCCAGCAGTCTTCAGCTGTAAAGGTGCAACTCGGTCAGCCCAAGCTGTGGCTCTCTTCTGTCCTCCCCGAGCCAGTTAGACATGTAGTGTGTGTGGAGGCATACAATGCTGTGCATGCAGCCCACGTGTGGCTACCTTCATGTTTGTGTAATTAACCATAATCAGGCATGCAAAAGAGGAGCTATGTGTGCAGGTGGCCAGGCTTCCCCTTCAACAACAGGGCCATGTAGGTACTTCTGTCCACCCCAGTGTGGTGTGGCTCCAATCAAGCTAAGGCTTGATCTCAAGGACAGCATTTTCTTGCTGGTTCTGTGGCAGTTGCAGGGCTGCGAGAGGCTATCTGGCCACCATAGTCACCCTGAGAAGCCTACACAAACCCAGCTGACACCGCTTTTCCCCAAACAGTGTGTAGTGGCAGTCACTTGGGGTGCATGATCCTTGCCTACAGCCAGGGTGGCAGAGTGTCGTGATGTGTTCCAGAGCATGGCAGTCCATGCTCAGAGGGGATGACTTGTCCTGGTTTCACAGCCACCTTTCAAGAGGAGGAAAAGTCCTGCTATGCCATCCTGACAGCAGCTATGGGGGAATCCTGAAAAGGGAAGGAGTAGACAATCTGTCGGTGTCCCAGCTCTGAGCATCTCTGACCTGGGAGCCAGACCACTGTTTAATGCAGAAGGAAGCAGGCTGTCACTGTTAATGGCTCTGTGTGTGCTGACACTGCGTTATTGTAAAAACAGACCAAAGACACTGAGGCATCTTCCTGGCATCTTTGTTAGTGTGGTGTCAGTGGAGTTTCTTATCTAGTAGTCATAGAGTATGTGCATGAAAATAATGGGTGGGAAACAATATCACATACTTACCCTGCAGAGCCTGGCACTGTTACCAAGAATGCCTGTGAGACTCTGATGCTCAATTTTTGTTTTTTGGATAGGGTTGCCATTTGGCTGGATGTCAGGCATTAAGGGTATCTATAAAGAGCCATCCTAGCTGGTTTCCTCTGCTGGATCAAGTGGCGTTTGGTTTAATGCACTGTTTTTACAGTGTTGAGGTTATTTTGAGGTACAGTAGTTACCTAGAAGTCTCACCTAAAAGTTTGCATGGAGTGCCTTGTGCTGAGTGTCAAGAGCCTCATTTTAGCTGTTAATGGTGTAACATGGGAAAACACGTTTGTTTGGGGGGATTTTCTCTCCCACTGGGGTGCAGATCTTATCCTATCTGGCTTGTAATAAGAATGATGTAGATATCTTACTGGAAGAGGTGGAGTTTTCCAGGAAAGAAGGGGAAAAAATTTCTCTTTATTTGACTGAGAAAACACTCTGGTTTCCCTCTTACAAAGGAGGAACGACCTAAGAAGCAGCAGCGTAAAAAGCTTTCAGTTTTTCCTTGTCTGATGGCTTACCTAAAATGCATGTTTAGGCAGCCTTTCTGGAGTGGGAAAAGAGGGGTGTGGCTGGTGAAGCACAAGCCTGGGAAACCTCAGCTTGTGTCTCAGAAGCTCTAGGCTCAAATGGTGCTTTGTCCATGTGTTTCTGTGGGACATGGCACATCTCAATGAATTTTTCTGTGCTTCAATTCCCTGTCTAAGAAATGCTCTGCATTTAATAGCAGGCCTTTCTTATATTCTTGTCTAGTCCCTCTAAATAACTGAGTTCTTTATATCTTTACCTGACACTCACTGCCTATTTGTAGGTACCCTGAACCAGTAGGTGCCTACCTTTGGGAACAAACATCAATTAGAACAAAACAATAACTAGGTATGAGTTTAATCTTAGTAGCTCTGCTTTCCTGTTACCAATATACTTCTGCAGCACTGAAATGCAAAGATTGGGCATAGCTATGCACTGGCACAACTTCCCTGCCTGATGTGTTAGGGTAGAAGCTCAGTGGTCTACTGTGAGAACGGGATGCAAGTACTTCCCACTGCCTCTAAAATATAAGGCCAAAATTCAGCTCATTGCTGGGAAGAATCATTGGGAGGTTTCTTTTAGTCAGGGGACAAAAAGAACTATAAAAAGAAGCCAAAAATAGCCCTTAAGCACATCCACTTTAGTCCCATAACTGGCATATATCAATGAGAAAAGCCTGTAATTGTCTGCAGATTATCCTCTGAAGCTGGAGGAACAAACTTCTTGGTCCTGGAATGCATAGGCAAAGCCAAGTCAGGCAGAGCTTGCAAAACTGTCCTGTCTTGGAACCTCTGTTCTGTCCTGCATTTTGAATATGACATCTTAATACTTCGTCTCTATTGTTTCCAGTTCCAGCTGCTGATCGAAGTTGCCTGGCCTCTGTTTATCTTCTTCATCCTGATCTCTGTAAGACTTTCATATCCGCCCTACGAGCAGCATGAATGTAAGTACCAAACACAGCAGCTGCACCCAGAATGGTTGTTGTTTCATGGATAGAAGGTAATAATGCAACTGGCAAGACACAGGGGCAGTGGTTGCGTACTTCAGTCAGAAATTTTCAGGGAAGCTTTAATGGCTCCTTTCCTTCCACCTGGGGAACTACAGTGTGTTCTGATATGCTAATGTTTCGCCAAGACTGTACATTGCTGCTGTTTTTCTTGCTGTTTCTCATTTTTTGCATTTATACTGTATTAACTGAGAATTTGCTGTAGGACTGTGACAAGTCTGCAAAACCCACGCAGAACTCGAGTGTTATTTCTCATTGTTGATCTATATCTGACTTAGCATAAAAAGAAAGCAGCGTTCGAATCTGTAAGAACGCAGTCTCATTTTCAGGCAGTAATGTGGGTTAATGTATCCCTTTAAAGAGCACAAGAGCAATTCCATTCTTTCTAACCATTAGACTGTCAACTCTGTATTCAGTAGGTTCAGCAGCCATACATTTGTGGGGAAAAACTATTCTGCTTTTCTCTTTACATCTTCAATGGGCACATTTCTGCTTTTCTTTCAAAAAAAGCTTACTCTTGCTCTGCAGATGACAATCTTTAGGACTCTGCCATTTGATTTAGGAAGCATGACTTACTAGCAACATGCTTTGTCTTACTGATTGGTGACAGCCTCATGCTGCAATTAGCTGACTGTGGAAGAGCTCTTTGTTTATCTTTCCTTTGCCTGATTACTGCGAGGTAAGGTTTAAGGGTCAGCACAACATGATTCTGGAGGTCACTCTGAAGTTTTTCATTCTTAAAATGGGTAAAGAACTAGCTCTTACAGCACTTACCCTGTGGTTCTTTGCAGTGGCTGGGGCATTTTACGCTGCTTGCTGGGCTTTCAAGCTAGCAAGGATCCTTTTGAAGCTGAACTGTTAATGTTTGCAGTTTCCTATTACACTTTGGACATTGCTGGTCCCATATACTGCCTAACAGGGTAATTGAAGCTTCCCTAAATTAAATCTCATACTTTGCTGCATGACATTTGAATTGCTTTTTCTGACTGAACGTTCCAGTGGAATTGGGAGAGATACCTGTAATATGGACATGAAGCTGAAGAGAAGCAATACTACTCAGCTGGTATGAATAACTAGCAGCCTCAATGGTAATTTGTCTCAGCTGTGGCAGTGCTGTATATAAACTGAAACCTAGCAAAAGCTGCCTTTTAACAGAGCTGTTTAGATTTGGCTTGTTAGTCATTAGCCTCCTTGTAAATCCTTTGCTCTGGCACCCTGGTGTCACAAGTAGAGTTTTGAGTCTTTCCCCTGCAGCCCTTTTTCCTTCCCATTTATGTTGACTGATGTTGTTTTGTCTGCCTTATCCCTATATTGTCACTGGGAATTGTAAAGTGTAGTGCATCTGGTAACTTTTTAATTCACTTTTTAAGGTTAACTCCTCTCCATTTTTCTAAAAGCTTCTGAGAACATGTAACTATTTCATTTAAGTCTGGATTGGTTTCATTGAACATTCACTCATATGCTGACAGATACGGATGTGTTGTATAGTGGAACATTTTTTTGCTGAACTGTGAGTGGAGATAGAAAGAAACCTTGAGTTCACAGTGAACTCTGTGGCAGCCCTGTGGATGCCTTAACAGAAACAGGATTGTTATCTGTAGTGGCAGTACTGCATGCTGTTATGAAATCACTTGTAGGTAATGCCTGATGATAGCAGTAACAGAACTGCATGCGAGTGCTTTGTAGCCTCCAGATAGCCTCAGTATTTTAATGGTATAGTCTTTTTCAACAAACATACAAGATTTTCAGTTTTCTTTTTCCTGTTTGAGGAAAAGAACAAAGGATTGGGCTGTTTCTGTGGTCAGGATTTTTTTTATTTCTAGCAGCTTGGCTTAGTGTGAGGAACCTTTTTCGGAAAACACAGGAAGATTTTTGCTACCTCTTAAGTGATAGCTACATGACTTTCACCAGACCAGCCAGAGAAGACACCTTAGATGCTATTGAGCAAGACTGCTGACTTCTGTCTTGTAGATCTTTACTTTTCTTTTCTGTTCTTGTGACCCTTTAAGGTATTCAAAATGCACTTCATTTCGGGGGGGGAAAAAATCTGACAAAACCCGACCTTAATCTCTACTGAAAAACTAGATGTTTGCAGCAGTGTAACTGAAAATGGTGTGCTGTTACTGTGTTTTCTGTGCAACTCACCTGACTTAAAACTGGCATGTTCCTGCTTTACCCTTTGAGAAATTACTGTTACATGCATTGCTGTGTGTAAAGTCACCATGAATTCTTGTGAGCCCTTCCACTTTTTATATTGCTTTCAATAGTTTGAGTTCTTAGCCATGTAAAAAAAAAAAAAAAAAAACCGCACAGGGAGAGAGAAGGTAATTCTCTGGGAAAAGTCTTAGCATTTCCCACCTGCCCCTCCCTCATCCAAGAACAAAAATGCAAAATGAAACAAAAGCCAGAGAGCTCAGGTAAATAGCTTTTCTATTTTAAACAGAACTGGGAACGAACAGTCCCCTGGGTACTGGAAACAATGAACCTTTGGTTCCTTCACCTTTCTCCTGGACAGTCCTTGGCTTTCTCCAGGGAGGACTGATAAGCTCTCTGTCTTCCTTCAGCCACCTACATTAACCATCCCTGCTGTAATTCAGCAGCTTTGACCTGTCTTCCTCCTGGGGCTTTGGTACTTCCACTATGGCTGTGGAGGTAGGGAGCCAGCCCCCAGTGTGATTGCAGGCACACTGTGAGGATGAGGTAGGCACCAGAGGGGAGAATGTCCATCATGTCAAAGCCTTGAGTAGCTGTAAGAGATACTGAGGAAGGGGCATAACCTTCCTCTGCACTCCCCTCCCTTGTGTAGGGGTGGAAAAAGTGAGTTTGTTTGCAGAAAGCAGCCTGACAGCTCGTCTAAGATGCAGGATTATACAAAGGAAGCCTATCTTCCTGTCAGTGGAGGGTAAGGGATTCATGAGTGCCTGAGAGGTGTACTAGTGGAGATCTGTCACGAGTAGTTTGTTACTATTTTAACTCTTGACCAGAAGGCAGGACATAAACAGGACATAAACTCCGGGCTACAACTGAAGTAGGTCTTTAGTAGAAAGAGTTAGACTTGAGCAAAAAGATTTGAAATATGGTAGGCAGATGCTTAAATGTTTTAGGAACTCTAAAGTTTTAAGACTGTCTGGAAATCAAGCCAGTAAGGGACACTAATGACATGCTTATATCAGGGAAACCAATGTGGGCACCCACACCACAATTGCTGACCCTTTGGCTTGGTGTTTACAGTGTGTGTAACTGAGGTGTGTGGATTTTGAAAATCAAAAGGACTGAATAGAAATACTATAGGTCTTCAGAACCCAGACACTGACCAGGGCTGTCTGTGTGGCCTCAAGCCAAATCCTTGTGTTACTTGAGCGTGCAAATCCAGAGAAGCACAGCTCGTTAGAAAGCATGTGTGTATATATGCAGGCTTTGGAGTTGCCTGCTGTTGGGCATTCCTCAGCAAGCAGTACTATATCCCTGTCAGTGTGGCCAGAAACAATGAGGCAAAGATGAGAGTAGCAAAGAGCTTCTCCTACAGGTTTAACAAGGTGTAGTTTTTTAGTGGAGGAGGCCAGAGCTGTTTAGGGAACTTAACATGAGCTCAGCCCTTCTTAGTGTTGGCCGTTCTGCTCTCATAAGCAATTTGGGGCAGTAACCAGCGCAGGATTAGTGTTACCTTTGAAATCCAGTGCTGTGTAGTTGTGGCTTCTATCCTGTGTTTCTGTCTCCTAACTCTTGTGTATCTGTTCTAGGTCACTTCCCAAACAAAGCTATGCCTTCAGCAGGAACCTTGCCATGGATACAGGGGATCATCTGCAACGCCAACAACCCTTGTTTCCGCTACCCAACTCCTGGGGAATCCCCTGGTATTGTTGGAAACTTCAATGCCTCCATGTGAGTCTGCCTGCTTTTTCCTCATCTCTGTTGTTGGAGGAACATGTGGAAAAGGGATGTTTGGATGTTGCCGGCTAGTTGTGTAACCCTACATTATCGAGGGGTTTGCTGTTTCTGCTGCCACTGTAGTACCAAGCTCTCCACCTACCAAGTTCAGAGGGGTTAGCAGAGAGCTGGTAGGTGTATGGTATCCCTGAGTCCAAGCAGCTGAAGCTCTTGGTGAATGAAGAGCTCTGCCTGGGTGAGGACTGAGTCCATTCTCTCACTGGTTGCTCAGAATTTGGCACATAAAAGGGCAAGGCATAAGCTCTTTTTTCAGAGACTCTCTTTCCCTGGTTAATGAACCTTTGAGAGGGACAGTGTAGAGTGAGAGGCAGTTGAAGAGCAAGTCTAGGGGATACTCTTGATATTTGCCACTTATTACTGGCTAATGTATTGCAGAAAGCTCAGTTTATGGCCAGCTTCCTTATACCCTGCCCTGCTTGCTTCATTCATACTGTCAGGCCAGTTAGGCTTAATGCAGAGTAAAATGCGTCTGCAGACTGGAGAAGCATTTGAAAAGCAGCAGGGACATACTTAAATTATTGTGCTTCTATGAGGAAGCAGATTACAGGCAGCAGGAGGCCCTCTCCATCCCAGTCTTAAATAAATGCTTTCAAATGCATGGAGGTTCCCAATGTAACTTTGTTTGACCTTGCATTGGCAGTCATCTTTTAGTAGGCTCCTTGGATTGTGGTCACTGAAGAAAGAGCTTATTGTAATGGAGAGGGCAGTGGCATAACGGAAAGGGACTGATGTTTGAAATTGGAATGTAAAACTGTGTCTGTGGATGCTGGCTCACAGAGCTGATGACTGCTGGTTGGTTTTGTGTTTTCCCATCACTAGTGTTTCCCGCCTGTTCTCAGATGCCAAGAGGTTACTCTTGTACAGCCAACAGGACACGAGCATAAAGGATGTCCAGAAGGTCCTGGGAAAACTGCACAAGTTGGGAAACTCCTCTGGCTCAGGTAACAGCGTGGTAGAAACAGCCACCTACATCTGGTACTTCTGATCTGGTTAATTCTACATGTCTGCAAATTTTTGAAATGTACCATAATGGGAATGTGCATGGTTATCATTTACAGCTCATCAAACCCTTTCCAGTCCTGCAGAAGTACTGTAAGCCTCTCCTATGTCAGGGCTTTATGTGCTCTTTAGCTTGTTTGGTGGAAAAGAAAAGGATGCTCTGTAATGCCAAGAGTAGCAGCTGTTTTGGATGTGAAATTACAATCCTTAGCCTACTGAAGTCAGTTAAAATGCTGACTTTCTCAAAGGAGTCCAAGTAGTGTCTCTTTTTGGAAAACACTAGTTATTTTGCTATTTTGTCAGTGAAGCAGTGAATGCATTATAGCTACAACTTAGCGCTCTACCCCCTGAGCTCCAGAGGAAAGTGTGCTGGAAGAATGCAGATGAGGAAACACTGATGTTGGCCTCCAGTTTACAAACTCAAAGCTGATTATTATCTGACAATGAAATCTCTATTTCCCTTTTTTTTTTTTGTTTCTGTATGACTGTTTGGTGTAGGATACTTCATTCTTTGCTATTGTCTGGCAGGATTTTGAATGGCAGGGTCCAAAAGAAAATTTTGTCTTGGGGGTTCGCTCAGCCCCATTTGCCATGAAAAATGAGAATTCTTCCATTTTTAGCTTGCACGAGACAGTCTGGTGTGCCTTCCTGTCCCATGCAGATGAATAAGTGATTAGTGTGAGATCACAGGGGAAGCTTGCAGCAGAGCTGGGACATGAAATGGCTCTGCCCAGTCTCAGGAGACGTGGCAGGTCTCTCGTTATTGCCAGGTCTCTCTGACATGGCAACTTGGTAGAGTTTTTTGGGGTACTCTTCTCTGAAAGGTTAGTTCTCTTGGCTGCTGCGTTAGTGCTGCATGTGTGTGTTGGAAGTGATGGAAAGTAATAGTTTAGAAAGAAATACAGCAGGGAAATAGAGTAGGGAATACAGCCATTGAGCATCTTCACCTACAGCATCTATACAGGCACATGGAGCTCTTTGAACGTAGGTGATATTTTAGTGTTTTGTGAAAGCTGTCCCCCGTTTTACAAGTTGTGGTTCTTAGGTCTCTTCATTTGAATGTGGCTCAGGCAGGCTCCAGGAAGAAAAAATATGTGACCTGGTATGGTGTGAATACTTTCATGTCTGTTGTGTCCTGAGCACGCTTTTAAAGCAGAGATGGTGTTTTTACATCCTTTCCTATGTTGCTCAGTACATTGCAGGTCACTTTGAAATAATCTGTATTGTTAGTGACAGATTGGCAGATGTGTGCTGGCTGTATGTACAAAGACAAACTGTGCAAGGGATTTGTCTTGGATATATAACCCTTCTCTCTCCCCTTCAGAACTGTGCAGAATACTGATGTGATCAGATCTGCAGGTGACACCATGGTCTACTGACTCTTTGAGCGTTAGCTGATACTTTTACTTATCTATAAGGGACACCCTTCCTTGCTGAGCTCAATATCCATACTGCCAGATCCCTTCTTTTTACTCTGAGAACTGGAAAGTGGCATTGTCATGCTTTTACCTACATCTGCAGCAATTTTAAGGAGCAGAGGATGCAGAACAAACCCTTTGCGCAGAGATGGACACATAATGAACACAGCCAAAATGAGCGAAGGTGACTGTTTCCCAAGGAGAGGTTTAATACTGTTTCTCATGGACCTCTTCAAACCCTTGGTTTGACTTGGTGGTCTTGTGGGAACAAGCTCTCTCTGGGAGAATGACGGATGTTATTGTTACTGGATTTTGCACTTTATGCCCACAGTAATATCTGCAAGTTAACTCTTCCAAAGAGAGTAGATACTGATGTTTTGTATTGAAACATGCAGCGAACATCAGATGTGGACATTTACGAGAAAACTATCAAAGCCATAAGCTGAAGCTCTTACTGCTGGGAAGGTTTGAGATGGAGGAGTGATTCCAAGAAGCGTTTTGCATATGAAGTATTGTACAAGTCAAAAGTCAGAAGGCTCATGTTTCTCTATACTATAAAGACTAGTGGACTGACTGCAAAAATAAGCCTCAGACCAGTCATCAAAGATCATATTTCTATAATAAAATATTTCAAATGTGTAATAAAAAATATCAAGCCTCTGTGTCATTAGAATGACAGACTGCCCATTGTTGGTAAGGCTTATAGGGAACAAAGCCTGTTTGTTCTTCTCATGATATGCTCATTTACAAAGCCTCCAATGTGGGGGTCCCTGCTGCCCGCTCCTTGGCTGCCTGATTCATTCTCTGACAGCATGCATAAAACAGCATCCTCCAATCTTACAAGTACTTGTGTATTTATGCTCATCAGTGCTTAGATTCCTGTGCAAGGAAGGAAACTACAGGTCAACCCTTCAGCTGCTGTTGACAATTAAGTGTGAGAGATACTTAAATCCTTTCCTCTCTGGGGCATTTCCTCCTGAGGCTCTGGGGACCTAAGAAGACAGTAGGAGCGGATGTAAGATGTAAGCACACCTCCAAACCTGAAAGCACTGCCTTTATACATGTATATCCCTAATTAGCAGGAGGGCTAATTACCTGATAAGCTAATAATTGAAAACATTTTGTAATACGTCCTGTGTTCCAGCTGTGGCCTGGACCTGAAGCCATGTGAATCACTGGTGCGGAGAGATGCAGCTTTGCAGCTTATGTTTCCCCAGCGGGAGGGACTGTATGCTCCCTGCTGTATGATGTGGGTTCTGGAGTCTCTGCAGCTCCCTCATCCCCTCTCACACTGGTGTGATGTCCTGCTTCCACACACACTTCCCGCTGATGGCTTTGAAACAGGCTTCAGGAGGTGATCTTCCATTACTAGCATACAAATTGAAGCTGTGGTCTAGATTTTGTTCTAATGCTAGTCACGCAGAGCATGCACATCTGTATTTGGCTTCAGATGTTTGAATCTGTTTAGAGAGCATTTGCCAAAGTCCTTTCACTTCAAGCTTCTTTTAAAACAACCCTCACAAACTAATGTTCAAGGTGTGACAACATTAGCGTTGATGATCTGATTTAGGCATGTGCTGAACCCTGGGGAAGAGAGGCTTGCTTAAGATGGCAGGGTGCTTACAGAGATGCCTGCAAGTCAGTGTCTTCGTTAAAGACAAGGTAGGACACTAAGATTTTGTTCAGGCAGTGCTGTGCACTTGTGCCAACAGGCTTTGTATGTATCTCAGTCACTTCTTGATGAGATGGGACGTAATCCCTCATAACAGCTGTTTGTGCAGGAGTTTGAGGAGTGGCTCCTGTTCTCTGCCGCTGTGAGCTCCAGAAAAGCGCTCTCGTGGAGAGAGGGGAAGGTGCTACCAGTAGGGAACAGCCCACCCTTGCTTCACGTAGCACCTTTTCTGGTCAAGATGAAGTACTACCTTCACACTGGTGGCGTGAGGGAGTTCAGCACAGGCAACTGTCGTGCTGTATGGGCACTGCTGTTTTATGGCTGCTTTTAGCAAGCTCCGAGCAGTGAAATCTACGTGCTGGCATGCACATACCTTAATATAATCAATTTTGCAGGCAGGTGCCAGGTGCCCTCTCCTTCCCAGCACTTCTTATATCTCTGTCCAGCAATGTCACCGAGGTCTTCAACACTCATGATAAGGCAGAGTGCAAATCAGAACAGAGTCAAAGACCTTGGTGACAGCCCTTCCAAGAGCATGACATGGCTGCTGGGATTGCCACCTGGAGTAGGTTTGGCTCACTGCTTGCAAGCACTGGATTTGCAACAGGCCTCAGTGTGATTTTAGCAGAGGATAAAGTGTTTCCAAGAAATAAGCCTTTCTACTGCTTTGAGAGGTGGAGATACAGCTTGCTATTGGCTCTGAGGCACTCCCAAATACTTTGTTTTGCAGTGCCACGGGGCAATAAATCAACAGGTAAAATTAAAGCCACCTTCTTTGGTTGTTGCCAACAGCTGCACATATAAGCCAGTCTAGTTGGTATTTACTTCATTGCTCTTAGTTTTCAGTGATCCCAAAGGGCATGTCTGTATTTTTTTGAAACCATCCCATCTAAACAAAAATGGAGCAATTAAATAGGCAGAGGGAAACAAACATTGCCTAAGAAATTGCATCAGATCTCAGGCTATTCTACACGTGCCCTGCTTTTCCCAGTTGTTTGCGGGATTAGTATCACTTACGGTGTAGGAGAAACATCAGGTGGATGGCATCCTCTGATGTTGCACCCTGCTGCACAGACAGGTGTTGGGATTGAAGGAGCTTGCAGCCTGTCTGGTCAGTGCTAATAGTGCTACTCTTATTTAACAGGTAAAGGATGATGGAGGGCTTGGGCTGAAGAACAGGCTTGGGAGAGGCTTTCTGGTGGCTTGTGTCCTGCTGTATGATTATCAGGGTGCTCGGGAAAACAGGATGTTGTACGTTATCTGCTAGATGACATTAAGGTGATCGCCAGCTCCCTCCTCAGTGTCTTCTCCCTAACAAAAATGACCCCATGCCCTCAAGCTAAGCATTCAAATTGATTCTTATACCTGCCTACCTCTCCCCAATTAAGCTGGTTTCCTCCCCGACTTCCCTTGGGAAGGATCCTAGGAAAAACCAGCCAGGCTAGAATGAAGACTAACAAACCATATGAAATCATATGTCCAGGTGGCTTTCATCCCCGGAAACACCTGCAGACACCAACTGCAGCAGGGTGGCATTCCTGTCATTGCATGGTTGCATGTGAATATACAGCTGGGTTCTCTGATACTGTGCGTCACAGTGACATGCAGGCCCTTGCCTTTCCCTTAGGCTTGGGAAAATGTTGTCAAAAACACTGGCCTGTGGTATCGGTAGAGAGATCTTGACTTGTGGGGGCAGGTAAGAAGGCTGCTTTACCTTTGTGTTTTCAGTATGAGTTACTTTGCGTTAGCCCTCAGCAGAACTCTCCAGAGGGTTCCTGACTGCTGCTGCCTCTGAGCCCAAAGCATCCATCCAGGAAGCGGAGCCCAGGACTGCATGGGAACCAGTGTGATTTCTGCTTTTAGTTCGATGCAGTCTGTGGGGATGGAGCAAGTGGAACAAGCTGCCAATACCGGATACTTGGATTGCACAAAGGGTTTTTGTAGTGTGCCGTGTTGATTGGGCGGTTTGGAGATTCAGGTACGCATGGCAGTTTTCCCACACTTGCCCAATTAACTTTTTCTTCAAATCACTGGGTTGCTGAGCAGCCACAGAGTTGGGTGTCCTTAGACTTTTTTTTTTTTGTAAGTGAATGTAAATTCTGCAGGTAACTGCAGATCTTCTGGAAAAACCTTTCAAAAACATTATTGGAAGAGCAGTTTAAGTCCTTTACTACAGGTAGTGGACAAAGTCTCTGTGTGAATCTAATGGGTCTCTTATTTTTTCTGTCCTAAACTTGACTGTCAGCCTCCCAGTTTCAGAGATAAGCAAAGGTAGAGAAGAATTCTTAGAGCAGTGTGGGTCCGAAGTTGTGTGTTGGGTAGTTACCTATGTAGCTTTTATTAGTGAGGTGGCATGATATTTGCTGAATTACGCATTTGCACAGTTACCATTTTCAATAGTCTACTCCAGCTTCCCTTGACATTTTGAAGCCAAAGATGACATTAAAGTTTGACAGAGGTTTAGGCACAAAGGTCTGCTGCAGCATTAAATCTGTTACGAGGAGAATCTTAGTTGTTTCCCATGGGGTTGTCAATGAACTCTCAGAGGTTTCTTTGTAACAGCATTGTTATTACCTGACTTTGCTTAAAGGCTGAGATTGGTAAACAGATATAGTATAATGTGCATCGCTCTTCTGATTCTGCAGAACTGGGCTTTGGTGCCTGGTTTTGGTCTGAACTAACCTACTGCTGAGATGCTTTTGAAGTGAGAGGTTTAGAATTATGCCAGCTTGGATTCTAGGTGGGTGCGTATGGATGTGGAAGGGAAAGACTGAAATCCCTTTGGAAGTGGAGCTGAAAAAGCCTATGCAGTGTTATGTTAAATCTGGCCTTGCTGTAATGACTGCACTATACTAGGTGACAGGAGCTTAAGAAAAACATTTCTGAGAATCCTATCATGGAAGACTGTATGAACCCTGTTAAAAACACATGAGGAGAATCACAAGTATGTCAGCATCTGTCTGCATTGGTGGAGGGCTGCACTGGCAATGTGTTTACTTTAGGACCAGCTAACCTGATGGTACCAGCTAATGGTTTGACTGCACACAGGGAAGCCAGCAGTACCCATATCTACAATTAGCAACACAGCTATTCCAACAGATACCAAATCACTCTACCTTTAAAGGCACTGTCTTTATCTTGCTGTTAACTTGTCTAGATAAAGACAATGATAAAGAAAATAATTGCTTACTGTACTTGTCACACTATAATACTGGCATGTGCTGCAGAAGCAGAACAGTATTAGGAAGTTCTGGGTGCCCTCTTTAGGCTCCTAAAACTCTTCAACCTGGTCTGTCAACACTGACTTTAATTTTGAACTAGTGAATAAAATGAAAAGTGTTAAGTAAACAATTACACCTTTCACACTCTCCTATTACCTCCCTCTTTTTGTATGCAACCTTATCAGTACAGCTTGCGAATACCAGCAGTATGTTGCTGAAAACTTATGCTCAGTGTTAACTTCATTTTGATTTAATTTCTGTGTTTTCCACTCTAACACAATTTCTGGACTTGTTCTCAGTGACTTCTAATCTCAGTCTCAATAAATTGCCTGATTTGTTGAAGATTGCATTTGGTTTATTTAAGCTACGGTCTAAGGTTGGTTGAGAGAGCAGGATAGAGACTTCACATTGAGCTTGGTGTTAGTAGTCCCCTAGGAAATTTGTACCACTCTCATCTGGTGAAAAGTTCAGCTTTCTCAGGGGATTTCCGTGGGGCTGAGCTCTCATGAAAGTGGTGATCTTGAAATTGCCACAGTTGGAAAAAGCCCCGTCCACTTTTGTGTCTGACTTTGGTACTGAGGCCGGAGTGTCTAGTTCAGATCTGACTTCTGTATCTCTCAAGCTAATATTCAGCTTTGGAGCCATCTCTAGTAATAATAACATTTCATCTTCAGTGTGCATTACGAACACTTATTACCTAATTTTTACAGCATTCCTGTGAGCTAAGTAAATAAACAGCTGCCAAGGAACTGGAGTCCTCATTCTGAAATACAGTAGGATGTGGCAGTTTTCAGTGTAGTCAGGATGCCATAAAAGTTGATGGCTTTGAAATACTGTTGATGTTGAATCAAAGTTCATTTTTACCCAGGGAAGAGGACAGAGCACTGCTTGACTGAATTTTTTTTTTTAATCCGTAGAAGTTCAGTTTTTGTAGGCAGCCTTTTTCATGGGCAACTGATGCTATTCTATTTAAATATTTTTAGTCATAACATAAGTGAGTGTTAATGCCCGGATCTTGGCTAAAATCAAACAACATATTCTGCCACCTGTTGCTAAATTTCTTTGCAGCTGCAATGAATTGCAACATTCTTCACTTCAACCCTAGGGGGTTTTTTTGTGTTGCTGTTTTTTATCAAAAAAGGTTGTCTTGTTTGAGATGTGTTTCTAGTTCAGATTGCAGGTTTTATGTATGTATCATACTTTGCATATGTTTTGTTTCCAAAATTCTGGAAAAATATTTTGAAATTAAATGTAAAAGTGCAGAATAAAAAAGAAATTATACATATTTTTATTTATTAACTGTTAATAATGAACTGAGTTTGTTAAAACTACATATTGCTTATGCCTATGTGGCATGAAATCCTCAGCTGATGAAAAACTGGTGTAGCTCTGAAAATTCAGTGGAAGATAGCTCATCTGTTAGCTGAAGATCTTGCCCTAGCTTTTTTTTATGCTGACCTGGCAGCACTAAGCTATACGTGGAAGAGATTCAGGCTGATCTGTGACACACATCCTCTGTAAACAGCCAAAGTTTCCTTCCCTTTCTTACTCAGTTTTAGTTTTAAGGATGGTATTTTAAATAAAGACCCTTTCCTGTGGGTTTTGTTGTTCCGTTTTTTCTTTGCCCCCCCCTCCCTCCCTGAACACTTCTGTTCTACATCTATCTTTTTAGAGGCAAATACTAACTGAGTTAGTCCTTAGATGCATTTTAGGTTGACACTGGCAGAAGGTTTGCATGACTACAGCCAGCCAGAACTTAGTAAGGATCAACTATTATGTCTCAGGGGGTCTTTTCCTTGTAGTTCTCCATCTATTTTAGCAAGTGCAGCTGAAACATAACTGGACAATATCTGAGGCTGACTGAGCATACATATATGCCAGAAGGGGATTTGCTGGTGGGACAAAGACAGCTTATTGCAAAGATAGCAATATCTCAAGTCTGAGTGCTTGTTCTGACTTGTACCAAGCAGCTGTTAGGTAAGCAGCAGCTTTTGTCTACCCAACAAAGTGCTACTTCAGAACAGCAGGGGGGGGGAAAAAGTGCTTTTCCACTTGAGACAAGATGGAGACATGAAAGTACATTGTCCCAACAGCTTTCCTCAAAGTGAAGGCACAGCTGTGTGACAACATGGTCAGCAGCCATCAGATATCCCTGCTCAGCGATGTTATTACCCTGTTCTCTTCACATAATTGCCCACTGCCCAGCAGGAGGGGAAAAGTGTGCTGTAAAGTCAGAGAACAGAAATCAAGACAAGGGAGCAGCCCTTAAAGAACACAAGTGTCTTAACCTATCTGGTCTCTTTCCTTCCTTTTTGTGTTACCTCTTACTACTACCTGAAGAAAGTGCAAAGAATTCTACCAGTGTATCCATATAAATAATGCAGAAGACCTCACCAGCAGTACACACTCAATTTTCTTCAGGTTAACTGCACTGCTTTGAGACTGTGGTACATAGGACTAGGTTTCTAAAGCAACAAGAGGCACTACTCTTCTGTGTCTACCAGTGATGCTCCTGTCCTGTGTGTAAAACACAGCGGACACCAATACTGGTGCAAGTACTCCAAGGTGTATTTTCAGCCAGCAAGTTATGTCAATACTGAAGGGAAGGAATGGTTAGTATATTGACAGTCCAAAAGAACACCAACCTGAAGCGTGAGCTCCTCAGACTACCAAGGCAGGAGGGTCTGTTTGGAGCATCCTGACATGAACCAGCAGTATAATGTCACACATAGGATATAAAAGAGATAATCTCTAGCCAAGACTTTATGTGAATTTGGGCAATCCATATCTACTAAGCATCTGCTTTTCAGTCTTTCCCAAAGATTGGGAAAGTTCTTCAACTATTTGAAAGTACTGTTGCTCAACAGTCTGATTTATACTAGTGGAGGGGCTGAATGGTTGCAAAGGTTGCCCGAAACTAGGCAGAGAAAACATAATCTGTTTCAGCGCTGAAGCCCCCCCCCCTTTCTTTGGACTTAAGTCCAAAAGCAAAATGAAACTACTGTCCTTAAGGATAACTTTCCAATCACCAACTAAATTGAAACATAGGGAGTAATCATGGGAGGCTGAAATAATTTAGCTGTAGGTATGTTTTCAGCGTAAGTAGACAGTTTTTCTGCTTAAACTAATTGGACTGTAATGATTGGCTTATCCTTGTTAATCTTTAGGATTTTTTGCTACCTCTTTAATTGGTTTGACCCTTTGTTCTGGAGGTGGCCTCTGCTCTTTGTGCTTGATGAGGGACATTAGGACTTGGCATTAAATTCAGAAGTGACAGATCTTCCTGAATGTCAAAGAAGAGCCACTATGATCTGCTGACTGTGGACTTGATACTGTGTTAAACTTTAAAAGAAATCAAATGTGAGTCAGGTTCCCCAAATCTGTGACAAATGAGAGGAAGGGAGCCATGGCAGGGTGAGGCTTCACACCCAAGGGTTAGGTGGCTTTTTTTCTGTTCTCGTCAGCCTTTGTACATAAGGTGAAACAAATACAAGTACAGGACAGTCGGGGCACTTTGATTCTGGGCAGCTCTGCCTGCCATTTTGCTTGAGGTTCATCAGTACTCATGCCAGTTTTGTGGGGGAAACCTTTCAAACTGGATAGCTAGTGCTTTGGTAAGGTTCAAGTATCATCATACTGCTGGGGTGGTTCTGCTTGCTTGTTTTGGGGCTTAGAAATGGTTCTGATACTGGTGTCTTCTGTTTGCATTTGAACCGGCAGTCTCCAAGATGCATGCTCATGTAGCCAGCTCATGAAAACCCTTCTGCTATTAGTAATGGTCATTTGATTAAAATGTCCAGTCCTCTTTTTCCTGTGACTTGAATTTCCACTGAATTTAAGGTCACTTGCTTGAGTACGGAGGATTCTGGACACGATCCTCCTTGGTCACAGTTCATACTTTCAACTTCTGCTTAGCTCCATTCTTCTTAATAACATAATGTCATTGCTTGTATGCTCACACCAGTGTTTGCCATTAGAGTAGCCATATGTGGATGAACGTGACCAAGGCATTTGGTTTCCAGTCTGTCTGTTGAGTGTTGTTTTAATCTATTTTACTGTGTCTGAATTGATGTTTTGAAACATCTAAAATCTGTGTATTATCTAGGGCATAATGTTCTTAGTGCAGTCAAAATCTAAACAGCAAACCATTACCTCTTCAGAAGCACTTCTCTTTTCTCCGAGTTGGATTTGACGTTTAGAGACCTTCTCCATAGCCTGTACCAGCCCTAAATGTGTTCTGTATACCACTCCTGAAAATAATTTTGATGCAATAAAGTATTGCATCTGGTCAGATCTGAGGTCTGTCATCTCTGTGGCTGACAAGCCAATTCAAAGGCTGAGAAATTTGCAGTTTGTCCTTATTTTGTGAAAATTAGCAGGAGAATTTTCAACCAGTTGTAACTTCCATGTGATTTGGAGCTCTTTTCAGGATTTTTTTCTTAAAGCAATCCAGTGATGATACTTAGGATGTTTCCCTTAAACCTGCTTCATTTTTTGCACTGTTAGGAGCCTGAATAAATTTTTTTCTGTTTCTTCATTGACAAGCTGTATTTCACAGTTGTCTGTGCTGATAACAGAATTTGGCTTGCAGCAGGGGAAGACAGGAGAACGTATCTTCTGTGGTTTTACACAGGGCCTAGGGAGGTGGTTGGGTGTGCCCCTTCACAGCCAGAAGCTCTGCAGGCTGCGTTTGCTGGCAGGACTGCTGGTGACCAGCCCGTGGCTTTCGCTTTTCTGCCTTGAGCCTTTGCTTTCCGATGCACAGTCTTTCTGTTGTTGTGTGTGTCACACAGGAGGGGGGCCTGATGGCATTTGGGACTTAAAAGTACTACCCAAAGAGAGAGATAAGCCTTGTGTTTGCTGCTGACCTTCTATGCAGGTTGGAGGTGGGATCTCAGCTGGCTTAAATGGGCTCTGCATCCTTGAAGCCAACATAACCCCCCCCAGTGAGAGCTGACTGAGGACTGGTCTTACACATGCACCAGTACATGGTGTCAGCTGTGCTTTCGCCAGAGTGACTGTGCTGGGCACTTTTTTTAAAGCTCTTCTGAGCAAAAATGGTGACTTGTAGAGGAATGGAGGTGGTCCTAGTGTCTGCAGTCCCAAGATGAGCGGGAAGGCCTGGGCCAGTCACGCAACACCCTTTTTCCCAGGAGATATCCTAGCTGCTGGAGATCGACGGCAGGCTGCCTTGTCTCTACTCACGTGACCATTTGGCATGGCAACTATATGAAGACGATGGGCTCTGGTTAATTAGGTGCTTACTTGAGTATTATCTAATGTCTGCAGAGGCAGAAGTGTTACATGTCTGATGGACACAGAGCAAAGAACTGTAGCCTACCATAAAAACAGGTCAAGCCATGGCTGCAGAAGGAGCAGCACTTTGACTGCGAGCAAATTAGGCTTGTATTTTCACACTAGCCGATCCTGCACAGCAGGCTTGCTGAGCTGCTTGATTTCTTGTCAGCAAATCAGGGTATGGCTGTCCAGCTTGTTCAGAGGACAGTTTTAGCTCCTGCCAGTATCAGCAGTGATACAGGTAGCATTGAGAGCTGTTCCCACCACACACGGGGAGGAGTGCCTTATAGGAAAAGGAAAATTAAAACATAGTAATTGCTTTAAAAAAAAAAATCCACCTTAAGTGTTATTTTATCATGCTTTCTGGACTTGTTGTCCAAAGTTAGGAATATAATAAGGGCAGATGAAAATTTGCTGCCTTGCCAAGCCCCACACTGGCCTTTCTGAAAGGCTTGCTTTTCACATCGTAGCTAGGAGTCATGGGCTCAGTAGGGTACAGTGCTGTAACAGGCTTCAACATCAGGAGATCTCTGTTTCCTCTGGATGATTGGCAATTCACAAGTCATTCTGTCTTTGGTTCCACTGTTAAACTTGTTTGAAAGCCCATTTTTATTTTCATGTGAAGTTGCTTCAGAAACCTTACGTCTGTAAATCAGTGACGGGTAATGAGTGTGAAAATCAGTTGTGGTGTTCAAGTGCACCCATCACGTATTCCCAAGGAATACTTCCCAGATACTTAATTGAAAAATTAATGCAAAATTCCAGTGTGCAAGGTAATTCCGCAGCAGCACTTGGTTTCCCTGCCCTGGTCCTCTCACTGTGTGATGGTTTGCTGAAAGCCAAGGCAGGTTTCTAGCCAGAGTCCCAGTAGTGGTCTCATGTGCTACCAGTAAATGCTTTCAGCTGCTGGAGCTGAAGCTCCAGCCCTTGGTCTCAGCTTCAGCCCCTTCATGTGCTTGTGTCTTGCAAAAACTCCTGTTGTGGGCGTACGACCAGTGAACAAGCGATGCTCTGGGTGAAGCAGGCCTGTGTGACCAGGGAGCCTCATGACCTTCTCCTCTGCTCATGCCCGGACACTGTGGAGTGGTGTTGCACAGGTTTGACAGGCAGCTGTGCAATCAGGCTGGCGTGGGTGTCTGAGTTACTGCCTTTGTGTGGGAGCACTACAGAGGTGACGCATATCCACCTCCCTTGCTGTAAAAGTGTAGTTTTACCTGAGTGGGGAAGTGGGAGCTGTGAATCTGAACTTTCCGTGCAGGGAGAAGAAAATGTCTTATTTGCTCACTTGTCACTCTTTCTTGCTTTGCTCCTTCTCTTAACTGGTGGAGACAGGTGCCTCTGACTGTATTGTGCTGGGAACCCGCTTGTCTGTCTTGTCTCCTTTGGGCACCTGCGGAAACCTGCTGACTCTAATGTCCCATCCTGTCTCACTATTTCATCTTGCTGTGATGCCTTAATGCTGCTGTTATAAAAATGACTGGATTGCCCTGTGACCAGTCCCTGTGATGAGAAATAAAGGGTCATAATTTAACACCAGCTTCTTTGTTGCCTTGATGCTTGGCTGTGAGGAATACAGGCTTAGCCAAAGGCTAGTAAATCCTCCAACTGCAACGGATAGATAGAAAATAATGTAATTGTTTTCTCGCCTTGCACGTTCCATCAGTAGGGGTAAGATAAATAGTCACATTTGTAGATGGGACACACTGCCCAGCAGACACACTGGCCTGCTTTCCTTTTAGCTTCTAAATTAACTTATCACATGAATCCCCTTCTTCCGCCTTCCTTCACCCAGTTCTTGTAGGTACTTACAGCATGTGAAGGTGGGAAGTAAACAGTAGATCCAACTGCCACATTGTTTTCACCGAGCTTGTTAGTTTTAAACTGGCTGAAAGACTGGTTTATTATAGATTAAGGGCACAAACCCTTTGGGCAGAAACCTCACAAATTGAAATCAGACTTGGTGAGCTTTGTACTCCACAGTGGATTGAGATATGTTGAAATACCCCTTGCATGCCTTTTATTTTTAGAAGGCAGTGTTCAGGATATGAAAACTGTAGCCACAATTTCCGTGGGGTTTTGTTTTTCTACCCTATTGTTTAATTTTAAAAGACACTGCACCATTAAGTTTCTGGAGGAAGGTATGAGCCCTCTGTGCTTCCAAGTGAAGCAAGAAAGAGTGAGAGAGAAGTTTGAGGAGAATAGTCTTGCTCTGTAGCCTGTCCCCACAGCCTTTTTTGTCCCACTTGTCAGTGGATCTTCCCAGTATTGCTGGAAATGGTTACTGCTTACTGTGAGACCTGTCGTGGTCATACTTGTAGTAAGCTCAACAAATTAAAACTGCTTGCTGCCTGTGGTTTCTCTTGCTCTTTCCTGCACTGAGCCACCTTTTGAGCTTGTGAAAGTAACTGGGCATGTGCTTCTAGAATGAGGACACTAAAAACCTTTGGTTGTAGAGAATGTATGGACCATGGACCTCACCATGCAATCAGTGCCTCAGTTCTGATCTGCGTGGAATGGAGACCCCACATAGCACTGACTTGCTATTTTTTTATAATGAACATTTTTGTGTTTTGTTGTTTGATTTTTAACTAATAATGTAGCAAGTGTGGAGGTCCTGTTTTTCTTTGCTAATTCATGTGGATGTCTTGAGCTCCTTCACTAGTGTGTCATTTTGGTTTTCGTTTGTTTTGTTTGTTTGTTTTTTTCTATGGTCACAATGATTTGATTCTCAAGCAAGGGATGACCAGCTTAGCTCTGTGCTCAGGCATGAAGGTGCTGGAAAAGGTTGAGCTGTCAGAAAACGCAAATCTTAAAAAGATTTAAAACAGTGTGTCAGTCCTGTAGGAGATGCTCTGCAATCTGAAAATCATGAGTTTCTGGTTTCCATGCCCAGAGTTCAGCCCCCAAGGTTGGTTTGAACTGTGTGGAAACAAAGGCCAGCTGTGCCTTTCATGAAGTCAGTATCCATCAAATGCTGCCACGTGCAATTGTCTAATCCTGACCTGTGACTTCAGAGAGGAAGGGTGGTTTTGTGGTTAAGGCACAAGACCTCCAGCTCTGGGTGCTTTCAGTTCTGCTGGAGGCTTTCCTCCCTGCCCAGCGTGGGAAATGGACTTCTCCTGCTTGCTTCATGTAGATGGGGACCGTCTCCTGCTTTGTTGCAAGACAGTGCCTGCGCCGGTGCCGGGCAGAACAAAAGCATTTCACTCCCACCGGGCCTGCTGGCATTGGGTGTTATTTGCAAAGTTTATAAGCGAAGCCTCTGTTTACATTCTCTGATGTTCTGTTGTTGCTCCGTTGGGGTCAGGACTGAAACTGTAAAAGTAGTCTACCACGAGGACAAGCTACCTCAGTATTTCTTCTGCAGACATTCATCCCACCACTGAATTAGTGAGGTGGTTCACATCAGATCTGACTGTCTGTGAGCATGGGTACTCAGTCAGACCTCAAGTTCACCTCCATATTTGTGCCTGGGACTTGTCTCAGTTGCTGGGACCTGAGGTTTTGACGAGGAGGCCGTACCCTGTGGTGAAGGGACCCTGCGGGACTGCGGCTCCCCTGGTTTTCTGTTGAAGATGAAGGGGAGAGGGAAGGAGAGGCTGCACATCCACATCAGCGAAAAGCATGTGGAGAGACTTCTCTCCGATGTGCTGTCTGGACGCTGCAGCTGCATTGCTGTGTGCCAGCCAGCTTGCAATAGCTGACGATACCAATGCGCTTGGTCAGTCTCAAGCATGAGAGAAGATGCACCAGTTAAATCATGTTTGAGCTGAGATATTTCGCCTCACGTTTTTTAAGTAACTTGATAGTGTGTCTGTGCTTTTATGGCAGGAAAATATTACAACAGTAGGCCTCTGGTTGTAAAAATGTTCTTCCACTCCAAATGTTCGCATTATTAGGTAAGCTTAGTATTAGCCTTCAAAAGACTCGCCTGTTTCTTTTGTTTTCTATTTTTGGAGGAGTTCTTTTAACTGATGCTCTTGTATTTCCTTAGGCCCTGGTGGTCGAGCAGTCTCAGAGGAGAGAGGAAACCTCTATTAACTCTTGTCCTTTTGAAGTATCCAGGGCAGGAATTCAGACTGATTGCAGTGTTTGGTGCTCTTCTGTGGTTTCATGTGCAAATCATTATGCGTGCCTCCGTGATTGAGGGGGATTGCATAAGACACTGAGCCACAAGTGCTGGAAGGAGGACCAGAAGGGGTGGGGGAGAAAATGCATGGTAAGAAAGCCTGGCTGTTTGCTGAGGGCACTGCAGCAGGACCACGGTGTTGGTATTCCGTCGCTTGGTCTCACAGACCTTGTCTTTGGCGGACAAGGGTTATGACCAGTGAGCACGGGTTTGTGTCCAGCTGGCCGGAAGCCAAGCATTGTCCCACAAGCAGTTTTGGTAACTCTACATTCTGTTCCCTTCGTGTTTTCCTCCAAATGACGATGAAAATTCCTTGAGACATTTGTAGGAGTTGCCTTGGAAGGCAGCTTCAGTTTTCAGCAAATTGTAGTGCGGAGCAAGTCTGAAAATGCTTGGCATGACAGAAGGGCAGGGGAGAAATGCCTTGTTAATGCTGGGCCGGTTAATTACAGCCAAGGAAGACGGCAGGCTTTTTGCTACACCCCGTCATGATTGCGAACAGGCCAACAGGAATCCCGATGTAGTTCAGGTTGCTTTCCTGCAGTTGCCTGTAGAGTATGTCCCCGACCAAGAAAATCCTGCTTCCATATGGCAAAAAAACCCCAAACCAAAACCACAAACAAAAAAGCCTGGGCAAACCCAAAACAACAATGAGGCAACAGAAAAGTAGGAGAATTATTGTTTGGTGGTTACCTTTTATGTAAAAGATGTGTGGCCCTTTAAGAGGAGGTTGAAAAATATTTTAAAGAGGGACAGATTCAATGAAAAAAATCTATCAAACATCTGATCTCTACATGCCAGCGTGCCTTCAGCCCGCTACCCCTTTGTCCCTCCGAGTTTCCGAACTGTCGATGATCTCACCAAAAAATAAACAAGCTGCAGAGGCGTTGAGGGAGTTCAGTGCATTTAGGAAGTAACCGAGGCATCAGGGCGGGGGGACTTTTTCCTCCGGTTGCGGTGAAGCAGGGTGCTTCAGCCTCTGCTGCAAAGAAAAGGGCGTTTTTACGTTATTGCAGGAGCCGGCTCTTCTCCCAGCTTTTCCCCGGGCTGGGAAAAGGGACGGTGGCTGATGTTGGTGGCGGGGCGCAGGGGGGCAAACCCGGTACATCGCGAGTGGTCCTGGGGCGGGGGCGCGGGTGAGGAGGGCGAGGGAGAAACTCTCGTCCCAAAGTAACCTCCGCGTCGCCTCAGCTGAGGGGGTGATTTACTTTTTTTTTTTTTTTTTTTTTTTTTT
>VFFE01007221.1:1306079-1366482 GCA_008921705.1 Burhinus oedicnemus
AAAAAAAACACGGAAGGGGGGTGGGAAATGTTCTGTTACAGCTGTTCCCTATAGGAGGGGGAAGAGGCGAGCTCCTGGGGCTCCCTCGTGGTACTTTCCCTTTAGAGCTCGTTGTTTTCCACTGTTTGTCGTGGGTCGCGGCGTCCTCTCTTCCTAGTGCAGAAACGCGGTGTGACACCTGGCTGGTTGGCTTGGCTCAGCCTGGAAGCCTTCACCCGGGTAGATCCCATGAAACTTGCTCTCTCAGCTCCTCCTAGCATAGCTGCTTTCCTCATCGCTGCTTATTTAAGCATAGTAAAGATAGAATTGTTATCTCTTTAAAAACAAACAAACCAGCCCAAAACAGCGTGAGGGTCAGTTGCTTAAGCTCCACGTTTGTGAACTTTATTAGTGTGCGTGGATTATAATTTCCAGATGGTTCCCCTCTGCTGTGACAGAGATACAAATTTGTTTTAAAGCCAAGAGCTGAAACACCAATGGCTTCAGAAGGTGAAGCTTTGGGGGAAGAAAGTGGAATCAGAAAACATTTGCAGAAATTTTGCTGAGTGGTTAAGATTGCTTCCTAGATCTGTGTGTGATACTGTATCATGTCTGTGTGTCTGCATATGTCAGGCTTTGAAATTTATGGTAGAGTACATCTACTGTTAACATAATTAAATACAGGGTAGTAAATCACTCGGTGGTCCGTGCACCAGCTCAGCACTGTGTTTGGTTGCAACACAGGGATTAAGCAAAGTTGAGTCTTTTTGCAAGGCTACTGCTGGAGTAGCTTTAACCCCGGATCAGGGCAGCAGCGTGGCGTGCGTTGCTGCTTCTGTATATGTTTGTGCAAAATAAGCTGAACTACTGATGTTAAAGGGAGGTGTTCTTGAAGGTTTTTTTTTTTTCTTGAGATCGAGACATCATGGATTGACATCTCTGAAAGCGGCCAAGTTTCAGAACACTTTGCCAGCAGCTCCTCTCTTCCCTTTGTGCTATGGTTTGTGTAATTCCTTCTTCCCCATTTGTCAGCTTTGCTTTTCCTGTTTGGAGCTCTCACATGAGTTTCCTTTTGGCTTTGCCCTGACCAGAATGTTGCTTGTTTTGTCACTTTCCAGACTTGAAACTTCGGGATTTCCTGATTGACAATGAGACGTTCTCAGACTTCCTCCACCGTAATGTGTCCATGCCATCATCTGCAGTAGAGGAGCTACTGGACGCAGAGGTCAACCTCCAGCAGGTAAAGGGCGCTTTCAACCAATAACATAATGCTTGTTTATTGTTTGTTTAACCATAGTGCCAAGACCCACAGTGCAGGAGCCCTCTGTGCTAGGTAGTGTACAAACACAGAGTAAAATGTAATCCCTGCTTCTCTCTTCCCTCATGGCCTCAATTTACTGTCTTACTTGGTTGTAAGCTGTAAAAGGATGGTGAGACCCACATGCAAATGTTCTGATCTGCATAAGAAAACAGCCTTGTACCCTTAAGGCTAAATTGGATGTCATCTTTCCTGTTGGTTTTTTGGTTTGTTTGTTTTTGTTTTGTTTTGTTTTACCCAAGTCAAACATTAATTAGGTTGCTACTGCTGTTCGAACTGTTTTACTTTGATTAGAAATAAATGGAGTGATTGTTTGGTGACTCAGCATGGACTGGAGCAGCGTTTTTTTGTGTTGCTCTGCCTTAGATTCCTGTGCAGCGGAAGGACCACACTTTTCGATTTGTGGCCAGCTCTTCAAGACAGACACTGAGCTTGTATATTGTGTAGTACAATAGAGTTCTGATCTCAAATGATAGCTCCTGAGTGCTCCCATGGTTGCTTTCATAAACATAGGCAGCAGTCACAGTGGGCTGGAGCCCCTGTCTTGGGATGGCTGTCTGCCATTGTCAAGCTCAGAACATGTTTTTTTGCTAGGCCGGATGAATTAGTCCTAGCATCCTTTCTAATGTAGAAGTCAGAACTGGTTGCTTCAGACTTCAAAGGAAGACCTGTGATTCTCTTAAGGCAGTGCAGAAGGTGATGTGTAAAAGGAGGAGGAAATCCATTCTGCTTCCCAACTCCAGATCTTTTCTTTGAAGTGGAGTTGATTAATAGTCCTTTCAGACTTTGTTTTCATGTACTTACAGATGCTGTCCCCCTTTGCACACATTCTCGTTCTTCAGCGAAGTCTATCAAGCCATCTGTTTTAGTGCAGTTTGATAATTAATCCTACAAGCTAAGGATATGTTCTACTAAAAAAAGTAAAGTGGAAAAAGAATTCCTGGCCATTTTAGGCTGCAAGTTTTATTTTACTTGAAGCTAATTTGCCTGAAATTCATGCCAGACTAAAACAGAATTGTGCTGTGATGATTCTGCAAGGATAACCAGAAGGCTTCAGCAGCGTCAACATAGTCATTCTCCCTAAGCAGATGGAAACGCAGAAAGATTTTCAGAGAGGCAAAAAAAGCTAGCTCTGACCTTATGTCGTGTGGCTGCCATATTATATCAGGTGTATATGGCAAAGCCAGTGGAAGGAGAAGAAAAGCGTAGCTTTTATCTACATAATGTGTCTGAAGGGTTATGAAGGGGTAATCACTTGGCTAGTTCTTGCCTGAATGCTTTAAGCTTTGTTCTTGTTTGTGGAATTCTTGTGGTGATTCTGCCAGGACACTGGGAGTGGTGTTGCGTATTCTTAATAGCGGTTTGTGTTTTGGGATGGCAGGAAGAGCTGACAGAAGCAACAGGGCAGTAATCTGCAGAGGAGGGCAGTGGCCTACCACATCTTTCAGCACTTTCCTAATACCGGTAATAACTGAGAGGCAGATCTCTCTCTTCCTGCAGGATGACTTTGTCTGACTCACAAGATGGACCCTTTTGATTTTGCTGGAGATCTGACCTCACTACTGAGCTGCATGGTGATGGCAGTATTAATAGGCAGTAGTTGTTTTGTCTCTGTATAAGTGGGTCACAGCTTCGTTCACAAGGTCATATAGAAGGGTCTGTTCAGAGTATACAAACCTCTCGCAGCAAATACAGCCTTCTGTGGTCTGTTAGCATCCTCTGGTTGTTCAACAAGCCCAGAAGCTATGGTTTGCAAGTGAGGAACTGAAATCACCAAGGACATGGGACTTTTTTTTTTTTTTCACTGGTGTTACTGTAGTGACAGTACTGCAACATGCCAAGCAGGGTCGTGTCTCCAGCATACTGAATACAGTGGAAATACAGAAAAACAGCCAAACTGTTTTCTTGATGGGCATGTTGTTTCTTGGGGCAGAGTGGCTCAACATTGTGTTTCTCTGATGGTGGCAGGTGCACTCGGAAGGGTGTGGGGTTTGGAAGGAGCCTGGATCAGCAGTGGGCAGGCAGCTATCTAATCAAGTCTAGCATGCTGCTGTTGTCCAGGCGTGGCCTGTAATGTGGCTGGGATGGTGGGAGTAGGTCCTGTTCTGTGAAAAGCTGGAGCGGCACAGTGAGGTCCTGGGCCAGGGCTGCAGTATGACATGTGGAATGGCAGTGAGGAGTAAATAGTAATGGCCAGGGCGTACGCTGCCTGGAACAAATCCCTTGTTTCATACAGCGGGGACAGTCCCAGAAGAGAACGGTGTGACCTTTGAGCACAAAACAGTCACCTGTGACTACTGTCAGACATGAGCCTGGCGTTTTGAGAGTCCTTAGGGGACTTTACCTGTCACTTAGAATATATTTGCCTGTTAAAGACACCATCGCTTCAGATGACTTGAAATGGTTGCAGAGAATGAGAATTGGCCTGGTGTGATTGGGTGTTTAGTTGGGGGTGGGGGTGTGGGCAGGGCCTTTGTTCGAGGGTCATGTGCTGTGGACCTCAATGTATTTGGAAAGAGCCACTTTTCTCCAAAAGAGCTTAAAATCCAAGTGGACAGACACAGGGGATGGTAGAAGGATTGTTCATCTTCACTGTTTTGCATAAGCACGAAGGCACTGGGAGAGAACAGCTTTCTGTATGTCCACCCAGGGAAGGTGCTTTAAGACTGATCCCGGGTCTCCTGAGTGTCATTGCAGTGCCACAGGAATATCCCCTTTTCAGCATGGCTGCAACGGTGGTAATATCTCTGCTTGCAGAAAAAACATCCAAACGTTTGCAAATGGCCAGCCTTTTTGATGCAAGAGCTATCTGATTTATTCAGCTGAGTGTGCAGCATGAAAACATCCTATTTTTGGCATATGGATGCAGACTAAAGTTAAAGGTTTGCATAAGTGTTGCATTATAAATCTCTTCCCTCTCCTGTCAGTTCCATCTGCTTGTTTTCTGAACATAGTGCGCTTTTTCCCCCTGGATTGTTGATGTCCTTTTGGTTTTGAAAGATGAGAAAATTTTCAGACTTACCAGCATAATTCAGTAACTTAACTCTTCTGGGATGTAGATCAATCCCCTTTAGTTGTTGCTGGAAGTTGAGCAATACACGCTGGGTATTAGAAAAGAACAGAAAGAAGAAATGAAGTGTAAAGTTGTTGTTACCTTTGCATTTACAATAAAATTGATCCCTCTGTCTAGCCCCAAGGCAAACAAATCTTTCCAGGGGAAGACTCTGGATTTTCCTTGTGTTTATCACCTTTATGAGGTGTGCACCTGTTTGATGTGTTACGTGTTTGTTGTTCAGCAAAGCTAAATCCTGTAACTGACCTTATTAAAAGAAACTAGGCCATCAGGTTTGAAAGGGACTGGTGATAATTCAGAGGGATTTCATGCATTTATGTCATTAATAAGGTGGTTGCTTGTGGATTAGGAACATTATTGACAAGCAAACTATCACCTTAAGTAAAATACGCCTGTGAAAGGCTTGAGGATCTTATCTCTTGTTTGTTTCAGCCAGTAAGGTAATTTTTTTTTTTTCACTGATATATTATCTGTCCCAAAACACTGTAAAATGTTCCTCTCTCTGCAGATAGTAAAGAGATACCTCAGAGCTAAGGGAGAAGGTTATCCTGATCGAGAACAGCACAGAAAATGTGGCTGGCAGATAAATCTAAGGAGTTTGGGACATAGGTCTCTTGCCCTTCACATACATTTGCCAGACTTGTGTTGGGTCACAAGCCTTGTTTTGTCTCTGTGGCTCAGTTCCCAGAAGGCTGAAGATTAGGCAATGCGTGTACCCTTGGTTGGAGGAAATGGCTGCTGTGGAGGACAGGATCACCACTGCTCTGTGCGT
This sequence comes from Burhinus oedicnemus, assembly GCA_008921705.1. Classification (NCBI taxonomy): domain Eukaryota; kingdom Metazoa; phylum Chordata; class Aves; order Charadriiformes; family Burhinidae; genus Burhinus; species Burhinus oedicnemus. Next base: position 1,311,222 of record VFFE01007221.1, read on the forward strand.
GTTTGTGGAGAAGTGGAGAGAGACCTGCCTCCCCCAGGACTTCTCCCCCATGTACTCCGCAGGGAAACATGTTTTTCTTGGAATTGGGTTGCACATGGGTCAGGGGTGCACAACCTGTAGAGAAGAATGCCCTCTTACCTCTATCTGGAAATGTTATGAACAGTTAGTTTTGTCTAGGTGACAACCAATTTTGTGCTATGAATCTTACGTGAAGGGCGACTTACATGCTTTCCCTACTTTTCCAGGTCATTGTGTCTGGTTACCGAATGCGACTGCGAGATCTCTGCAATAGCTCGACACTGTCTCAATTTCTTACAATCCAAAATCAGACAGTGGCCATGGACTCTGAAGCCTTTGTTTGCACCTTGCCAAAGGAAAAACTCCACGCAGCTGAGCAAGCCTTCCGTGCTAACCTGAATCCTTTGAAGCCCCTTCAGGTGAGTTCACTGGTCCTGCCTGTGAGAGGCTGTCATTGACACAGTGACGTTTTCTAGGGCTTTCAGTCTAGGACCTCATCCTTGCATTTCCAAAGTAAACTGTTCATTGACAGTAAGAAAGAAGAAAGATGGTCTTCATCACTGGATCATGAACAACATTGCTTCTTCCTGTCATTCTTACTCTTCCTGTTTCAGTATGGTACTTGCAGAGCATAAATGTGTGTGGTCTGAAGTTCAGCTTGTCAAGAGGAAAATACTTACATTGCATAGTAACAAAGAGGTTCTTGGTTTGTCCCTGTGTTTTGGTCAGATGTTGTGTCTTGGCTGGAATGAGCCCAGATGTTAGACCGGCCTGTACTGAGCGCTAAAACCGTCACCCTCTGCCTTTACCATGGGGCTACTGAGTGCAGAAGTTTCTAGCCAACGGCCAGTCACAACCTCTGAGCAGGTTTAATTCATACGAAGAAGAGTCTAGTTTTAAAGCTCTGTTTCACAGATTGACCAACTGGTTTTGGAGCAAGATTTCATTGAATTTCAGGAAAATACGTTATTTAGGGGGTGATTGGAGACTGGAGCAGACTTAGCTATTTATCTAGGAAACCCCAGCGATGCTTTGTTATAGGTCCACAATATCTGGTAAAATAAAAGAGGTTAAGGAAGTTACTGCTGGAAATACCAGTAGAGGGAAGAAGGGACCAGAGAACCCACTCTGTTACCCACTAAACCAAAACACTCTATTGTCTGCTGTGGAAGAAATAAACACTTTGGCTGTGTGTTTCCAGATCTGACGAGTCTTTCAGGACTGAAAGTCACGTACTACTTGCTTGGCTTTGTCCCCAGTCAAAGGAGGGTCATTATCGAGTACTGGAATCATATTACTCTTCTGCACAGTACATAGTGGGCAGTTACTTCTCTCCACAGCTCACCTTCCGTTTTCCATGTGTCCTCCATCTGCATTTTTTCTTTCCTCTAGAAGAGCAAGATAATCATAAGCATTAAGAGATGAGGTAACAGTACTAAAATTGTCCCTATAACAACGATGGGCTGTTTGAAAAGGCATGGCTATAAGCGGTTTCTTATGTTCAGTCAGATATATATGCATGCATTTACTTTAAATCATTCAGAGATGCTAAACTTTTGGGGACCAAAGGGCATGAAAATAGCCAGCTATAGTACAACTCAGTATTGGTCTTCTGAGCCCTCTGGAGACTCAGTCTTGCTTTTCGCATTTATGGAAGTCTCTGCAACTTAGCTGACAGAAGCAGGTACTGAGTGTATCTGTGTAGTTACATCTGTATTGTTTGTTGGTGAAAGAAAGCAGTCATAAGCTACTCTGTGCCACTTGGCAACAGCAAAGTAGATAAAGACATTATGTACAATTTTGGGGGACTTCCAAGAAGCTGGGTCATGATCTTGGTTTCAAAGGAAAAAAAGCTTGAGTCCAGAAGCCAGCAGTTCTAAACCTACTGTGTGTTGTATGCTGTCTTGTAAAGGTCCATGGTTTTCCTTGGAAAAATGTCACAGACTGCCCTCTAGTTACGCTGCTGTAATGCATCAGTGAGTGAAGTAAAAACCAACTGGCTTCAATATGGCCAGGCAAAATGAATAAATTAACTCTAGGATCACAACCAACACGTTTGAAACAGTGTCTTTAAAGGCCAAGAAGTGCCTTGACCTGCAGTAACGTCTTTGAACAAAGAGGGAACTTTCTGTTCATGAACAAAGGAGGCTTTTGACATAGTGTATCATTAAAGGCACTGTGGGTCAAATCTTGGACATGCACGCTGGAGATGGCATGCACCGTTATCTACTACAGAGCCTGTAAACCAATGCCAACAATTTGCCCAGAGATTTATTTTTAATTTTTTTTTTTTTTGCTTAATCCCCTTCATGTACTTCACAGCATGGCATTTCAGTAAGTAAATCAAGGGCCAAATCACATGCAGGTACAACAGCAATTCAGAGGCAGGTTTTTGGCTCATGTAGTGGGACGTGGGCTCCACTGCTTGCAGCATTCTGTGACTTACAGAGAGGCAGCATCTTAATATGATTAGGTCAATATAATTTGGGTGAAAAGGACTTGAAACTGTGTGCAAGAACTGTGTAAATTCAACACCAAAGGCTTGAGTAGTGAAACATGAGGTTTTGCCGCTCAAGTATCTGGCTAGTAGACTGACCATAGTTCCTTGAACTACCCTAATCCAGAAAACTCAGGCCAGCATCCACCTGCCTGTTCCTGTCCCTCTGTATTCCCGTTTGTTATTCCCTCTGCAAGACAAGGCAGTAAATTACATCACGGAATTGATCTGGATTAAAAGTGACTGACCCGATTGTGTGCTTACACAAACATTTGTGCTGAAACATGAACGGGAGGGTGCAAGATTGAGAACCCAGTGGTCAGGGCGTGTGTGTGTGGGCTGAGACCCTGACATCAACACCTGCTTCTGGTGGCTTAAAGTGTGTGCGCATGCATTTGCAGCCTGATGGAAGCTGTAAGTGTTCTCGTAATTCACAACAAACCAGTAATTATTAGCAAATTATGGACAGAGCACATTTTTAAAAAGGAAATTTAAGTGTGTTCATGGTGAAATGCATGAGCTGTAAATGTCACAGTGCTGTTAAGGAAGTTTTTTAAAAGAAAGGCAAAAAGTAAACACTTGTCTTTATATACTTGGTCATCAGTTCTATCTAGAACAGCTTTAGCATTGCCTAAAGTGCAATAGTATAGTTAAGACAAAGAAGGAATTCTAGTCAAAATTTTCCACTAGGATTTCTAGCTTTGCCACTGATCGTTTGTATGACTTCAATTTAGCCTGCTCTGTAGGATGAGAAAACAAAGCCAAGCACATAGAGGTATGGTAGAGAGGCTAAAGTTTGGCTTCTTATTCTTTCTTATGTAAGAACCTATTTGGGGTGGGCTGTTTAGATCAAAACCCAGCAGAGTATCTCGGAGTGATCACAGGGGGCCAAGGCAGAGGGACAATTTTCCTTACTGACTGAGTATTCACTCCACTAGAAGCAACCAGTGTTTCAAAAAGTCAAATTCACTTTTCGAGGACCCATGTCTTCATCCATTCTGTGAAGCCTTTTGGCCAACAATAAGTACTGTAGAGCATAGCACACCTGGTACAAGCACCTTGTGGACACATCTTCTCTTTTTGAGGTTTGCCTTGCACTGGGTGTAGTCAGTGAGACTGTGAGGCAGGAGAAGCTGGTTTGAGAACAACCCTGTTGTCCCACTGGACTAGTGTTGTGATGGGTGGCGACTGTCTTCTATCATAAAAATACCTGTCTGTGGTACAGCTTTCCCTCTGCAAGTCTCCCCAGTTTTGAAAATGATTTGGAGGGAAGATTAAATTACAAAGACAATTCAAATTGGTCCTGTGTGATTTCATCTTTGCAGCGCTGCCTAGGAAGGGCTTTTCCACACTCATTTCCAGTGGCTTGGGTCTGTAATAAGCCATAAATATGTTGTGGTTTGTGTACTATAGTGGTCCTTGAAGGAGTGTGGGTGAGCACATGAAAATCCAATTGTTTTTTCTCCCTTCATAATATGGGTGGTATTTTGTCATACGGTTAGCATGAACTAAGCATTGAATAGTAAATGCATTCCAGTTGAAAAAATGGCTTTGGAAAAGGTCTCTTAATGTAAATACATGCTGCAGCTGCACTCGTGGCTTTCCTTGCTCTTTTGAGAGTGTTTTCAGTCAAGCACAATGAAATCATGCTTTTAAGCAGCTGTACTTGGGGACTTCCACTCCCAGGAACCAAACGCAGAAGTTTAAGGCATGCGATTTTTCTGCAGAGTTTGGTGTAAAGTTTTTGCTAGGATCAGTATACAGTTGTAATAACTGTTTCAAAGACAACATGGCACAGTGGTCTCATTAAGTAGAAACAGTTAGCTGAGTGATGCAGACAGTAGCTGAATTATGTTAGGACCTCCCAACACTTCAAACACATGCATTCTCCTGTCTGTTAAAGAAACTAGCAGGAGCTGACAGGTGGACTTATACAAGGCTTGTTTTGACGGTGCAGTCAAGTCTCGTCATCTCAAGTATTTGTCTCTATTTCAAGCCTTGTAACGTGCACATAAGCACACAGAGTCCACTCAGTGCAATCTGTACTTCAAGAGTACTGTGATGTTGGCTGCCCCAAAAGACAAATCTAGATGAAGGCATGACTTACCAGCCGCTAACACAGTAATTGTACAGGGCAGCTCTGTTCCAGACCTGCTAGAACTTTGCCTTTCCACAGTGTGCCTAAAAGCACAGGTGATGTTTTTGCAGCATTGCACTGGAAAATGAGTCATTGGTGCCCCCCGGCCCCACTCCTGCAGACACCTACTAAAGACATCCTCATAGTGGGACCAATCTTACTGGAGCTGCTGTCAATCTAGAGGGCTCTTAAGAATGTAACAAACTACTTAATGAGCCACTACAAAAAGTTCTTTTCCAGGGAAATTCATGACATGCTCATCTGCACAAAGAGTGGCCACTTATGACTGATTCTGTCATTGTGTCTGGAGATGTGACTTGTGAGAGGCTTCCTGAGTGGTCTTTAGGGTGCTAAGGGTGGTGGTAAAGAAAGCAAAATTCCCTCCATAGCAATGGCATCATTGCAGGCTCTGGTGAGAAATGAACGTGGAGTGCTGTGAATTTGTTAGGAAAGAAAGGTCAGGGTGGTGGGGTGTGAGAGGATAGGTGGGTTCTCCTCACATTTCAGGGTAAGTTTTGCAAGCTTCTTGAGCCACCTCAGACTTGTATGCTAGGTCAGACCAAAGTCCTGTTCAGCTCAGTGTCCCCCAAGTGCTAGTCAACAGCGGCCCATAATGGAGGCATGTGAAAGAATGCAGCCATGGGGCAAGTACATAGTAGCATTTCCTCAATGTTATGTCCTGTTTTTTCAGTAGCTTGCAACTCAGACTTTCTCAGCTCATGCTGGGATCTTGGTGTTTCATAGCACTTCGTAAGCTTTTTTCTTCTTTAACGAATTCTTCTAAGCCTTTCAGTACCTTCAACATTGCATAGTATCTACTGAATTTCTCCATATTGACTAAGTTGGTTTGTTTTAAATTGTTCCTTTGGTTTGTTTTAAACTGATCTTTTCACTGGAAGCCCTCTAGTTCTGTATGATGAGGCGCAGTGAGCAATCATCCCCTGCTCCCATTCTCCATCCCACTTGTAAACTCTGCAGGCCTCTGTCATAACCTGTTTGTCATTACAAGTCCCATTGGAAGAACTGTTGTCTATTATTCTTCCTTCAGGAGGCATTTTTACCTTGAATCACACTTGTGGCCTTTTTCTGTACTTGTGTTCTGTCAGAGATGGAGGACCCAAAATTGTACATAGTACTTGAGAACGAGGATTGCATTGTGGATGTTGATCTGTCCTATCACTGTAATTCGAAGATCTCTCTTTCTGAGTGGCAGTAGTTAGTTCAAAGCCATCAAAGCTTACCTTAAGATAGAACTGTCTTCTCCCTATGTATTTTACTTTGCAGCACTGAATTTCTTCTGGCACTTCACAACCGTGTCAGCATGAGGCCTTTCACTAATCCCTTGCAATTCACTATTGACTTCTCACTGTACTGAACCAAATAGTATCATCAGAAAACTCTTCCTTATCCACTTTGTCCCTGAATCACCTCTGAATACAGTGAACAACACAAATCTGTGTAGAGCTTGGTGAGGTATATGGAGCTGAACAAACACATCTACTGCTACGCATGAACCTAGGACTTTGTCTCATGTTGTTGCTAAAGTGGTGGTGCAGTTATGTAGCTTTGATATTTGCTGACTATATTTCTTTAAATATGTCTTGAAGGCCTCAGCCTGTGGGGAGTTTGAATTGATTTTTCTTTTAGCCCTAATGATGTGTTTTGATTTATCCGAACGTTAAGGACTGTATTTAGTAGTGTTGTGGACTCCATAGAGGTTAGAGAGAACCTCCCTGAATTTTCAGTTGCCTTTGGAGCAGGCACTAACTGTAGACTCAGAAAAGCTAGCTGAGTCTTAAATGCCCAAGCAGATCAGTGGAACAGTGCCCGTTTACACCAGCTGGCACTGACCAGGTCTTTTGTCACCCTCCAGCAAATCAGCTAGAACAAGTGAAAGCCTCCAGACCTTGCTTCCAGAAATTACCCCAGGAAAGATGAAAATGAAAACCTTCAGTCCAAAAGATGTGTGCTAAAATCAAAGGCCTTGGCTGTTCCTCTGTGTCACACCTTTAGCATGCTTTCAAATGCTGCAACGTGTAGCTGCTTAGATGAAATCTTTGGAAATTATTTTAATCTTCGTTCCCTTGAAAGAAGGATTGTGTTCAGTGTTTCCCGCATGAACAGAAGGGGAAAAGAATGCCGCAAACCAAAATCCAGACCTGCCAGTTAGATGTAAAGCAACTGGAAAAAAGGAGTTGTCTTCAGTGCAACTCCCTACTAGAGCAGATAGTTTTCTGAAAGCTGTGCCTTCCACTTCTGGAAACCTGTCAGTCTTTCTCTTGTGATGACGGTGACTGTCAGCTGTTTCATGGAAGCTGGTTGTTTTAAAATATGCCCTTGATTTAGATTAAAAAAAAAAAGTTAAGGCCTGATGGGAGTGCTTGAGTGATGAAGATGATGTACACTGCAGCAGGAGTTTTCCATATCTGAGCTGGTATCTGTGGAGTCCCACTGAAAGCCTGTGTCTACCAACTGATCTTTCCCTCCCTTGTATACACTTTGCATCCCCTTCTTAGCACTGGCTTGCAGGATTTCAGGTGTGTCCACATGCTGTCCTGTAGGCTGTGCTTGTATTGTGACCTGGAATGCAAGCCATCATTTGCACTGTAAGTGTACGTGCATTCATTTAGCACTTCATTTGGATGGTTCTGGTTATGGCATCTGTGTACTTAACCTGTGAGGAGGGAAAGGAGTGTCCCAATTGCATTGTGGGGTGCTGAAGCCCAGGGTATGTTAAGCTCAAGAGTGCACAGAAAGCCAGCTCTGTCTTCCCCATCAAACACTTTGCCATGTAAATAGTACTTACTACTCTTCTTTACAAGAATGTTTACAAGAGTTTAATTTCTTTGTGCCTTGCAGTGACTTCTAGTTTCCTTTTCTCTCTTCCTGCAGAGCCGACTTTCTTTCAATTCCTCCTTGCGGGATCTGTCAGAAACTGTGGAAGCTTTGAGAGAGAGCCTTGGGAAGCTTGTTAAAGAGGTAAGGCGTGCCTTCGTGTCAGGAGAATGCATCACCGTGGCTGCTGTCTTAGCCTGCAATTGAGTACAAGAAGCATGAGTCTCCTTGGTGCAACTCAAAGTCAGACTTGTTTTGAAACATCCCCCGATCCTACAGCTGTTCTCCCTGTGTCAGCAGTGGCAGCGTGCACTTTGCAACCCGTTGGCACTTCAAGTTACAAACACCACATGAGTTTATCAGATGTGTGGCTGAAGATTGGGTCCTCATGAGAGGAGCAGGAATTAAGATGTTTTCTGTGGGGCTTGCCTTCTCAGCAGTGGCACAACTGTTGGGCTTGCAATACATCTGCTGCCTAGCAGTGCCTTGAAAACCGCATGTGGAGGTTTGCCTGCTTTCTAGTTTTTTCACTCAGTTGCCAACCATGTCAGGGTTGTTACTTGGTTGTTGTATCTAGTGATCTCTGGGTGTGATGAGGATATGGCATGTGGAAGAGATGTGGCTGTTCTAATCTAAACTAGTAGCTGTACGCTACTGTTTGCTTTTTGTCTAACTAGCTTTTGGGGGCAGAGATTGTTTTCCAGTCATTGTGGATCACTCAGTGCAGTGGCATCACAACACTGGCTGGGAAAGGCTCTGGCAAAATGTAAACAGTGATTTGCAGACGCAAAGTGACACTGTAGAGACTGCAAGTATTTGTTTTTGCAGGTGAAACGATGGATTAAGAAAAAAGCCCTCTGCGCCTAGCATGAGTCAGAAGTCCAAAACTGGGGGCGGGGAGGTTGAGCCAGAAACTTAATCTTAGTTGCTTTTTGGCTGGCTGTGGCTTTGAAGTGTTGCTACTAGGCAAAAACATTTCTCTCCCCGCAGCAGAAATCACAACCATCTAAACTAAACAATGCCACCGCCACCTCCTTCTCCCCTTTGCTAGCCTTCCGTCTTTGCGTCAGAGCAAGAGAGCTCAAAGCCGTGAACGGCAGTAACCTCTGAGAGCACGCACAAGAGCGGGTCACTTCAGGTTAGCCTGCGCTCCACTCCCACGGAGGGCCGGCTGCCGGGAGCCAGCGCCATGCCAGCCAACAATTCCTGGCACACATTCCTCCCAGAGTCCCACAACCTGCCGCCAGGTCCCATTTACAGTGAAATTAACATGATTCCAGGATCAGCTTCGGTTAAGACTGTGGCAGAGCTTTTGCTGCTCGCAGGGAGGCTGCTCTTCGGAGTTTGATTACAGCTGTTTCCCCTTACGTCACTTAAGCTTGCCTTTTTTTCTTGTCTGGGATAAAAATAATTGAGACCATGTGATATTCAGTTTGCTGATGTGGCCGAAAATGTCCCAGGGTAACGCGTCTTTTGCTTGGCAGCTGTTTTGGGTAGGACTACCTTTTATTCTGCCCTATTGCTGTGCAAACAAAGGCAGCTTTTTCCTCTGCATACAGCCTGAGCTGCTCCAGATGGCTTGACCGAAAGTTACTTCTTATTGTCTGGCAGGCTGATTTCTGTGTGAAAAGGAGGGACTTGCTCCCTTGTTTTGAAGGGCAGCAGCTTGAGGGGGTGGAGAGAACTATTGTTTGTGCCGTGTCTAGAAGCCTTTCTAGCAAGGAATTTTAATTAGAGAATGGTCTGAATAAAATATTTGTCTCTGAGTATGGGGATTGATTGGATCTGTGTCCCTGGGCTCTTTAAATCAACCTAGGAGAGCAGATTAAACACGGAGAGCAAGCGCAACTGTTAAGAAACACTTAAAAAGCCAGGTCTGATGTCTGGGAGGAGAAATAGTTCAGTAACCCTTCGCGTGTGAGGCACTTGTTTCCAGTGGTGTCAACAGAGCAGCTCTGGATGTCAGTTGTAAAGTTGCTGATGCCAGAGATGAAACAAAGCTCCCTGCTCGAACTGTTTTAAAATTATGTGTAAAAATGTATTTGTTAATGCAATCCCTCTGCAAGATGGTTAACAACACCTCATACGTTCATGGGTATTAACTGCGCTCCTATTTGTGTACCTTTGCTCACGCTAGGGAGTTTATGGTACTTTAGCAAAAGCAGTTGACTTTTTGCTAAGGAAAAATTGGCTATTTTACCTAATGTACCAGAAACTCCCCAAGGGGTCCCTTTGAATTGAACACTAAAACTGTCAAACCTGAAATGCAGCGTTGGCCTTTTGGGTGAGGAATCATCAAATCTGAAAATCCACATGAGCATATGTAACCAACAAAAGCTGTAGCATGACATTTTTTTCATTGATGTCCCATGATGCTAGTGTCCTGTCAGTCACCTTGAACCTGTGGAGCCAGATTGAGTGGCACCAGGGTGCAGACAAAGGCAGTAGTGAGGAGATCAAAGTACACTTGAAGCGGTCACTTTGGACACATGTACTGAATCCCCAGGCTTTAGCTGTTCTCACAGCTGTCTTCCGTCATTTATCAGTGTGTCATATGTTTTCAGGAAGCTAAAAATAGAGGCTCCTTGTGTATGTGACACATAGTAGCTGTTGTTTAGCATCAAGAGTTTTTGTCCAGATGTTGGCACATCTAAAGCATGCACAGTGCTACAGATGAACACAAAGGGTCAGGTTTGGCTCCCAGTGTAAGGCCAGAGACTCTGGGTGTGCTTTCCTTGGGTGAATTCGGATTCCATTGTTCCAGCAGACCATCACTTTCTGTGTTGCTGCTGGCTGGCTTTGCCAGCTGACCTAGACTTTGGTTATCTGCATTTTATTATAAACAAAGGTGACAAAATCAATACACAGTGAGCAAAGCTGTCAGATGGTCTTTGACTCCGTTATTGTCTCTGAAAACAAGGCAGTTGGGCCACAGCATCTAAAGTTGTTTCTGAGATGCAGCTGATGAGCTGTTACAGATAGGTGTCTCAGCAGCTCTGCTTGCCCTTGTTAGTGCATGTCTGCTGTTCTGGGCAGCACAGCAAGAACATCCAAGTTCATGTCACCTGATAACTTCAGTAGCAGTCAAGCAACTGGATCGAGTGCTAGAAAAGATTTTAAAAGGGATAGAGAACCGGCTGTAAGATGTTACCGTAGCACTATTTAAAACTGTGGATTGCCCTCATGTTTGATACTAAATACAGATCTAGGCCTTTCCTCTGTAAAAAGGGGTAACAGAGCTGGAAGAAGTTCAGAGAATGGCAATTAAGACATTTAGAAGGGGAATGACTGTCTCGGAAGGAACAAGAGTAGGCTGTGACTTGTCAGCTTGGAAGAGAGTTGAGTTGGGGATATGACAGGTCTATAGAGTTGAGTGGCCCAGCAAAAAAGAGGTAGGGATCAAATGTTCGCTGCCTCTTCCAGTGCAAAAAAACATAGCACCTATTGGAGCTAACCATAGCCAAGTTAAGGAGAAGGGAGAGGAGGTTCTTTCCAGTGATGTGTTGGATGTTAAAATACTTGTGGGTGTTCAGAACTCTAGGAGTTTGCCATGGAAGAAGTTCATTGAGGCTTAGAAAATAGAAGTTCCCTGAGCTGAGAATAAATGGAAGCTGGAAGGTTACTTGGGGGGAAGTATCCTTGCCCTTGCCTTATTTTTTCCTAACATCCACTTACTGTCACCATCACAGAGGTTACTGAGATAGACTTCTAGTCTGTGTAGACACACCTCTGCTGATGTTCTTACATCTCCAGACAGGGAGTCTGAGAACAATGCTCAAGTGTAGCGTGAAACCGGTGCTCATGGAGGTGCATTGCTTTTTCTGTCGTAGTGAGCTTGGCCATGCTCTGAGTATGGCGACATTAATGCAGGGAGTGTCTCGGGCTGAGTGCCTGGTGCTTTTGTTCATGACATATTGCAGGTAGATGCTTATGCCAGACAGGTGAGTCTGGAGGTACCAATCGTCCCGGCCAGTTGTGCATTGTCACCTTGATCCTGGTGTCAGGCCTGCTGGGCAGGAGAAGGCTTCTTGCTGTGGCTGGCTGCCTGCACAGCTCATGCTGCTCAGGCTGCAGCTGGGCTTGTTTTCAAGGGTTTTCTGGGAATGCTGTTGACAACAGGGCAGTGAGGTTCTGGGGTAGGGACAAGCAATATACCTATCTAGGAGGTTAAACTGGCTGCCTGCTGTAAATCATTGGAGACTTGCTGACCTTGGTGGAATTGTGCCAGGTGGCACTGCTGGGGCCTGTAGCTCATCCAGTCTGTGTCCCATGAGCTGCAGTCACTGTGTTGTTCCTTACTCCCTTTTCTGACTCAGTGCACCCCACCCTACCCAGCGTGAAGGGGCTCCACTGGAATGTGAGCTGTTGCGCAAGCGGGAAGAGAAGCTACTTCCATGTGAGAGGGCAGGGAGGGCAGGAGCCACCCACAGCACTGGAGAAGAAAAGAGTAAAGGGCTTGGCACTGCCACATTCCTTGTGTGTGCACAAAAAAGTCTTCCCTCTGTTCTCCCACTGTGACACGGGTGAATGTGCTTTCCCTGGTCTTTACTGGTGATGTTGCATTCAAGGGGATTCTCATCTGTTCAAAAAGAGATGTGTGATTTGAAGGAAAGCGGCAAGATCTCCTTTCGCTAATTCTGTTCCTATCCCTGCTTCCACTCTCTTCTCCCACTCCCCCTCCAGTTGCTGAGCATGAAGAGCTGGAGCGACATGAGGCAGGAGGTGATGTTCCTGACCAATGTGAATGCCTCAAACTCCTCTACACAGATCTACCAGGCTGTGTCGCGCATTGTGTGCGGCCACCCTGAAGGTGGAGGGCTCAAAATTAAATCCCTCAACTGGTATGAGGATAACAATTACAAAGCACTGTTCGGAGGCAACAGCACTGAAGATGATGTAACTAACTTCTATGATAACTCCACAAGTAAGTGTAACCCTGGCATGGCCTAAGGTCCCATCTCCTTGATGGTTGTTGTTGCTAGTGTTTCCCAAACTTCCACAGATGAAAGCAGGTGGTCCCTGAGGGACGGCATACATTCTGCTGTTTCAGAAATGCTTGCGCATGCCGCCTCCTGCACATGCTCTTAAGGCTGGCGAGGATATCACCATGCAAGGGATTCCCAAGGGTCCTGTGTACAGTCCACAGAAGGCTGTGCAGTGGACCTTGTTCAGGGAGAGAGGGAACAGTCATGTGCAGCCTTTGGAAATCTGGCATTTTCTGGACAAATTTTTCTCATGCCATGCAGGAGGGTTGTGGGAGCCATGCAGAGCTAGCAGTGTGGCTCTTAATGCTGGAGGCTACCTGAGTCCTCCGTATTTGCTGGGCAGACTGTGGAGGCTTGGACTGAAAGGGGCTTTTTGTGGAGCTTTGCAGTAGAGGAGGGTTTTTTTTGTCTGACAAATGCTGTGCTTTCAGCTGTGACTGTCCTTTAAAGCCCACACAAGTGGGGCATATGCCTTCTGCAGTTGTTACTGTGCTGTTCAGCCACTCACCCTTGTCCTCTCCTCGTCAGCACCCTACTGCAATGAGCTGATGAAGAACCTGGAATCCAGCCCGCTTTCCAGGATTATCTGGAGGGCTTTGAAACCCTTGCTGATTGGGAAGATCTTGTACACTCCAGACACACCAGCCATAAGGAAGGTCATGACTGAGGTAACTCTAGCCCTATCCTCTTGATATGTAGAATGACTTATGTCCACTGTCTGTGCAGCTTAGCTGCTCTGTGTTAAATTGGGCCCAAACGCAAGCCTAGAAAGGATTGCCTGCAAAGCACAGCCTCCCTAGTCTCTCACCTCCCCATGCATTTGCTCTTGAAGGCTCAAGGAGAAAAGGCCAGGCTGAACTCTTTTTCTAGACTTGGCTGGAAGCTTTCCTGGTGGCGACTTTTGATTATCCACAGACTTTGCATCTCTGATGTGGGAGTGGGGAGGACTTTGATCAGCCTTCAGGTGTCCTTCCTCTCCTCCACTGTGGGGTGGTCAACAGATCCTTAATCGTTTCCGATTGTGGTTTACCTAATGTGCTCTCTAATTCCCCAAGCTCTCTCAAGCAAGACTCTTCTAGCACATGGGGAGGGGCTGCCACTGTGTGCCCTTCATCTCCAAGGCAGAGTCATTCTCCACCAGGTCTTGAAAGGCAGTGCTCAGCCACAGGCATCCACATTCCCTCTTGTTGTTCTCCTTCCAAGTGCACTTGGTTTTCCGTACTCTGGTCCTTGCAGAAACTGAGCTGCTGTTCAGATGTAAGCAACTCTCAGCACTTTGCTTGACAGGTCAATGCACCCTCTTAGCCTGAAGTGGATCTCTGCCAGCTTTTGGAAATAACCTTCCTCTCCTCTTTACCGACAGGTGAACAGGACGTTCCAGGAGCTGGGTGTGTTTCGTGACCTCGGGGGGATGTGGGAGGAGATAAGCCCAAAGATTTGGACGTTTATGGAAAGTAGTCAGGAAATGGATCTCATTCGGGTCAGTATGCTCTCCTTGCCAGAACCACCACTGTTGTCTTCTGCAATGAGTGATGAAATACTTATTTTAGATGGTGCCTTAGTGCTGAGCTGGGCAGATAAATAGTATGCATGAGACCCCTTCTTGAAAACATGTTCCAGTCTTGCGTTATGCTTGGCGTTCCCTCCTTCATGTAACAACCTGCTGCAAACAGGAGCGATGTGTGTTTAACACCCATTTCTAATCTGTCTGTGTGGGGAAATGAGCTGTTTCTTCTACAGTATTGTCCTAATGCAATATGAATATCTGGCTTGGGGTATTTTTGTGAACTTGGGGATCTGTGGTGTTGATGACATGTTCAGCTCCCTGTGCTGTATGCTTCTCCACAGCAGTGCTTTCATGGTAGCAGCAAAGTGAGTGGTTCTATACCTAGATAGAGCTGAACCTAGATGCCTGGTAGTGATCTGGCACACATTTTGTAAAAACTTAATTTGGAATTGCATGGTATGCTTAAATTTAGTAATACTTGGGATAAGTATGGGAGCAGAGCAAACATCACCCTATGGCTGATTGCTTCATAATATACCACACATACTAGACCATGAAAAAGGGGCTGGGAGTCTTGTTTGGATTTGGCATGCTTTCTGCTAGCCTGTTGGCTTCCTGGAGCATTGTGTCAGGTGTCAGACCTGCATTACTGGGGCATTATCTGCTTAAGGGGCTGTCCTGATTTGAGGCTTCGTTCACTGTTGCTTCCCTCAGGTGGAAATCTGAGAGGTGGATCTTTGCACCCCATGCTGATGTCTTTGACAGCACAGTGATGTAAAACTGGGATTGTGCAATAGAGAATCAGTTGTAGAGTAGTTTTTCTTGCTGTCTCTGCGAGGCAGCTGGTTGGGCGTCATAATGCAGCTGTTATACAGAGACCTCCCCAGGTCCTTTAAGCCTTGAAGTTCAATGAAATGCTGTGCTGAATAGTCTCTGACCTGCCCGGTTGCACTTCACCATCAACATGACATACTAGAGGGTCAGAGACATCATTTTCATCACTCCTGTGCCTCTTTTGGCTTTATGAAAGTTAATTCTCTAGATGTTGGCATCAGGGAGGTGAGAATCAGGGTCACCAACTGTAAATTGAACTGTTTGCTGCAGATAATGCAGACAGAAAGTCAAGGTTTGGATATTGATTTGTAGTAATGTCCTTTGAAAAGTGAACGTTGCTGCTTTTTGTTTTTGTTTTTTTTTTTAAATGAGCCCTGGGCTTTTCTGTTTGTTTATTTTATGCTTCTTGTTAACCCTGCTGGCTCTAGTAGTTAATTCTTGATCTTCCCGGCAGCCTGATCTGTATTGGTGTAGTAGCAAGGGTTCATTTGTTGTCACCTGTTGCAGCTTACACAAGCAGGAGTACTTCACTGTCAATGCCTGGGCAGCTCCAGGGCAGAATCCCATGCAGTTTAGAGGTGCAGCATGAATCACTTGTACGTGAATAGGCTGAAACATAGAGTTGCCTGTTTGTGGCTGCTTTCAAGGGGGAGGTCAGTCCTTTGCTGTTTGTTAGCCATTGAGGCCACCATGCTGCTAGGTGACCGATCAACACCTCCTAGCTTCCTGGGTTGTGCAGTCTGTTTGGCATATTGCTTCCTGCTGAAGGAGAGGAAAGTGCTTTGATTGCCCATCTCTGGCACTTCCAGCTTGATGCTAATGCGGCTGCCAGCTTCAGGGACGACAACATGTGGCCCTGGAGTTAAGGAGCTTTAATGTTGCTGCTGAACGTGATGGGGCTGAGCCCCTTCCCTGCAGACATGGTGCCCTTCATGCTGGGGATGGTGACGCGAGCCAACCTTGGGAGAACAAATGTGAAGAGAGCGCAGCACAGACGATCCCTGTTTGCTCAGATTTCCCTTTCTCATGTTCTTCTTTGCCATCTTGGCCTGTTCTGTTTTCCCAGTTTGCAATGCTGTTTTTGTAACACTGTGACCCTTACTTTCTGGTTTGCTGGTAACAACAGAGCATAGGGAAGCTCTGTTCTTTGTTCTGGCAGAAAATCCATTTCCTGTTTTTATTGGTTAGGGTTTTTACAGTTTTCTCTCGTACGTGCTTTTTTTTCCTCCCCTACTTCAGTTCAACTGTATCCTTTACAATTAATGCTCCCCTCCTGCCTTTATATTGTCTGCACAGAGGACTGGTTTCTGCTTCAATGCCAGATGCTTCTACCTGGACTGCACTTGTGTGGGGCGCTGTGCACACACATAGTGAGGCAATAGCCTGTCCTCAGAAAGCTAGCAGTTAAACCAGGTGAAGAAGCACTGTTCCAGGTAGGAGAACAGAGAGGCAGGACATTGTGGCTGTACAGGGCTGCTTCAGCCAGCCCTGATGGCGCAACAGCAAAATATGTAAAAAAAGCCACCCAGCCTCTTGTGCTGGTATTTCTGCTCACCACTGTGACAGTTCAGCCTCCAGCCATGCCACAGCCTGTCTCCATCCCAGCCGGGAGCAGAGGTTTGTGCAGAGGTTTGTTCGGGAGAGGTGAGCAGAGCTTGATAACTACCATCAGCCAAATGCGTTTCTACTGAACATGCTTCTCTCTTCCCTCTTTTGCTGGTGCAAGACCTGATTTGCATCTGTGGGGTGCAGAGCTGTGCGCGGCTCTCTGCTGCCCTCTCCATGGAAGAAGGGTGGCAGGACATGGAGGCAGCCAGCCAGCCTGCAAAGCACACTCGATGGTGTAGCTATACCGAGGGAGGCACATCCTTTGTAATGGGAGCGTAAGAGGAAGGACCCCACCATGCTGGTCTTCTCAGTATGGCAGAGGGCCTCTCCCTGCACGTTTTTAAAAGGTGTTTTCCCCAGTAGTACTCCTTTTCATGATGAGATGGGAGATCTAGAATTAATTCTTAACAACTATTTCTCCCTTGAAAACAAAATATTTGCAGACGCTGCTGAAAGGCAAGGCTCTCTGGGACCTGCACTTGCCAGCTTCCAACTGGACAGTGGAGGACATTGCCCGTTTCCTGTCAAACCATCCGGAGGACTTTGAGACGGCAAATGGCTCGGTGTATACTTGGGTGGATGCCTTCAATGAGACAGACCGAGCTGTCCAGACAATCTCCCGCTTCATGGAGGTGAGATCCTGCTAGTGTGGGCACGGATCTGGGGGAGGGCAGCAACTTGGTCTCCACTCACGTGGTGGGGTGTTCCTCAAAAGGGAAGACAGATGTTCCTCAGTCCCTTTCCTGTAAACAACCAGGCTTTAGTAGGGCTCAGTGCACAACATGATAGAAAACATCATTTATTCAGGTGCCTAAATATAAATGTAAGAACCGAACTGTAGGCCTTATTCTTGAAGCTCTTGCTTTGGCCGTTGCGTGTGGTTTCCCACCCTGCTGCTGCCGAGTGGCTAAGAGCTGCTGCTTGCTCTGGCAGTGTAACAGCTTATATTTCGATCTGGGGTTTTAGCTGGGGACTGTGGTGAAGCTAGCAGCTTCTTTGAGCTGAGGAAGACATAGTGAATAATGAAATTTGTTCTACTTCTTACTTGATTGTCTTGGCAGATGAGTGTGAACAGAAACAGGCCTTGGTCTGTCAAGGGCCTGGGCCAAACCCTTCGGGTCTCTCCACTGATTTTTAGAGGCTTTGAATCACATGTAGCTTATTGGTAACAGAGAAAATAAGACTATCTATGGAAATTGATGCCTGGATGGGATCCTGTAGCTAGTACCGTTATGCCACCTAACCTCTTGCCCAGAAAATACCTTTGCTGGGGTATTTCTCAGTGAAACATGTTTGACTGGCAGGTGACCATCAAGCAGGAAAAAATGCCATCTCTAGCAACTTGCTGTGTTACCATGAGCTGTTGCAGAGTAGTCCAGCGCTGTCACCTTTTCTTGGGCATGGCATTACCATTGCAGAGTTTTCCTTTTTTCTCCCTCCCAAATGTAAGCAAAGTACATTCTGGCTTGGTAGCTTATGTCATAAATTCATTGAAATCTGTCCCTGTCTAGTGTGTCAACTTGGACAAACTGGAGCCTGTGGCCACAGAAGTGAAGCTTATAAACAAGTCCTTGGAGCTTCTGGATGAAAGGAGGTTCTGGGCTGGCATAGTCTTCACTGAAATAGCCCCTAACAGCATAGAGCTCCCTCAACATGTGAAATACAAGATACGCATGGACATTGATAATGTGGAAAGGACAAATAAGATCAAGGACGGGTGAGTCCTGACATCCTGCCTTATGAACAATTTCTTATGGGGGATGCAGTGATGAAGATTTCTAACAGAAAGATCTTGTTCCCTCGGTGCAGGTACTGGGATCCTGGTCCCCGTGCTGACCCCTTTGAGGACATGCGCTATGTCTGGGGAGGCTTTGCCTACCTGCAAGATGTGGTGGAACAGGCCATCATCAGGGTACAGACAGGCACAGAGAAGAAGACAGGAGTTTATGTGCAGCAGATGCCCTACCCGTGTTATGTGGATGACATGTATGTACGCAGGCTGCTTCAAAAGCTCCCAGGAGGATTGTGGCTTGGGAGACATGGGCTTTTGTCACTTCTCAGGCATGGTTTATGTCCGTGCTATCAGTGAGGGAGCAATCTCCTTAGTATTCCTAATCCCTGGAATTAGGGCACCTGCATGGAAGATTTAGAATATGTAATGATCCAGAGTCCTTCCCAGGAGAAGAACTGTCTGTATAGTATTTTCACATACAGAGTACATTCCTGAGATGTGACCATATCCCCAAACAGGCAAAAATAGCACTGGGAAAAAAGCAGAGACCTAGGCACGGGCGAGTGGAAAGAGGGCAGTTGAGATCAGTCCCCAGGAAAGGCAGATCTTTGCACCTGCTATTCCTCTGAGCCACAGTTGCAACTCCCATTCGTGTTCTGGGCTGGTGATGTGTTCTAGACCCACCAGCCTCACCTGATGGTGAGACACCTCATAGTGATCCTGTGTCATGCTCTGCACATCAGCTGCTTTGTGCAGTGAAGCTTTAGCTGTCCCCATGCTCTGCTAGCGCTGTAGTGGTACCTGAAGTTGCAGTGATGTTTCTCACTCGGTTCTTCTGGCCCCTTTCCTTCCTTCTCTCAGATTTCTGCGTGTCATGAGCCGCTCCATGCCTCTCTTCATGACTCTAGCCTGGATCTACTCAGTGGCTGTGATAATTAAGGGCATTGTGTATGAGAAGGAAGCCCGGCTGAAGGAGACGATGAGGATTATGGGACTTGACAACGGCATCCTTTGGCTAAGCTGGTTCATTAGCAGCCTCATTCCTCTCCTGATGAGTGCAGGTCTGCTGGTGCTGATCCTTAAGGTGAGTTGACCGGTTTGGTCTGTGGCAGCAGAATCATAGAATCATAGAATGGTTTAGGTTGGAAGGGACCTTAAAGATCATCTAGTTCCATCCCCCTTGCCATGGGCAAGGACACCTCCTATTAGGTCAGATTACTCAAAGCCTTATCCAACCTGGCCTTGAATCTAAAGCCTTGAGAGCCTGCTAAGCAGTGGTCTGCACTGGCACAGTGCAGGTTGGGTGCGGGTTGACCAGCAGCTTTTTGGGAACAGGCTTTTGGAACAAAATGGGGCTGAGTGGCTGAAAACAGCAGGAGGGGCTGTAGTAGATTCATTGCTCTTGAAAAGGTGCCTCTGATACTGCCCCACTTCTGGGAATGCTGTTGTGCAAATTGCAGCAAGCCTAGCCTTCCTTGAGCAGCAGCTCTGCAGATGTGCTTGTACTAGAGCCATCTTGGAGAGCCCTTTCAAAGCCTGATGCACCTGTTGTTCTTCTGCCAGATGGGGAATCTGCTGCCTTACAGCGACCCTAGTGTGGTGTTTGTTTTCCTGTCGATCTTCGGTGTTGTGACCATACTCCAGTGCTTCCTCATCAGCACCGTGTTCTCCAGGGCCAACCTCGCAGCTGCCTGTGGGGGCATTGTCTATTTCACGCTGTACCTGCCTTATGTGCTGTGTGTTGCCTGGCAGGACTATGTCAGCTTCTCACTCAAGATCTTTGCGGTGAGTCTTGATGAATCTGTCCTGGGTACTTGGCCTCCACCAGTATGGCACTTAGCAGCTCTCTAGCTTAACACTGATAACAAGGAGGGGAGATGGCAGTGGGAGGATAACTTTCCAGTGTAAGAGGCCATCAGGGCCAGACTTGGTGAAGAGGCTGACTGAACCTGGAGGAGCTGCTAGGAGGGTTTTGTGGGCTTTGGTAGTAGAAGTAATTCACCCAGACTAAGCTGCCTTGATCTCTGTATGCTGTGATGTTGAACCACCAGATATGCAGGCTGAAGGAAGCAGCTGCCCTTCCTCTGCACAGCACTTCTTACCTGTCTGGAGAGGGTGGCTATTAATGATCTCTTCCTTCACATAGAAGTCCAAAGAGCAAGAGAAAGAAAATAGGGAAACAAACAATTCTGTGTGGTGGTCCAGCAGAGACTTCAAGCCTTGCTTGCTGGAACCAAGACTGAGTCTGCCGCTCTGTCTCTGCAAATACAGTCATGCTCCTTGGACCTTTGACTTCTCCTATAAGGCTTGTGGACCATGTCCGTTAGCCTTATTCTAGAACTGAGCTGCCCAGTTGCAGAGTAGTTGTGAAAAACTGAGTGCATGTTCATGCTTCCCATTTGCAGAGCCTGCTGTCTCCAGTAGCCTTTGGCTTTGGTTGTGAGTACTTTGCACTGTTTGAAGAGCAGGGAGTTGGTGTTCAGTGGGACAACTTCTTTGAGAGCCCATTAGAAGAAGACGGCTTTAGCATCACCACATCTGCTGTCATGATGTTGTTCGACACCTTCCTATATGGGGTTATGACCTGGTACATTGAGTCTGTCTTCCCAGGTGAGGTCTGCTTCTGAGTTCACACTTTTAAATAGATCCTTTCACCCTTCTCATTTGCCAAGGTGCGAATTGGGCCCATTTTTAAGTATAGCTGCAGAAAGGTCATGGAGGAATACCACAGATCCGCATCACAGTAAGACTGTTGCTGCTAATAGCAGTGACTTGCCCAGCGCAGAGGCTGTGCCCTGTTGTGGTGATGGCTGAGCTAGTCCCAGAAGCTTTGCTGCACTTCAGCTGTTCCCTTCTCCGAACTGCCCCACAGACCCTGCTGCAGGGGAGGAGTTGTCAGCACCACACATGGCTGCTTGGCACCTTCCAGCACAGGGCTTTTAACACTAAAGTGAAGTTTGGGGAAAGAGATGTCTCTTAGCCCCAAAGTCTGGCAGTGTCTTCATCAAGAAAGATCTCTTCTTAGTCCTGCCTAACGTAGAGGCTTGCTGGGCGTGGAGTACTTCCCTTCTTGTCCTGAAAGCTAATATAAGAAAAGGGACAGATGTAGTCAGGCTCATTTAATGCTTTTCTCTTTAGGCCAGTACGGGATTCCCAGGCCCTGGTACTTTCCTTTCACAAAGTCCTATTGGTTTGGTGAGGAACCACAAGACAGGCAGCACCCTCATCCTGACCAGAAGGGGCCTTCAGAAGGTAAGTGTTGGACACACAGCCTGTCTGCAGGGAAGTGTTATGGTCTGCCTTTTTGAAAAGAGGGTCCAAGCACAGCAGGACTGGCATGGCTAAGGTGAAATTGGTCATTCCTTTGTTACCGCATTTTGGGTGTGCTTATCAGGTGGGTTTATCCAGGTAAACCTAAGGTACTTTGCCCACTTGAGTGCAGGTGGGTGCTTCAGCCTCATGGAGAGAATTCCTCCCATTTTTTCTGACCCTGGTGACACTGGAAATCTCTAACTCCCAGATGAGTTCAGTAGAGACAAAAGAGCTAAAGGACAACTTCTGTAGAAGGTTCCTGTCCCTGAGGAAGAAATGTGGTCAGTTCGCCTTATAGCTCATATCTCCTTGGATCACCACAGACCTTGGGGAATGTGACGTTTGTTAGAACTCCCTTACAGTTGCTGTTAAAACCTATCATATCTCTGTCTTTTCTTCTGTTTTCTTGCAGTTTGCAAGGAGGAAGAGCCTATGCATCTGAGCCTTGGTGTTTCCATCCAGAACCTGGTCAAGGTTTATCGTGATGGCAAGAAAGTTGCTGTAGATGGTCTCACACTGAACTTCTATGAAGGACAAATCACCTCCTTTCTGGGACATAATGGCGCAGGGAAAACCACTACCATGTAAGAACAAAATAATGCTTTAAGACAGTCGGGGAAGTGACTGTGAATACTGCAATCCCTATCAATACGGTAGTGGTAGCTGTACGACTGCAGTGTGCAAGCTGGTGCAGACTGCAGTGCTCCACTGATTTCAGTGGAGCTCTGCTGATTTACTCTAGTTGTGCAGCTGCCTCAGAAGATGCGCAGGTACAGGGGACTGAAACTGGAGGTAGTTCAGGTTGACTCTGTGCCAAATGAATCTGGTGGCAGCACTTCTTAGTAATGCCATTTGTGATTCTGACTTACCAGTGTAAGGAAACGAGTTGGGACTGAAAGGATGAGATGCTTTCCGTGGAAAAAAGTATTTCCTTCAAGCAGTGTCATGTGCGTGTGCTTTGATCACTGTCAAAACCATTGGAACCAATTTGGTTTGGTTTTTTGGGGTTTTTTGGGGGTTTTTTTTTGTTTGTTTGTTTTGTTTTAAATCTGTTAGTGAGATGTTTCTCAGACTGCTTTCCTGATGTGGGAGTTCCCCAGGGCTTCAACCCTCTCTTCATTCATCCTGACATGTGCAGCAGCCATTTCCTAGTGGTAAAACCTGCTTATCTGTTGTTTGTCCTTCAGGTCCATCTTGACTGGCTTGTTCCCCCCAACCTCGGGTACAGCCTTCATCCTGGGCAAAGATATCCGCTCTGAGCTCAGCACCATCAGGCAGAACCTGGGTGTCTGTCCACAACACAATGTACTGTTTGACTTGTGAGTAGCATCTGTGAGATGCAGGGCTGGTGTTACCCAACAGACATTTGGGTTCTTTAGGAGACAGTAGTGTGCTTTCAGCTAGGACGGTCCTGTCTTTATCTGTGTGCATGATGTGAGACAGCAGGATGGTGTGAGATTGGTACAAGGACATTCTGCTTATTAGCACATTTGTACATGCCTGTGAATTATCAGCAAAAGCCTACGCTTTCATCTTTCATGTCTCTCTAAAGAAATCTACTCCGTTAAATTTAACTAGGCCAAATGTTTCCCCAGTGTTTAGTGATTTGGGATGTTAGGGGTACTCTGTCAAGCACCCTTAAAAGAGGATTATTTACACTGGTGCTGAATAGCCACACTCTGAAATCAGGCCCAAGCTGAGCACACCCAGTCTGTAGCTCCTTCCTGAAACCTTGACCTTAAAATATATTTTCCTGAGTAAACAAACATGCCTGCTGTAATGCTAATACAAGGGATGAATACCAGGATGGTGCTCTCAGCTGTGCCCTGAGCCTGCTCCTGTTCCCTAGGCTGACTGTGGAGGAGCACATCTGGTTCTACGCTCGGCTCAAAGGGCTGCCGGAAAAGAAGGTGAAAGAGGAGATGGAGCAGATGGCAGTGGATGTTGGTTTGCCTCACAAACTGAAAGCTAGGACAAGCAAACTCTCTGGTACGTTCAGCTGCTTTTACATTTCTCAGCTGCTTCCTCAGCCCCAGAAAAACTCTCCTTGGGTTTCACATCACAGACCTTGGTTGAATTGTCTAATTATATATAGACTACCACACAATTAAGCACTTACGGAAATCAGTTATTTATTAAGTACCTAATCAGCATATCTGAGTAAACCTAACAGTCTTACACTATCTTATGCTATCTAATGGCCATAACAAGTCACTTCCTCTGAGTATTTTGTATTTGTTTCCATCACTACATAGTCCAGCTACATGTGATACGTGTTCTCCAAATACTTACTAATATGTTTGGGTTTTATTGGGTTTAGGTGAGAGAGGCTCAGACCATAATCTCCAAGTCCCTTGCTGTTTGTGAACCATATGTGCATTTCTTATGCTGACGTACATTTCTTCAGTTGGCATCCTGGAGTATCCTTCCCCTTTGTTCAGGAGTACCAGTCCAGTTCATATCGGTCTGTACCAGATAGCTGAGGGACTGAGACTCCTTTGACTAAACTGTCAGCACAGACTGCACATTTGACCTTGGGAAGGGAGAGCAGATGGCCACAGGTTGTCTTTAGTGTTGAAGAGTGTAATGTAATTCGTTGCTGCTGCAACACTTCCACAGGAGGGGTGTCTCTTGGGGACCTATTTCTGTCCCTGTGCTCTAGATCCTCAAATATGGTTAGGCCTCTAAGCTGGCAACTTGCTACTGCCAATGTTGAGATAGTATGATTCGCTTACGGAAGGGCTTGGAAGGTGTGGATTCTTGCAGTAGGGGGAGAGTTGGACTCCACTGAGAGAAGACCATCCAGATGAACTACCCACTGTCCTGAAGGTGATGGGATCCTAAAGACCTGAAACAGTAACACTGCTTGGTCTTCTCAGTATGCAATTGTGCTTTCTCTTGGAGAGCTCATTTTCCACTGTGGTGCAGCTATTGCTGTTCTCCCTCATCTCTGCCTGAACGTTTCTTTCTTCTTGTGCCTGTCAGGTGGCATGCAGAGGAAGCTCTCAGTTGCCTTAGCCTTTGTTGGTGGCTCCAAGGTTGTCATTCTGGATGAGCCTACAGCTGGGGTGGATCCTTATTCCCGCAGAGGGATATGGGAATTGCTCCTGAAGTATCGGCAAGGTATGTGGTCTTTTTCTCTACTCCTAATGAATGTGTCATGGAAAACAAGAGAAGAGCAATCTGATTCATGACTGTTCTCAAAATAGCAATGTGTCTCCGCAAATCTATTGTTGCCTGCACTGAGGAAGGAATAAAGAGCGTGCAGAATGAGGATGTTCTGATCTCTCATCTGCCCTCCTTTCTCATCCTATTCATGTCAGAGTTCAGGAACAAAGTTTTTTACTGGGTTGTGAGGGTAGTTAAAGTCAGAAATTCACCCTTGGTGTGCAGCGGTGTCCTGTTCTGCTCTGTGCAGTCAGCCTTGCTGACATGAAGTTAACCTGCCTTTGCTGAGCATGACAAGGGCCTAAAGAGAGTGGGGAGAATAAAGGCGTGATGGCAGTTGTGAACCTCTTCCATACTGCTAGCATTGTTCAAAGGAGCCTCCCATCCAGCTTCATGGCAAGATCCAGAAGATTGCGGCTTTGGCTTGGGAACGCAGATATGGTTAACTTACGAGCAGTGTCTTCCCTCGCTTTCTTCCAGGCCGCACTATCATTCTCTCCACACACCACATGGATGAGGCAGACATTCTGGGGGACCGGATTGCCATCATTTCTCATGGCAAGCTGTGCTGTGTTGGCTCTTCTCTCTTCCTGAAGAACCAGCTGGGAACAGGCTATTATTTGACGCTGGTCAAGAAGGATGTGGATTCCTCTCTGAGCTCCTGCCGAAACAGCAGTAGCACAGTGTCCTATCTGAAAAAGGTACAGCTGACCCTTGCCACTCGCACTCATTCTGCGTTCATGGAATCTTAGGCTTATGGGAAGCAGCAGCCAAGATTTTACATGGTAGAATGTCTCAAAGAGAAATCCCTTACTCTTTTAAAGAAGCATTACTTGCTGTCATAGATACTGTGCCAGATCATGTCTGGTTAGACTGTTGTATGGGACATACATCTCTATTGCAGTATCTTTCAATGCCAGTGGTGCCAAGCTGATCGGAGAGAGATAGATGAACACTTCTGTAACACTCCTATAACTGTGACCTCTTACTTGTATTTCAGCCCTTTGCAGTGGTATGTCACTATTACTTTCTGAGTCCTCTGTGGAGTATCCAGCATGTTGCAGCATCTGATTGGAGTTACCTAGAGTGTAGCATCTTGTGGCCCCCTTTTTGATAAAACAGCAGGAAACAATGGTTGTCTTCTCTTTTGTGACCAGGATGACAGTGTCTCCCAGAGCAGCTCTGATGCTGGCCTCGGCAGTGACCATGAAAGTGACACACTGACAATAGGTGAGGCTTGGAAAAGAATGTAAGGTTCAGTCCCAGTGCTGACATTGTTCTATCTTTGACCTTGGACAACTTCCTTAACCTTTTGCCCCTGTGTAGCTGCAGTCTTGGGACAACTATTAAATTCAGAGAGATGGTATTTTTAAATCCGTAAATACTGGAACGTTTTTCTTCAGTGAGCCATTTTGGGTTCAAGCTGTCCTGAGCTTTAATAACCAAAGATTACGTAGTTGCTAGGCCTGTTAGCAATATGTAACATTTGCTGGTGAACATCAGTGACTTGCAGGGCTGCCAGTTGCATGTGAAAGCTCTCCCAAATTCTGCAAATAAAAAGAATAGCCAGGCTTGGGTCCAGACTTTCATCCAAGCTTGTGTTAAGTGTAAAAAGAAACCAGACTTTTCATGGAAATTAGCTGTTTTCCAGAGATGTTGCATTTTCCTTCTTTTCCTTACATCAAGATTTTTCAGACTGAGCTCTTCTTTCCGCATAATGAACAGTAACAAGATGAACACCATCCTTTCTTTTGGTTCTTCTAGATGTCTCTGCAATTTCAACTCTTATTACAAAACATGTTCCTGAGGCCAGGCTGGTGGAGGACATTGGCCATGAATTAACCTATGTCTTGCCATACAAGGCTGCTAAAGAGGGAGCTTTTGTGGAGCTGTTCCATGAAATTGATGACCGTCTCTCTGATCTTGGCATTTCCAGCTATGGCATCTCTGAAACCACCCTGGAGGAGGTGAGTGAGCTGAAGATTCTCTTTTGACTTAAACTAGGCAAAATTAATCATGGCGGAAATAAGAACGAGATGGAGTCTTGTCTCTTCCTGTAAACATTTATTGTGGAACAGGCAGCTTTGTATTTCTCTCCAAAATGGATTGTCTTCTACTCTGTTTAAGTGTGTGCTCATAGAAGCGTGTGTTAAAAACTGAAATGTTAGTACAGGCAAGCATAGACAGATGCCTTCTACTCAGTTGCACTTTTCTGAGATGTTATGTGAAGGTTGGCCCCTAATTTGGCTTCTAATGACTGTATTAATACCTTAGAGGTATTTTTAGGGATGCTTTCTGCTGCACTTAACTGAAAACATACATTTCTGTACTAGAGAGTGTGCTTTACAGAAACCACTTACATGCATGCCCTTGTCAGGGATGTTTTTAGGGTTTATTCCTTGTGGCTGTGTTCCAACTGACAAGTCTGCCTTTCTTTTATGACAGAAGTGTCAGGCACTCTATCCCTTGTTTATGTGAAATACAGTGTTGTCACTTACTGAGGCTGCCCTGTAGGTCTTCCCACACCTGTGAAGGGCTTAGCTACTATCTGCAGCTTGAAAATGTTTTTTTTCTGGTTTGAGAGAGTCCATGGATAAGCTGCACAAACGTGCCTGTTCAAGCATGAACAGGGTGTGAGTACGGTCGGAGTAGGAGGAAGGTAGGATTCCCCAGATTTAGTAACTAGGTTTTTATCTGAGACATGGGAAAGAGCTTGTATTTGAGATGCACTGAGAACTGACATTGGAAAGGGGGAATGGCTGGTATGTGGGTACAGGCTGGCTCCTGGAAGCTGGAGAGAAGCCACAAAATCCATGTCCCCATCACGCAGGAGATAAACCCTGAATCCGCGGGTCTTGTGATGCATCTGTCAGTCTTGTGCTCTCTTATGGCATCTCCTGAAGCAGTCCTCACAGTATCACTCTTCAAATTTTCACTGACATTTATCATTGCTTCTCAGATCTTCCTGAAAGTGGCTGATGATAGCGGTGTGGATGCAGAAACCTCAGGTGGGTGTAGTTGTCTCCTATAGTGTTGAAGGGCACTTCAGGGGGAGGTATGCTTTTGTATGGTATTTGTGCTGTTTAAGCACAAGGCTAACCAAGCCTAGATATTTCAGGAGTAAAATCTCGGTGCAGGGCTTCGCTCCCAGGGGAACAAAGGGTTTAGTGAGTATCTTAGATGAGGAATGTTCCTGGTCTCACCAGCCTTGGGCAGGGGGTGACCTTTGTGTGTGGCTGCATGTCCAGCTATACAGTGACACATGCCAAAGTGTGACGGGCCCTATTTCAAACTGAACTGGAACTCTGCTGTGCTAATATTTTTAATGGCCTAAAATAGCTGTTCTTAGTATACTTAATGCATGTTTTATATACTATTAACTTCTATTGACTCAGTGGCATCGTGTTTATTTTGTAGTAGTGGAGAGTTTCTAGTGTTTGAGTGTATTGTGAATTACTTGACTGATATTATTGCCTACTCTGAGGAATAGGAAAAGCTCTGGACAGGGTCAGACTGCAGTAGGGAGCAAACAACTTTCTCTTTCTGAGAGCAGCTCACTGTACTAAGTGCTCATGCCAGCATTTCCTGATAAACTAGTGCTAGTGCACTGGAAGAAGCTTCTAGGACAGCACACAAAGTGCTGCATAAAACATGTGACCCTTGCAGAGTGGCAGTCTTGGTTTTACTTCTACCTGCACTGGAGTCACTCCAGATCTGCTCCTCAGTTTACAAATGGAATACATGTAAAATGTAAATAATACTGCTTTAGTTTTTCTGGGGCTAACTGGAGATTAACTGAAGCAGTTCAGCTGATCATAACTGCATTATTTTCAGATGGGACATTGCCAGCCAGAAGGAACAGGCGTGTGTTTGGAGACAGACAGAGTTGCCTTCGTCCATTTACAGAAGATGATGCATTTGATCCTAATGATTCAGACATAGATCCAGGTATTGCTGGGGCTCAAGCCCGTTTTCTTCTTGTGAGCACTCTTTCGTATTATAAACACTGCAGATCATAAGGCTGACACTGCCAAAGAAGTATGGTTTATTTGCCTTTAGGAATAGTAGGCGATGCGGTATACACAGCCTGCTCAATCCTCCCATCAAGGCTCAGAGAGATAAGGGTGAAAATGAATTTATCTGAATTTCTGTTGCTATCTCTGCTCACCCCCCCCCCCCCTTTTTTTTTTTTTTTGGGATGAGTGAGAGTAGCTGCTCCAGGTATCACCCTGTGTCTCCAGCACAGAAGTGTGCAGAGAACATCTCTGTGAGCTTTTGAATGAGGGTAATTTCTTCTTGCTAGCAGAATCCAGAGAGACAGACCTTCTCAGTGGCATGGATGGGAAAGGCTCCTACCAGATGAAGGGCTGGAAGCTCACCCAGCAGCAGTTCATGGCTCTGTTGTGGAAGAGGCTGCTTATCGCCAAGAGGAGCCGGAAGGGCTTCTTTGCTCAGGTGAGAGCACCCAACATGTGCAGGGTCCCTCAGCAGGGACAGCTCTGGACCATGCATTGTATTCAGAGTTAAAGGTGGGTGGAGAACCTCAAGGGAATACAGAGAACGAAAACTGGTCTTCACTGCACATCTGAGCAAAAGGTGGCCTGTGCAAGTGAAAGGAGTTGCATGATAACTAAGTGATTACAGTAGTCTTGCACAGTAAGGATGCAGTTGAGGTTCAAATCCAAATTTGGCCTTGCGAGCAGCATTTGCAGGCTGAATCCTCTGCATCCCAAGTGAGTGCCCTGATTGAATGCCACAATAGGTCTTGTATTGGTGTCTAGCAATGCCTTGGTCTAAGTAGCATAGACCTTCCTGGGAAACTTTGGAAAAGTTTTGATCCATGAAGTGACTCACATGTAGCTCCTGATGTCTTTGGGAACACTCGCTTTAAAAAGGGTTTGCTCTTTCCTTGCAATTTCAGATTGTGCTGCCAGCTGTTTTTGTATGCATTGCTCTCATGTTCAGCCTGATCGTTCCTCCCTTTGGGAAGTATCCCAGCCTGGAATTACAGCCCTGGATGTATGATGAGCAGTACACTTTTATTAGGTATGTTTCTTGTGGCCTAGAAATGGTGCTAAATCCTATGATTCTGTTCTTATCTGCAAACGTGAGTTACTGAGTTCCTTTGCAGGTTGTTTATATTTGTTTTCTGTGCTTAGCTTAGAAGCACATTATAATAGAGTCTCGATATTTTCTTTTTGGACCTTTAAATGCCAACTCTAACTACTGGCAAGGCCATGACTCTAGTAATACTATGCACAAAGACCAGGAGCCTGTGTGCTTCTAGGCAAAGCATTCTTCAAAGGGAAACCTCCACCCATATCCTCTTCCTGAGCTCTTTCACTGTGCTGTCAGCCTTGCTCGGCTGCTGCTTTTGCTGTGTGCCTGTTATCCCAGTGACCTGATAGTGTTTCTCTGCTATACTCACAGCAATGATGCTCCAGAAGATGCAGGCACTCGGAGGCTTTTGGATGCCCTTCTCGATAAGCCTGGTTTTGGGACACGCTGTATGCAGGGACACTCCATCCCGTAAGTAGAACTCTGGGCTGGGAGGAGGAAGCCCAGCCCTGGCTTCTGGTCACCCAGTATATTTAGCTGGCTTTAGGAAGTGATAGTCATGCATGACCAGAGCAGGATTTAAGCCAAAAGAGTTGCAGTTACATTCAGTTTTTCTGCTTAAGACCTCTTAGTAAGTTACCAGCCCTCAGCATGGTCAGGGAGTCAGGTTTGGGTGTAAGTCCTTACTGACAATGATGGAGAGGAGACAGTAGTCTTTCCCTGAAGTTACTGTTTGGTCCTGAACAGGGAAAAGGACCTAGTTGTGTTGCTCTATGTTGTTGGCTGTAGCTATTTCCATTCCATGATCCTGTGTTTCTAGCTGCACGAGAAACCTAGGTTAGCACACCCACAAACACCAGCAGAAAGAGTGGAGAGCCAGAGAGCATTGGTGGTGTTTCCTAGCTCCGCCACTGACTTGCTGCACGGCCTTGGGCAAATCACTGAAGATCCAGGCTGTGAATGCAGAAGGGGTATACAGAGTCCAGGATGATGCATCTCTAGCCTGGAGGAACTGCAGCTCATGTTCACAGGGTGATGGGGAGGGGGACAAGGGCCCCTGTGTGCTGGCCAGTGGTGGAAAGGAAGCTGTATCCTGCAAAACTGACACAGGAGCTGGGTTACTGCACCCACGGGGCACAGGGAGGAGGCTGCCCACTGATGCTGCCGTGGGGAAGAGTAGCATTCTGGTGGTCCAAAAGCAGAAATCCGAGTCATCCAAGCAATGACTGTCTGCCGTGATCTTAGAATTATAGAATATCTCAAGTTGGAAGACACTCATAAGGATTGAGTCCAACTCCTTGCTTCTTGCGGGACTACTTAAAACTAAACCATATGACTAAGAGCATCGTCCAGATGCTTCTTGAACTCTGGATGCTGTGTGTGCTGGGACTGATTGAAATAAAGCACTTGCGTGCTGCAGAGCAAATGAGAATAGAGGAGTGTCCGGCACTACTCGGTGTTGGCCAACCTCAGTCTCTTTGGCACTGGGATCTGTTAGAAGCTGCAGGATCTGGTCTGTTGCTCCGAGCTGTTAGTCTCAGAGAGGTCAGGCTCCTTTGAAAAGCAGCCTGCCTCTTCTGGGGACTGTGGTGTCTGTTATTTAAATGGCTTGCAAGCAAAGGCCATCATAGTTGTTTTAAAAACTGCATTTACCTTGCCTCTTTCCTGACAGAGACACTCCTTGCACTGCGGGGCAGAGGGAATGGACCACAGCTTCAGTCCCAGACTCAGTCCTGGACATCTTCTTGAAAGGCAACTGGAGCATGGAGAACCCTTCCCCATCTTGCGAGTGCAGCAATGAGAAGATCAAGAAGATGCTACCTGTGTGCCCCCCTGGTGCAGGTGGGCTGCCACCCCCACAGGTAGGAGGGAGCTCAATGGTACTGCAGTGAGGGATGCTCCTGGAGAGCAGAGTGGCTGGGTGTGATTCTTGCATGCAGCACTGCCCACAGTTTGTTCAACTCAGCATCTGTGTTTTCTCATGGTTATTTATCTGTGTTTCCCTCTGTGACACCAGCGTGAGCAAGACACTGCTGACATCCTCCAGAATCTGACAGGCCGCAATATATCAGACTATCTAGTGAAGACCTATGCGCAGATCATTGGGAAAAGGTAGCTATTGCACACACTCTCTCTCTTCCCTCGTCACTAAATGCTGCTTGTTGTACAGCAGATGCTGCACAGATCAGGTGCATCGGCCTGGGCAACCCAAACTCTTCAGCGGAGGGCCAGACCCACTCAGGTCCTCACTGTCCTTATCCATGGCTCAAGTGGTGTTTCTGCTTTATTAGTGATTCTGTGGCAGCTCTGAAGGGGGGTGTCCTTGATTCTGTGGCAGCTCTGAAGGGGGGTGTCCTGAGCCTTGTAGGCAGAGTATGGGGAAAGTCTGGGCACCAACCCTAAGGATTACACTGAAGAGGAGTGGTGGGACATAATGCCAGATGTGAGAGGCCATTGCACTCTTTTTCCCTGGCCGTGTGCCTGCAGCACTGGTAGGTCTGTCTCCCTTCTTGTTCCACGTATTATATGTTGGCTTTCTTTTCTGTCTCTACAGCTTAAAGAATAAGATCTGGGTGAATGAGTTCAGGTGAGTTACTGCCTTTTCTCTGGCTTGTATGTATCCTCTAACCTGGAAGCACTCTACTAAGCAGGACAGATCCACCCTGCTTTGGAGTTTGTTTTATATGACTCTTAACTGCCAGATGTTGAGTAAGCATGTTTAAGAATAAACTGGGACAACCCACATCACTGGAAAGCGTGCCTGCCTTATGTGGATGGCAGTATTGGCTTGAGAATACTTGCACGCTCAGCCTCCTGATACTCCATCCTGGCAGGTGCTTTTCTTCCAAAGAAAGGAAGCAGGGAGATGTCCTGCTTTGCCTGCACTGGCAGTAGGGGATAGTGCATTCTTTAAATGGAACAGCACACTGAGCAGTCATAAGTATTTAACCCCAGAAACAAGGGGTGGGAGACATCATGACTAAGCAGTGATGTAGGAGGATCAAAGTCATCCCTTCATGTAAGAGTGGACACCCTTGCCTTGGATATAGTGCAGGAAGAGGAGACATCTGGGGAGGAAGGAGGAGTGGCATTTTCTGGAGGTCAGTGGGTAGCCAGGTCTTAGCATCACTTTCTGTCTGAACTTTCAGGTATGGCGGGTTTTCCTTGGGAGCCAGCAGTTCTCTCATGCTTCCTCCAAGCCATGAAGTCACTGATGCCATTAAACAGGTGAAGAAAATCTTGGAGCTGGCACAGGTGAGCAGCTGTCCCCCATAAGGCCAGGATGCACTAATGTCAGAGTCCTGTTACTTGGGAGGTGACTTGGAAGCCATAAAATGAGGATCCATGTGTATGTTACCTGTGTCCAGTAGCTTTTCCCCATTGCCTCTGAGCTGGGGTCTCCCAGGCTGGTGTCCGGGAGCAGGAGAAGGCTTGGGGACACACTCAGATGAGGCTTACACAGCTCACATTGCTGATGTGGGTTCTGCCCAACACCAGTTGCAAGCCAATGGGGATTACAGATGCCTCTGAGTGTTTTGTGGCAGGACATGGCAAGCTGTCTCAGGGGATTAACAAGTGGTTGCCATCTGCTTCAAAACCTCAGTTGAGACGTCCTGCACTGAATTTGCCTTGGTGTAGAAGAGAATTTGGGCCACTGCTTTCTTGTGAAACTGCCTGTGGGCTGCAATGTGTCTAAACATTGGTTAATACTTATTGCTGGGAAAAAAGCAGGCCTAAGACTGACCTCTCTTTACTGGTGGGACTGCAGAAAGGAAAGGGGGGAGGAAAGCTGCAGTTTCTCAGTCTTCTTGCTGCCTCCAGCTTGGTGGATACAGGCTGCAGAATGGAAAGAAAACTGTCAGAGATGTGGAAGACATAGTGTGACCCCACCAGTAGACTCCAGGATGTGAATAAAGGTACTCTCAGAAGGGAAGTAACTGTCTCTTTGCTGTTTGCAGGGGAGTTCTGGAGATCGGTTTCTGAACAGCTTGTCAAGTTTCATGAAAGGTCTGGATACAAAGAACAATGTGAAGGTAAATTAACCAGTCCTCACCTGTGCCTGCTATTTGAAGCTCTGTTAACCTGGAGTTATTTTTAGCTAGCAAAGTCGCAGCAGTTCACCTTGGACACCTGTGTAGACCACAGCTCTCTGTATTTGCTAGTGGAGCGAATACAGCTTGTATTCTTCTGTGGGTGTCCCCGAAATCTGTTTCTCCCTTGGAGTCTAGGCCTAAGGCCCAGAGGAGTTCAGTGCTGTATCAGTTCTAGCTTCCCGCAGCCTCTTGTGGTTATCGATCAAACTATGTTCTGTCCCAGAGTAAACTAGCTGGAAGGATGTGGAAGGAAATTGTGTTCCCTCAATAGAGGAAGGGATGTTCTGCAGGGCTTAGGAGCATGTTGGGTAGCTGATGCACCTGGTGCCTTCCTGATACTGATGTGGTCTATTGCAGGTGTGGTTCAACAACAAGGGCTGGCATGCCATCGCCTCCTTCCTGAATGTGATCAACAATGCCATCCTTCGGGCCAACCTGCAGCAGGGCAAAAACCCTAGTGCTTATGGGATCACTGCCTTCAATCACCCACTCAACCTCACCAAGCAACAGCTCTCCGAAGTGGCTTTGTAAGTCCTAATGTAAACACGGATGGGTTTCAGCTCATCAACTGCTGAGTACTGGAAACAGGCAACATGGGAAGTTTTAGCCTCACTGATGGAAACTCAATGGCCTGTGGCATTTAGGCCATTAGGTGCTGGCCTTATTTTCTGTGGTCTGGGCAGATGGTAACATGTGCTGTTGAGTACTTGCTGGTGAACAGCGCTGCTGTGCAAGCTTTCTATGTCTGAGTCCCTGGAAGCTGCAGTTTCTAAGAACCAGTGTGATCTTCAGACCTTCTGCTGCTTGGGAAATTCCTCTCAGCCATATCCAGAGACGTGGCTCACCGTGAATATGGTCATTCTTTTGTCCCAAGGTACCACCATTTGACTAGGAACCATTGATAGATCCTGTTCAGTTTTGCCCACTGTCTCAACCTAGGGGGCACGCAGTACTGCACAGGGCTTACTGTAATGAGACATTAACTGGTCCACTACTACCACAACCAGAGTCAGGACTCATAAGCTGTCTGCAGATACATCCTTCAAATCTTAGAGCAGTGCAGATGACAGTCAGATACCTCTGAACTTTAAAACAACACACGGCTGGAGAAAAGCCATGCAGTTAAGACAGCCTGATGTGGTCATTCTGTACCCTGCAAAACAGGGACAGCAGAAGGAGAAACGTTTTCTGCACTGCCATGCATGAGCTGCCTCATTTTAACTCAAGGAGACAGCACCAGCATACAAACATTTCGCTTTGTTCTTTTTTTTGTCCAGGATGACCACCTCTGTGGATGTCCTAGTCTCCATCTGTGTGATCTTTGCCATGTCCTTTGTTCCTGCCAGCTTTGTGGTCTTCCTTATCCAGGAACGTGTCAGCAAGGCTAAACACTTGCAGTTCATCAGTGGTGTGAAGCCTGTGATCTACTGGCTGGCCAATTTTGTCTGGGATATGGTAAGGGCTTTGTGACTATGCTAAACTGTTCCCCATTCTGTGTTTGCAGCATGTCCGTTGCACTGAAGTGCAAAGTGCAGTTGGGGCTAGTGGGCACCACATTAATTCAGTGAATAACAACTGTGCTTAAGACTCTTGTATTTACTGTCTTTGGGCAGTTGTTCAACTCAGTGGGCTAAGGAATGCTGAAGAGAGGATGGGAGGACAGCCATAACCTCAATCATCAACATTTATTATGTCAAGTGCCCCAAAATTTTTGGTTGTGTAGCCCCTTGTTCTGCTCTGTTCAAAGGAGGTTTTTGTGACCTGCGGTGTCCAGAACCTCTGAGAGTCTATTGATTACTTCTGGAGGGACCAAGAAATGTAAATTCATGTGTACTACATTGTAGTTCACACATGTGACACTCCTAAGAGTCTCCCATTGGAAACAGCTTTTGGAGACTGAAGAATGTTGAAAACTACTGGTTCAGAGCAGAAGGACACCTTTCACTTTTTTTGTCATCTGGAAACAAATCTAAAGCCATATTTTTCACCTTTCAGTGCAACTACATTGTTCCAGCCACGCTAGTCATCATCATCTTCATCTGCTTCCAGCAGAAGTCCTATGTATCCTCCTCCAACTTGCCTGTGCTGGCTCTCCTTCTGTTTCTCTATGGGTAAGGAATTTCTCATCAGGATGACTGGGAAGGCTTTTAGACTTGGATGGTGCTTTCCTGATGTTGCTGTCTTTCCTCTTGCCAGGTGGTCCATCACCCCACTCATGTATCCAGCCTCCTTTGTGTTCAAAATCCCCAGCACAGCATATGTTGTGCTGACCAGCGTGAACCTCTTCATTGGCATCAATGGTAGTGTGGCCACCTTTGTCCTGGAGCTCTTCACCAACAACGTATGTTTCCCCAGAAGCTCCTCAATGTCTTGCATTGCTGTGATCTAGTTCCATGTTGATGCCACGTTGCCTTTAACAGCCAGTTCTCCAGAAGGTCTATCCCCTGGCCTGTACCCATTAGCTACTGCAGTTTAAACACAGGTTCTGATGGAAATGGATTAAAGCCCAGTCCAGTAATGTTCACGGAATAGTTAAGGTGGGAAGGAACCTCCTGAGATTGTCTAGTCCAACCCCTGAGCAGGGTCAGCTAGAGCAGGTTGCTCAGGGCCATTAGGTTTTGAATACTTCCAGGGATGGAGACTCCATAGTCTCTCTAGGCTACCTCTTCCACTTCTCAATTGCCCTTAGGGTAAAAAAAAAAAATTTTTTTTTCTTCTGTCCAAATGGAATTTCCTGTATGTTCTTCATAGGGGGCAGTTTCTGTCTACTACAGGCCATTTCAAGCACTCAAGCATTTAGTTGCTCTAAATTTTGCCTTCTGTGGTAGATACCTCTCTACCTGTATTAGGAACTTACATACCTCACTTAAGTTTTTCCAAAGCCAGATGCCTGCTGGGGAAGGTGCAAGTTCTTCTCATGCCTGTATGCAACACAAGATGTGTTAGCAGGCCCCGTTTGACCCACACTGGAGTGAAGTGTTCCTTGTGGGAGGAGGTTGAGGACACCCTGTGAAAGTTACCTGTTGATCGTATCACTGCCTGTGGGCATAAGGAGGCAGTCCTTGATGATGGTCCCTTTTGTTACAAGGCCTGTTTTAGCTCAGTAAAAACATGTACGTGCTTGAAGATGGCAGAATAAGGATCTCTCCTCAGGCTATTGTCAGTCTAATCTGTGGGCTAAACGAACTGGAAGACAAGAAAGGAAAACAATTAGAGCCTCTGATATAGGATAGGAAGCCACTGAGATAGGAAAGTTGTGCTTGTACTGACTGGCTATCTCTTTAACCTCTAGCCTTTCTGCAGGTTATCATTTGCAGACACTACCTTTTAGACTGTGAGTGTTTGGAGGAATCTCTCCTTTGGTGCAATTTGCTTGTATTAATGGGATCTTGAGCAATGCAACAACACTGACTCTCCAGAGGAGCCATGGTACTGGCTCTTGGGAGAGCGTTTCTAATCCTTGAATTTCTGTGGCGTTATAGTGTTGGAGGAGGAAGTGGTCAATCACAACATGGGTCACACTTGGCAGGTGGTGGCTGCTTTCTGCTCAGAGGCTCACTAGCACTTGATTTTATATTAACAGAAGCTGAACAACATCAATGACATCCTGAAGTCTGTCTTCCTCATCTTCCCCCACTTCTGCTTGGGGCGGGGACTCATTGACATGGTGAAAAACCAGGCCATGGCTGATGCTTTGGAGCGGTTTGGTAAGTGAAGTTGTGTGTCACAGGGCCAGTGGCCTGAACTGAACAGGGAAAGCTTGAGTCTGCTCTGAATGAGCACCCTTTGCTCCTCTGACTTTCCAGGAACTGAAAGTGCACAATTTGCAGCACAGATCTGATCAAAGCTGGCAAGTCTCCACAGCTGTTCTCTTTATGTTGTTACTAATACTGAAGAGGGCCTGGCAGATAGATCCCCAGAGTTTTGAGTTTTTAGGAGCATTAAATAAAAATGCATAAAGCCAACTGTATGGAGAGGATCATTAGGCCAAGTGTAAGGAGTGGCTGAGAATATGGAAAGCTGGAGGTTTTTTTGGTTTGTTTTGTTTTTTTCTGGGATGCAGTTGCCAGGCCTGAGTCATGTTCTTTCTGTGCTTCACTAACCTTTTGAGAAGCTGGGCCAGCTTTTCTTTGGCAGACTGAATTCTCTGGGCTCAAGTCCCAGCTTTTCTACAGCAAGAAATGTGCATGCAGCCACAACTGGCCCATTGGGTGGTCCATCCATTCCCTCCTTCCGCTGGCCGCTCTCCCATTGCCATGGTGCCCAACTTGGTGAGCTCTGCAGGAAGAAATGCTAGCCCACTCCTCTTTCTCTGGAAAGGTGACTTTGGTCTTCATCTCATTTTGGCAGGAGAAAACCGTTTTGTGTCCCCTCTGTCATGGGACCTTGTGGGAAGGAACCTCTTTGCCATGGCAGTAGAGGGCGTTGTATTCTTCCTCATCACAGTACTCATCCAGTACAGGTTCTTCATCAAACCCAGGTAGGTTGTCTGCTCCACCAGTGCAGGCAAGTCAAGTTTTCATTGGTGTCCCCATGAAGTGGGGAAAATATTAACTATGGATGACACATCTTCTGCTAAGGCTTTATCATGTTGCTCTCTCCAGGCCTGTCTATGCCAAGCTGCCTCCTGTGAATGATGAAGATGAGGATGTAACCAGAGAGAGACAGAGGATAATTAGTGGAGGAGGACAGAGTGACATCTTGGAAATCAAGGAGCTAACCAAGGTGACAGGAGAGTTCTGCATTCCTAAGACACCTTGGCATAAGATCATGCAGTTCACCGGAAGCCTCATTCAGAGAAATTTAGTGGGGTCAAAATCAGAACATGTAGTGTGGAATATGTATGGCTCTACTTACAGTTCTCTTTGACATTGTCCTTCTAATTCTTTTTCTTCTGTTTTCAGATTTACAGAATGAAGCGAAAGCCAGCGGTTGATAGGATCTGTGTTGGAATCCCTCCTGGAGAGGTAAGCTTACCTGTCATATTCATTGCTTTGCTATTACTGCAGTATTTAAGAGTAGCAAAGGACAGGATAAGATCAGAAACAGATGATGTTCCAGTTACATCAAAGGAAATGGCCTGGAAGTTGAAGCAGTTTCTGATTCTGTGTGTCTCTGCCTTTGAAGAAGATACTGAATTCTGAGTGTCTGCGACCGCAGGCCAAACTCTGGTACCTTCCAAGGTTTGGCACAGATACGCTGTGGTGGCACTGCACCAAGGTGACACCAGAGTTTGTTCATTTTCCGAGCCTAAAGATTTATACTTAAAATGAAAGTCCTGAAGTTTTTTTTCTGAAAATGTACTGAAGACTCCCTCCACCTGTCCTGAGAGTCAAGTTTGCTCCTTCCTGTCTTGTCAGTGCTGAAAATGATGCAGCTGAATCCTGTTCTCAGACACACTGTGCTCATCTGCTCTTTTGTATCCCTAGTGCTTTGGACTCCTTGGGGTAAACGGTGCTGGCAAGTCATCCACTTTTAAGATGCTGACTGGTGATACAGATGTGACAGGAGGAGAAGCTTTTCTCAAAGGAAACAGGTGAAAGACCATACATCTTTCCTCTGCTTTGTGTCAAAACAGGTCCTTTTCTGCTTTTTCCTTCAGCTTTCACAGCCTTTGTTCCGCTTCCAGCAAGTCTAAACTCTGCCCCACTTTCCCCTTTTTCAACTCCTGGTATCTGTTGCAGCCCTTTGCTGAGTCTGGTAAAGTACTTCACCAGCTTAGGAAAATTTATTCTGGGAGTCACTTCTGAATACCTGCCCTCTCATGTTTAAATGTCGTATTTAAAAAAAAGAAGGGGGGGACAGGGAGAGAGAAAAAAGAATATGGCCGCGTCACACTTCTAGGATGCTGTATTTTTGTTCATTCAGTGATTTCGAACCCACTGTTTCACTTTCCTTCTTTTAACACCTAAAATAACAGTGTGTACTTGTGAAATCCTAACAAAGGGTTTTTTCTTTTACAGTATCTTGTCCAACATCCAAGAAGTCCATCAGAAC
Organism: Burhinus oedicnemus; assembly: GCA_008921705.1. Lineage (NCBI taxonomy): Eukaryota > Metazoa > Chordata > Aves > Charadriiformes > Burhinidae > Burhinus > Burhinus oedicnemus. Next base: position 1,351,004 of record VFFE01007221.1, read on the forward strand.
ATGGGCTACTGCCCGCAGTTCGATGCTGTTAATGAACTGCTGACAGGGCGAGAACACTTGGAGTTCTTTGCTCTTCTGAGAGGTGTTCCAGAGAAAGAAGTCTGCAAGGTAAACGAAACACCATAGAATGCACCCCAGTGACTAACTGTTCCCGCTTGTACACCCTCCCTGCAACACATGCAGTGCCATGATGTGAAGCTGCTGAAGATACTGTATGGTGAACTCTTGTCCCCCTTTCCTTCCAGGGCAAACCAAAGTTGCTGTGGTTTTTCAGTGCTGCCTAGAAAACTGTACTAAATTGAAGGGCGGATAGTTTGGGTCAGGCATTCTCATAGCGGATGCGCTTCTCCAATGAATTACTTCTTTCCTTTAAGAAGGCCTTCCTTTAAGAAGGGCTGTGGAACTGCAGGTCATGCAGAACCTCACCTGCTATCAAGAGTTAAATCTTCAAAGTCCCAGGGAGCAAACACTCACAGAAGCCTGATGCTGGCTATTACATGTTTCCAGTTGATCAGGCTGCATCATTAAAGTGCTGCTATTTCAGCATTCAGACATGGGGTTACACTAACAGTCTTTAGGCAATTAATGACAACTGCCAGTACCATACAGCACCCTTCTCAGTGCTGTTTCCTTGAGTGCAGTTTTCACTGTAGGTGTTCTGGGTGGTGCGGAACAGGAACTGCTGTAGGTAAGATGACGACATCTGTACCCAGTGCTTTGGATAGGGACGGATATGGTGCCTACGGTATGTCCAGGAAGCTTGAATCCCTCTTTGAAAGTAGTGATGATGAGTGAAAACTGCAGGCCCCTTTGAAGACTGCTGGCAAGTTCCTCTGTGTGATGTTCGCACTAACCCCATATAAAAAGGGACCCAGTTAGGGGTATGATCCAAGTAGTAGCTGGACATCTTCCCCTAACGCTTTTTAGTCCCCAGGGCAACAACGCCTCCTATTGGCACCAGTAGTAACACTCTCGAATAACAAACCAGATCCTCCCTGTGTGTCTGAAGGGCTCGGATGCATCACAGTGGGATTGCTGTGTGTTGGTAGTGACTGTGTCCCTGCTGCAAGCCCACAGCAACCTGAAAGCTAGCTGAAGCCAGTGCTGCTAACAGCACTACACCGGTGGTTAACATGGCTCAACTGATTTTGAACTCATGCTCACTGGCCAATAAGCTGCAGCCATTTGATTTTCTGGCCTCCAGGGAGCAGGACTGCATCCTGATCTAGATAAAAACATATCCATGCCGCATTAGATCCTCCCATGAGTGGCCCTTCTGAAAAATGTTTTTAAAGCCAAAGCTCGTAAGGAAAATCTTACTGTGTAGATGTTGCTGTGCTTGACTCAAGATGGTTTTGTGCTGTGTCTTGTAGGTTGGCGAGTGGGCAATTCGGAAACTGGGCCTTGTGAAATACGGAGAAAAATATGCTGGGAATTACAGTGGAGGGAACAGGCGCAAGCTCTCTACAGCCATTGCCCTCATTGGAGGGCCACCTGTGGTGTTCCTGGTAAGTCTGCAACCTTTGCTTGTTAACTTTTTCCTTGGAAGACAGAAGAATCAAGTTCAAATGAAGACTAGATATTTCACGGCCAGCTAATGGTTAAATACATCATCAGTCACTTAAACGTGAGTGAAGAGCACATGGAAATAAAGGTTCCCTATTTAAATGTAGGTGGAAGCTATAATGTACCTCCAAGCTTCCATTTCTGAAAAATCACTGGGGAAGTGAGGGTCTTGAACATGATGCCAAACTGCCAGCTGTGTAGCATCTTCACCACCTTAGTAGTGCTGCAAAGATTTCTATACCTGCAAAAAAATAACAGCCTTCCTGCTAGACACAAGCGAATCTTACTATGCAGGAGAATCAGTCCTGTGTTTTTAATAACTCAATGAAAATTGGAAATAAATATTTTAGGATTCTTTAGATTAAAATTGAGGACAAACATTAGGATCACTAAAGTTCATAGTGCAGGAGAAAGTAGTCTAGTGCTCTCTTTAAACAAGCTAGTGGACTTTAACTTGTTTTAGAACTGGGTATTTCAACATGTTATAATTGCAGAATAAGCAGTACTTCCCAGTTCTGCAAAAGGTGTTTGCTAATTTAATATTTGGAGCATAAATTATTTTTTGATTTTGGAAGATGAATCAAACTTGCTTATTTTCTTTTCCAGTATGCATAATCAGAATGGACAGGTCATCTCAGAGATGAGGTATTTGTCAGTAGAATGTAACAGCATAATAAGTTTTTTGTATATATTCTGCAGGATGAGCCAACAACAGGGATGGATCCCAAAGCACGTCGTTTCTTGTGGAACTGTGCTCTGAGTGTAATCAAAGAGGGGAGATCGGTGGTGCTTACATCTCACAGGCAAGTAGCAGCCCAATTGTATCCTACTCTGGCTTTTGCATCTGCCAGGCCTGGATGCTAAACTTGGCATGGCTCCTCTGCCCTTCACTGCTGCTTACAGTGCTAACGAAATTACTTCTGCCTACAGCATGGAAGAATGTGAAGCCCTGTGCACTCGAATGGCGATAATGGTCAATGGGCGATTCAGGTGTCTGGGCAGCGTCCAGCATCTAAAGAACAGGTAGCTATTTTCCCTCTAGTACCACAGAGTTGCCTGCATTTTTAGGGGGTCAGACTTCATTCCTCATGCAGCATTCCCATTGCTGTTCTGGCTATGGGAAATGCTGCTAGATTTTAAGCTGCACTTTTCTTTCAAGGGCACTTAACTCCTGTGCTGGCCCTCTTGTTTACAGGTTTGGAGATGGTTACACCATAGTGGTGAGAATTGCAGGGGCAAACCCAGACCTGAAGCCTGTTGAGGAATTCTTTGGGCATGCTTTCCCTGGAAGTGTCCTGAAGGAAAAGCATCGGAATATGCTGCAGTACCAGCTTCCCTCTTCACCGTCCTCCCTGGCCAGAATATTCAGTATTCTCTCCCAGAACAAAAAGAGGCTCCACATAGAAGACTACTCCGTTTCTCAGACCACACTTGACCAAGTAAGTTTTAGTAGCCTGTCAAAAGCTTCTTTGTAAAGAGGTAGGAATAAATCCAGCAATTTACTGGACCTATCTTTTAAGGGCATTTCAGCAAAGTGGAGTACTGAATTGCAGGACTAGTTCAGGAAGCCCAGTGTATAAAATGCCTTGAATTAATGAAAATCCAGGGTGATGTGTGACATGGCCTTCTTTCTTGTAGGTATTTGTAAATTTTGCTAAGGACCAAAGTGACGACGACCACTCTAAGGACCTGTCATTGCACAAAAACCAGACTGTGGTAGACATTGCAATCCTTAATTCCTTCCTGCAAGATGAGAAGGTAAAAGAAAGTTGTGTCTGAGCCAATTGCAGCAAAGCAATGATTAGCAGAATGCAAACTTCCTTTTCCTGGGATAGGATACTCCCAAACAAGAAGCTAGAGGAAGAGAAACTGGACACTCTACTGATAACCATTCAATGCAATGCAATTCAATGCAATGAAAACAAAATTCCTTTACAGGGGCAGTGCCTCGTGGAGTCGTCTTGTACTGTTCTCAAGTGAAAGACTTGAACTTAGCTCATTACAGTATAACTCTGAAGCTGTGGTAAAGCACCCACCAGATGCTGTGGGCTTTCAACTATACAGTAACTTGTCCTGTACAGTATGTTTTTACTAGGATTGCAAAAATAGTTCATCGAGGAATCATGGCCAGTGGTTATTTATAGGTATTTTAGACATGCATGTTTTAGTCTTTAAAACAATCATGTCAGGAGTGGGAATTTCCTGGTGCTACATCCATTGCTGGCAATGAATGCACCAAGACAGTCAGTGGCAAGAAAAGTCACCACCAGTGTTGTAGCCTTAGGTTGTGAAAACTTACCTGACCAGCTGCTTTTCCTAGACTGGTGTAGGTCAGTTCATGACAAATCTGGGGCCACAAAGCAGTACTATGCAGATGGGATGGCAAGAGACAGGCCATTGTATCCATACATCTCCATCAGTAAGTGGTGATATGCAGAACTGTGAACCCTGCAAATGCACAGGATTGTCCCACCAGCATCACAACCAATAACCTACTCTGACTAGGCTTTTGTGTAGTTAAGTACTCTTCTGCTCCTTTGAGGTACTGCAGCAGCTGCATGAACACCTAGTAGGAGGAAGTGGGTGAGAAGCAGACCTAGGGTTTGGACCACAGCAGCAAACTCAGTAGTTGTACATACAAGCTGCTAATGCCAAGAGCAAATTCTAAATCATGAGATGACACTCTGATACGTAATACCTGCTCTTTAACCCCTGCTTTGCACCAGAAAGGTACCCATCATCTGAAGTTACTGCTTAGCACAAGCACGTTGCCATTTCTGGCTTTGCCAGATAAAACTAGAAATGAGATGTAGATTTTTTTTTTTTAAACAGTATTATTTATGACTTTAAATAGGTAGGTAGCATAATTAGGGATTGAAAATGCTTTCAGTTGATCTTTGTAGCCACAGTATTTCTTTACATTACGCCTGCAATGCTATGCTCTCATTCTATCTATTCAGCGATAGCTACATTCATGATCTGACCAAGTTCCAGACTCTAGCAATCAGCCGCTATCTGCAATTACTGCACTTTGTTCACCTAAATTTTTCCCTTTTGGAAACTGGTATAATGTTAGACTAATGTGTAAGTTTCTGCTTCTGTTGTGCAGTGTAGTTTCAGTCATAAGGTGATCCTTAACTGGAGAATACACCTTTATCATACATGTGACAAACTGCTTCAGTAAAAATCCCCTTCAAGAACAAGATAGTTCAAAATAGTAGTGCTACAGTTACATCAGTCAATAATTTTTACAAGTACAACAAAGTTTTACAAAGACAGAATAATACTGGAGGGGATGTTATACGGTAAGAACAACCAATTCTTGTTCACATTGTACAACAGTCATGGGAGAGTATGCTTTCATTAATACACTTACAGGCCCCCCTGTCTTGCTTTTCAATTCAGAAATAGGTTCAGTAATGTGGTTTGAACCCAAGTGCAGTTCCCGGGCTATTCCTGTACGTCATGCCTTCGCCTTAAATACCTGTACAGGTTCTGCACTAGTTCTTGATGCTACTCTGCCATGAATCAGTCATGGACCATTTTCTTCTGTGAATGCCCATAGCAGCCCAACAAACAGTGAAGAGGCTGGCATGAGCCTGAAGAAGGTTGCTTACACGTTTCCAGGTATACTTGGTAACACTGACCAATTCAGCATTTTTAATACACAAACAGTTAAATATTTAGCACAAGTTCCCAGTCCCTGCTATGTCCTGCCTTGGGATGAAGTAAGAGCTTACTACGTGCTCTGCTGAAGTGCCTTTTTCATACTATTTTTCTTTTTTAATCTGTGTAATACATTGCTAAGGGGATTGAGAAAGGAGTGTAATGGGGATTGGTATACCTCACTTAAAACATGCTTTGTTATTACCTTTATGGCATCGTCACCCTATGGGGATGAGTTACAGGGTGATGAATACACCAGACTTCTAGGTGCAGAAAGATTTCTGAACAGCTAGGCTACAGCCATGACTTCTCTGGAACAGGCTGCAGGTGCGTTATGGTATCATTGAACTAAATAGCATGTATTGAAGGCTTATCACTGCTAAAAATCACTATTACAAATCAGCATTAAGTCACCAAAGTGAAGGGCTTAAGTTTTGCATTGCACGAAATTAGTGCATGTAGAACTAGAACAAGTTCTGGGAGGATTCAGATTTGGTCCTGAAAGGGCTGTGGTTTGCTCTTTGTAACTGTTCATGTAAATTTTTAATTTAGCAGGAAACAACAGTCACATCATAATACTCTTTCCTTAGCCCACCAAAAAAAGATTCTTGATTCTTACTGCCCTGTGACTGTCATGCTTATACAGAGTCTGCTATCTGTGACAAAATGTTACAGTAAACGTGGATATTAACTGAACTGTTTCATAGCTCTGATCTGTCTTGTCTGCTGAACAGACGGCATAATGCAACTCTCACATGAAGATTTGTCATGGAATAAGTCCAGCCAGCCACTAATTTACTCTCTCAAGTGTGTCTTGGGGAAAAATCAATATAGGGTCACATACAGTATATGAACCACTCTTCATAATGAAACTGCACTGAGGTGTTAACTTATTTTAAACTTTATTACTATGGACATGTTGCATCCCTCTTTGTAGTACATTTGTATTTTAGTAAGGAGTTGTATTTTCCCCATGGTTAAACCACCACTTTGTGCTTATCCTTCCCTCCTGAATTATAGTTGGTCCTTCATTCCAAGCACTTTATGCTATCTGTAATGGGATCTATTTTTGCACTGGAATATCTGTTAACTTTGCAAAAATCTAGAGAGATTTCACAACTGAGATTTCTAAGTTAAATCCTTAAATGGACATTTTCATTAAAAGCAAAAAAAAAAGTATATATATTTGTATTTGCTAATAACTGTTATGCGGTGTATTAAAAGGCACTCTTAATTGCCTTGTATTAAGTAAAAAATAAAGCTGTTATGGCACCATTGGTCTTCAGAGTGTCATTTTTGTGTATGTTTGAGGAGTGCTGTTAGCAGCTTGTTTTGCCTGGTTTTGTTGTGGACTTTGATGCATAACGTACAAGCAAGTTCCAGTGGCATGAGCCACATACTATTTTCAGGTAAGTCAGGTGGCACAAGATTTGAAAGGCAAGTGCTACTTTAAGCTTCTAAAGTTAGTAAATTAGGTCTCCAGCAAACCCTGAAAAAAGTGATCAGTGTAACTGTCAAATCCAGCTGCAGAGTATAACAAACTTACCTTGATGTTTAAATCCCAAGTCAGGTACCTGCCTCTGAATATTTCCATTAGAGAGGTGTGGCAAGCTGCAACTATTGCTAATTGTTCCTCCACTTTGCTAAAAACACCCTATACCTGTTTTCACTGACAAAGCAGAATGCTATGTTTGAGTATAAAGAACCTGAAATACCCTGAATTTACCTAATATCAAAACAGGAAGATCACTCAAGTTAATACTATGTCGATTTTGAACAGCAGTTCACAAATGAAAGCAGAATAATGGTCTGATTGCTCAAAGGAATACTGATTTTAAAATTTTGCCTTCCTACTGCCTGTAGTCCTACTGTCAACCAGTTAAGTTCCAGAATCTAACCAATTCTTGAAGTTATACTCATCAGGAAAATTCATCCTCAGATAAGAAGGCAATGTATGTTTCCTGTGTTTTCTGCTTTAATCTAGTGTCCAGTGGGTGCTTTGGGTAATGTGCTTGCTTTATCAGCCTCTTCTCAGAAAACAACAAACTTTGGAATAAAGCACACCTCTAACATCCTGAGTATTCTTTACTCTCAATGCTGGTGACAAAAAAAATAGTTTTACTAAAAATAAATGGGTTTAGTATACCTCTACTTTTTTTTTTTCCAGTAAACAATAAAACAATTTTTGCATTCAAGTGGAAAAAAAAAAGTCATAATAATTCCCTGTCCCATTTTTCAGCCTATGTTTCTGTTATTAAAAAAAAAAGTCCTCCTTTGAGTTAACTGCCATAAAGCAACATTCTGAATCAACTAATAGTGATGGTTTATCCGCCATTTATACCTTAAAAAGTTGGTTTGTAAAACAGAAGACAGTGGTTTCTGAAGTAGTCCTTGTTCCACCCTGAGAGTGCTAAAGGTGGCTCTGTTGGAGGAAGGAGACTATGAAAACTTGGGTATAAGAGCTGGGACCTGTTACGCTCCCTTAACCTACAGCAGATGGATCCCATCCATGTACCTTGGACACAAGCATAATTGCCTACAGCTGTTTTTTTAGTGCCTTCCATAAGATCTTAAAGGACTTCACAAAAGCAATAATCATCGTAAGGCAGACTGGACAAAGATAGTTCAGCAGAGATGTGAACTCAGTTGCTTATTCCAAGTCTGATTAACGTGTGGAAAAGCCTCCCAAGTGCTTTGCCTGTTACTGACCTTTAAATTGCAGAAGAGGGTGCTCCGTACCACTGTACAAAACCCGCAAGTTTGATTTCTCAGCCCCTGTGCACTCTGCCCTGCTGCTATTCACTCTCGTTTACTGGGTCTAAAGCAACTGTTACCAAGACACTTGTTGACCTGCCAAATGCTGTACTTGGGAGAATGGGGTTTATCACTTCACAGTTTAAAAAGAGTAAGAGCTTGAGCTGTAAATACTAAAAATTCATGCTTTATCCAAATTTATTTCGCTTTTAACCGTCTGGCAAAAAGTATTTCAAAAAATGTAAGGATGTGTAGATCAGCTGAGTTTGACTACACAGCTGAACAAGAAGGACTAATCCAATTTCAGCACCCTAAACAAATATTAAAATACCTAAGGCAAAGCATTATGTTTGTAATCCACAGTTTTGAGGAAGTGTTTACTGAACAAAAAAGGAAAGGGCTGAATAGTGAATAAATGCTGTTCTTGTGGCAGGGTTCATTGGAACCCTTCACTGCAACACCTCATAGGGGCAATTCCAGCCACACTGATGTTTTACATTAGTCAGAATTAATACAAAGCACCCCAGTGGCAAGTCTGATTAAAATGTAACTGGGTAACAGATATGCGGGGGCGTTCCTTCTTAAACCAGCATGCAATAGCCAAGATGTGATAGTTAGAAGAGTAACAAAAGTACGTTATGAAAATGATACCAGCCCTGAGCTGTAACGTTGGAAAACAGCACTTAACTTAGTAGGTTTGATAAGTGATCTAGCTATGCAGTAAAGCATTAGGAACTGAGAGGTTAAAATAAAAGATAGGTGAAGTGTGGTTCAAGCCATTAGTGATATGGCTTGAGTTCTTTTTCCTGGGTTTGTCAGAACATCACTATAAACTTTGGTTTAGCAATTGTTATGAGAGTGCAAATTTTTACTGATTTACATTGCTAGTGATTAGCATTTTGCATCTATTTATTGTAAACTGAAGAACAGTTGGCTCAGTTCATGAGGGTATGATGATCCATGTGATGGCACTTGCTGAGAGCACTTCCATCTTGTCCTTTCTGCCATCAGTTACATCCTTTAGAAGAAGGTTACTTCAGCGGCGAACATTGCAGAGGAATCAGGAGCATATTTTGCTGGGACTCCAAGAATCTGACACTGTCCCGCACTGAAATTAAATACATATTTCATTAAGACAGTAATACAATGAGAAATTTTTCTTAGCATGCATGCAGGTAACGCTACTGAGTTCTCTGGATCCATGATCTCTTACCAGCTGCTACCACTCTGGCGTCTTCATGGGCACTGTGCCTTCCCGCTGCCCGGTGATCTGGGCTCTCGTTCCACCAGATCACGTGGACTGAGAAAGTACAAATAAAGTCAGCTGAATACTGTTATGCTGCAATACAACATGTACTGTAAGTCCTAGCAGCCTGCCTTCACCTGTTAGATGCCTTGCAGTTAGCAGAAACAATTCTCCAGTAAGTGGTGGGATGATCCTTTGCTAAACCTTTAAAAACTTTGACTCTTTAACATCAGATCTGAGTGTCTTTTAAGATAGCAGCACCTGGCTTAAGCCTGTAACGCAGTACACAAAGCTGGGTTCAAGGACTGTTTACAGAAGTTTGGTAACCCACACCAACATTTTCATCAAGCTGGCCAATCCTGATCCATGACAAGGGATTGTCCCCCTCCCTCTGCCCCTTCCCATGCCAAAGTCTGTATGAGAAATTGAGTAGTACCTGTGTTAAGTAATCCATACTCTGTGTGGAAAACACCAATCAGCTTGGTGTAGCCTGTGTTGATGTGAGCATTGATTGCAGCTTGAAATGCTTCGCCCCACAATGCTGGCCCACCAGGCTTCATCTGGAAAGTAACCCATTCATATACTCCTGGAAGAAAAGGCAAAGGTGACCTCAAGGAATTAAACACAAATTAATACGCCGGTTCTCAAAAAGTGCGTCATGGCCATGACATATTCATTGTGAAACCAGTACTGCAATTGCCTGCCATTTGGGGTCAGCAGGACATGAAACTGCCCCTTCATCCCAGCATGCACAACACCTCACTGCATCCAGGGGCTCACAAGAGCACACCAAGCTGTTGTCCCAAATCTGGGTTCTTTACCCGGTGTGCAAGCCGATAACACACAGAGCAGAGGTATTTCCAAGTTTATTCCATTAATGCGCAGAAATGGGGTGCTCGTCCCAAAATCAGAGCACACCTCAGTTTCAAAAATTTCCACTTTTATATATTGATTATTAACATATTCAAACAATTAATACATATTCATTGTTATTCTCTTTAATGATTGGTCAAGATTTCTTCGCTTCCTATGTAAATTAGTGCGCAGACTTTGTCTTCTTCTTCCATTGCTCTCTTTTGAGTAGGTGGTGTCATTTGTGTAGACGGTCAGTGGTCGCAATCTCCCCCTGCCAAAACTGTCTTTTACCTACTTCTCCTCTAATCTTGGCAGTTCCAGGAGGTCTTCTTGGTTTGCTGACCAGGCCTACAGTTCATCACTCTCTTGACAGGAATATCCTACTTATCAACAAAGCTACCTTGTCTAGTGGTTAGTTCCTTAACTGAATTGTAGATAAATCACGTCTAGTTACTATGTCTCTATTTTAATATTAGGTGAATAATTAAACAGGGTTGGGGCTGCATAGAGAACTCCAGCAGCAGCAGGTTTCCTTAGTTGCTTCAATTACATTTTACATTTCATTTTTCTAGTTAATATCAAGTTTACTACAACAAAGCGGCTCACTAACTGGAGCCAGTTGAAGTGCAACTTGTAAATACCGGGGACCCTGAGGAACGGAAGGCTTCACACAAAGCTCAACTTAGCAATTTTCAGTGTTGCCTGGAAATCTGGGGAGATTCAGACTACTTTGCAGCAATTACAAATACTCGTATATGTTTGCAGGATTTGGATGGCTGATTGAACAATGCAAGGTGGCCTTTTCTAAGACTGGTGGTGTTTTCTGACATTGAAGTGGTTTATGACTTTATAAACCCCTTTGACTCCTGGCAGTTGGTCACAGCAAGATCTGAAGTCTGTGACCAACGGACCAGGACTAGCTTAGCATCTCTGCTCTGCCAAACAACGTCCCTTCTTTGTAGACAAATGACACAATTTGCTGAAAAACTCCAGTCCTGCTACAAGACACATTATCTGTCCCCTTTCCGTTCGGGTAGTTACTCTAGATCACAATTGCTGACACTTTAATAGAAAGCTAGACCCTTGCCACATGGCAGTATGTCTGGTCCCATTCTCCAGCAATGGGCTGGAGATAAACTAAAATGGGAACAAAGTGTTTGAAAAGTCAGCTCTCCAGTTTTGAGAGAAAACTGGACTGCTTGCAAATTGAATTGTAACAGCGTAACTTTCAGAATCACAGGGAAATAAAGAACAAGGATTACTGTATGTATGCACATACTGAGGACTAAAGCAAGGCCTGTTTGACATCACTCCATGCAACAAGGTCTGGAAATGTTCATAAATTGGGGAATGCTATTAATACCAGATTTGCTACACAGAGAATTAAAATACATCAGGACAGGACATCTACACCTAATCTAAATGACTGTTACAAAGTACGCTTGACTTGTGTGTATCTTTAAAAAGAAGGGATTGTTTTTTTCTTAAAACTATTGTGCGAAAGAAGTAGTAACGTCAAAGCAAATTAATAAAAGAGAAAAACCTCTGTGAAAGAACAATCGTTGTCCTTAGCGTCTCCAGGAAACGCCCCATCACTGACAGATGGACAAAGCAAGTCTGGGATTAGTGCTCCAGCCACTACTAAGGTGTTGCCATTTTGCATGTTCATTTAGGCAATTCACACACCTCTTTACAGCCTTAATGATCAGGGCTCTAGTCACTTACTGTCGTTAAGTCAGTGTAAAATCCTTCTTAAAAAACTTTGTCCCTCTATCTGTTTTATGTCACCTTTCTCACAAGGGTGTACGTACATGCACTTGTTACATAAAGGGTTATAAAACCCCGTTTAAACTTTAAGCCATTTTTTGTTAGCACATCAGCATCAGTAACTTTAATCAGCAAAAGAGAAGATAAGCTCACCCCCTTCTTTTGGAGGCTTCCCAAGCTGACACCAGGGTACCAGATAAGCTACCTCATTGTGCTGCTTTTCTATCAACGGGAGAGCTGGGGAGATGAATTTTCCCTGCCAGTCTTTGTCACTGGCTAGTGCGTGCCGGACTGCTGTTCTGTGGGCAAAATTCTCTGTAAGAAAGGAAAAAAAAGAGAAAAAAACTATGAAAAAAATGCACTTAATGTCACATCAGACTCAGTCAAAATGTATAATTACAAGGAGGTAAGGTGCACTTACATAAGTTTGAAATTGATCTTTTTAAACAGTGTATTAGCTCAAAGCAGATGTGGTAAGTTTCCTTTAAATTCCGCAAAAATCTTTGCTTTAGCTCTCATATTTAAGTGGTTTCAAGACAAACCAAATTTTCCAAGAAAGTTTATAAAAAAGTTAAGCGATGTTACTGTTAAGAAAGGATTCGTATATGGCATCTGTAGGGACTACTACCCAGTAGTACTGTCCAGTGCCAACAGTTACTGAGGATAAGGAGATTTGGAGAAAGCACAGTAGATAAGGAAGTGACGTGGGAAAGAAAATTCAGAAGGAATATTAACCTACCAGGAGAAAATGAAGGAAAACATGAGGTTTGCTTTATATTAAATTACAAGTGTAGAAGTAATGTTCAGCAACATAGAAAGTTATTAAATGCCCAAAATCTAGACCTTTTCTTCTATTTTTTTTTTTAAATTAAATTAAAAACAAATCCATCGAATTAAAGAGTGTGTGAATTTCAACTAGTTAGGCTGCAGTGGCATCCTAAGCAGCATGTTTATGCAGACAGCTTTCAATACTACAAAAAAAAAATCCAGCATCTGGGAATGGGAAGAACCTTGAGAAATATCAGTATCTTGGGACCAAGAGAAAAATATACCAATTATTTTTAACTACTAAAAAGATATAGGCAGGGGTCTGATGAATCAAGGAGAAAGGATGTTGTACCTTACACATGTAAACACCATTAGGAAACAAATAAAAATCGTAAGTTTTTTTCCTTAGTTTTCCATTTTAAAAGTTTCCTGTGGATTACTAAAAATGGGGTGGGTTTTTTTTTAGAGAAAGAACAAGGCAAAAAAGTTCTGAGAAGCAGGACAATTTATTAACCACAGATGCACGTAAACTCATAGTATTTCCGTCAACAGACGGCTGGGCCCTTCACCCCTCCAGGACAAAAGGGGGGACTCTTTATTCTAAATAGGTACTGTGAACGTGCTGGATTCCAACAAGCAGACTGAGGACTTTGGAAACAACGTTCTCCGTCTCAGGATACAGATATACCCTGGACTGCCGCAGGTGTACAAAGAAATGATACCAGGAAGCCTTCCCACCTCTCCATAACCCAAATACCAAGTTCCCTCGGGCGCCATAAAGAGCGCAGCCACCACACCTAGTTTCTCACATAATTGTAGCTTTTCTTGGCTTACCAGCACCTTCCAGGTCAGCGCTGACTCCAATAGCACAAAAAGTTGATTATACTGCAAAAAACCTGTTGCTACCAAACGAAAACAACGAAACACTTGGGTGCACTTGGGATGTCGGGGCTGCTGGAGTGGCTTCCCATCTCAGCACCGTCCAGCTGCAGAAGGGGTTTAGGCATGCAAACTGCATGCTCATTTGTTTTAGGGGACTGACTGTTACACTAAACTAAAATTTGAGAACAATTATACATGCATATAAACATACAGAGACTGCATATACATTGTCTGCTTTTATATGTATTGTATTATTAAGGAGGTCTCAACCTTTTTTCAATACATTTTGAAATTCTGAAGACATTTGTGGTTCAGGAACTGCCCTAAATTAGAAATATTTACCATGAACAAAGCACTCTGCCGCAGTTCCTCTATTGTACCTGTTTTGAGCAGAGACTGCTGTTTAAGACCAGTTGTAACTCTCTCACCCCAACACGTCAAAATTGCCCTGACAGGCTCTGCAGTGTTCTTTTCAGTAATCAGTATAGGAACAAATGTTTTTTGGACATTTTCTTGCAGTAAGAGCAACAAATAAAAGCCGGGTAAGCATTCTCTTTGCCTTCTTGCCTAGGAGACAGGGAGCACAAAGGGAGCAGAGCAGCGTAAAGGGAAGCTGAGCATACCGTACTTCCAAACGTGGACAACCTTATTCATTGCTCCCAGCTCCGCGGACCAGAATCCCACCAGCTCCGAGTGAGCTGTGCGAAGATGAACGTACTTGTTGACCATTTCCACAAACTCCTTCATCTTCGATGGCTTAATATCATATGTGCGAATTTCATAGAAAATGCTATCATTTTGCCTGGGCCCTGTAGCAAGGGATGCGAGTACCTGAGAGAAAATGTTGAGAAAAATAACTAAAACTAATTTTCAAGCCAAAAAACTGTCTTCTGTCTAATTTCTAGCCTTTTTAAAAATCAGTGAGACTCTATAGATGCAATTCTTTTACTTGGGGCTGGGAGAGGGAGTACTTTATTATCTTCTGAGTTTTTTCCTTGGAAATAGTTCCCACGTGCATCATTTGCTGCAACTCCTTTTGGCAGCGCCACAGATCGTGATGTGTCTTTTACTTGTTGCACTCAGTTGTTTAATTATTAGCCCACAACAAAGCAGGATTTTCCTTTTCTGATACCCCTTCCTCAGGAAGCCAGCAGCAGGGTGCAAAAAGTCAAAGCAAAGAGAGTCGGCTAAAGACACTACTCAACGGCGAGGCTGCCGACGCCGCTGAAGCACGGGCAACGTCAACACCTGCCCGTGTTGCCCTTTCCTGACCAACTGACACTACTGCAATGTTTTCTAATTGCAATCTTACGCCGGCAGCAGCAAATTAGATGCCGTCTGCAAAAGAAAGAAAAAGACACCAATGCCTGGGAAAAGACCGGTTACTTCCAGCACAAGATCGCTAAAGTCTGCATCCTTGCCCATCACTGGCTGCTTCCCAAGTCCCAGAATACACTTACTTTTGCAAGCGTCTCAGTTACCTGGAACATGCTACCCACCTCCTAAATAAAACTAGAAAAATTAAGGCCAAACCAAATCTTCTGGCCTTAGCCCGTATTTGCACAAAGCTGGCTGCAGGATGGATTTGGGGCACAACTCGTTCCACGAGGGTCCGCAGGCATGCGCGCCATACAGCTCAAGCCACAAGACACCGATGGCCAAGAGCAAAGGTCTTGTTCCCTAACGACCCCTTGGCGTACTACACATCCCGTTTTGGCTGCCGCGTGTCACAGCTTCTGTTCGCATTTACAGTTTCTACGTCCCCGCAGGATCCTGAACGAACAGGAATCCGACACTTATGGTGAGCAGCCACGACAGCAGTCGGCCGTCGTTGACCCATCGGGTGCCGGATTTCTGCAGGAAGAGACAAGCTGGAGATTTTCTGCCACTCAAGCCCATTCTGGACCACTGCTGGACCACCTCTCGCACCCAAAGAACACGTCGCGCGATTCTGCAGAAGACCCAGGGCCGAGGC
>VFFE01007221.1:1366502-1387424 GCA_008921705.1 Burhinus oedicnemus
CGGGTGGATGGGTGGAAGATGAGCGTACACCTGAGAAGAAATGCTCATTCCAGTTACCCGTCTTCAGTGCCTGAAATGTGGTCTCTCTCTCTGTGCCTGAACACAATAAAAAAGTACCGTGATTGCCCGGGGAGACCTGGGACTCTTTGCCCCCCGCAGGTTGCCCCGGGGCAAATCACTCACTACATCACCCAGCCTCCAGCATTTGCAGGGCCAGGCTTGAAACTGTGTGGACGCAGATCCTCTGCCTGCAGTCCCCCTCCGGAAGAAAGCCGTGTGGCGTTTTTCGTTCCTTGGGTAAATCCAGGCTTTGTGCCAGGGGCTTACAGTGCCAAGCACTGTCACCCCATTATACAGCTGTGTGCCCCACTGCATAGTTCCTACTACCGCACTCTTACCTAGAGGTGGGATTTTGTCATGGTTGAGGCTGTATACGTCTGCGTAATTAAATATTGGCCAGAAAAAATGTCAAGATAAAATTTCCATTGGTGTCAGTGCATCCACTCTTTTACCCGTGGCAGACAAATCAGCTCCTAGCAAAGGGTGGTTTATGGAAGACTACCTAAATTAAAAAGGCCGTGTCTTTCATGGTTCCTCTTAATAAGGATGGTACATTTCCTTCCTCCACCCCGAGTAATTGATTTTGAGGGCCTCCGCATGGAATTAAGGTGAAGAGAGAAATGATGGATGTGTGCCTATGGAGCTTTCATGCTTTTTCTCACAGTTACGGACAATTTTTCTCTTTGTTAAAGACAAGCCCGGGAAGAAAGATTGTTTAAATTAAAACGAGATGGAAAAAATGGTTCTAACAAAGACATTAGAAGAGTAGTGTGGAAAGAATGAAGCATCTGCCACTGCATATATGTTACATGTTCATTTGCAAGTGGTATTCTTGGTTACATTTTTTGTATCAGAAGAACTTGCATAATACATGGTAAAGTGTTTTTGCAATATGGCATGAATAATTCTCATAGTTTCTACAGCAGAAGCACACATGAAATGTGATTACTGATGCAGTTATTGCCAGTTTAAGATTGGTTTAACATGCAGGGTTTTTTTTTTCTTATGAACAAACTACATTTCAGCTGACAACAGGCAATGAGATGGCAAACTCCGAAATACTGAAGGTTCTCCTTTGTTTATCTTATTATATGGATGAAATAATGTTGTGGCTATGGCTATGAATAGCCACGTTGTGCTGGAATATTCCTTCACATTTTTAAAAGCTTTTATTTTTATTGTTTGAACTTTTCCTGTGTTTGCTTTCTCATCAGGAGTGATCACACAAGCCAGGATTTGAATTGAGTAGTCATAAAAAGAAAGTTTTGTTCTTCCTAACCTGAATAGTCAAGAAGCAGCTTTGCTTTTATATTTCTTTTGTGTAGTCAGGGAATAGAAAGGCGAACATGATTTTCATATTTGAGCAAAACAGTTGAACACAGTGCAGAGCTAAAATGTACAAGAAACTGAACTGCAGTGCAGTGAAGGCCTGAAATGATTCCCTGAAACAATTCAGCAAATTATTTTATACAGCAAGTAAATTTGAGAAAACTGCTTATGAGTGCAGCTAAGGTTAAGGATAAGCTAAGATAAAATTCTTTGAGAAGGCTGTTCCTTCAGCTCTGCATTCTTGCCTGGAACTTGAATTCACCATACCCCCTGGTATTTGCTCGTTCATGTTCTTCTAGAAGTCCACGGGTATATTCTTCTTTCCACATGGGTGTGGAAGAGCCAGTGGTGAAATGAGAGGATCGTCCCTCCAACTCTTGCCTGCCACTCACAGGTCTATCTACGGATACACAGAATGGTAAACAGGAGCCGTGCTTCATAAACACAAATTTCAAAACTCACAGATGGTATTGAACATCTGGGAATGACAGTGTTGATCTTGTAGAAGAAGTAAGTATCTGTTAAAAAGGCTTTTTGATGGGAAGTTTTGATTTTGGTATCAAATGAAATTTTCAATTTATGTGGCTGCAACTGCTAGAGCTGCCTGAGTTGATATGGTTTATTAAAAACTTTTGTTACTGGTGGAAGCCAAAGTTCCCTGGAGGCAAAATGCAAGAAGGTGATTTGTGTTTGTTAGTGCATTTATGTGTTGTACTCCTTGCATGCAACATTTTCATCTGTTTTCATTTTTCTATGGAACAGGAAACACTTTAAGTCTGATCTGTATGACTTGTGAATGTGGGCAAGCACTGGATAGGATTTTTTTATTTCCTGTGTACTGTGGAGGTAGTGGTAACAAAAGAAAGGTAACTATCTGTACCAAAAGACTTAACGCTTTCAAGAGCAGCTTAAACTTCATTTGCGATGTTTGCTTAAACAGAGAAAGTGACTCAGAGTTTTGGAAAATGAGAAAGCACAGTACCAGCTCCTTTGCTAGGGGGGATGTTCCCATTTGTGAATCACAGCTTTCCATTTCCTATTGCATGAAGAATAAAACAAGGAAATTTCCTTCTATTTCTTCATAAATCCTTCAGCTTAAACTCCTTCCTCAGAAAGGCAATTTTCAAAAGCACAGGAGGGTGTAACTCACCACTCATTTTCAATGGCAGTAGTGTTTCCATTACATAGTGCAGTGCCGTTGATAGGCTTGAGAAAGGCGTGCAACGAGCTTGTTTAGTGTAAGTGTAATACACGGGGTTTCCACTGTTATGTTTTCACAAACCTCTTACGCTGAGTGCTGCCCTTCCTCTCTGCAGTTGTGCCGCTGGGTGAGCCAGCAACAAGCGGTGTCCTGGTTTGCACACAAGGCAAATGAATTCCTGAATGTAATGCAGCCTCTTGGTACGTTCCCAGTAGGCCAGAACATGTAAATATCCTCTGATTTCCATTCTCTCAGCTGTTCCATATGAAAATCTGAATAATAGCTTATCAGCTTGGTATTTTCTGCCCTGTTTTTCCTAGCCAGTTTGCATTCCTCATCTCATGAAAACAATCTGCATGGTATACAAATATTTACTGTGTGACACTGATGGGAATACCTACAAGAACCAGCGTCATCTCTGTGTTTATCAGTGCTAAGAGTCACGTTACTGTCCTCTGTACCCAGGGCCTGAGGACGTGCTTGAACCAGAAGCATGCTCAGGTGCCTTACCAGGCAGTGAGTGAGCATCGAGAAAGTTGGTTTCATGTTTTTGTTTTGCTGGAGAAGGCAGTGGGAGAGCAACATAGTGCTTTATCTCTCTGGGAAGCAGGTCTGTGCTGTCCACTCGGGATTTATCCACTCCACACCCGAATATGCCCTGACGTTTGACACCACCCCTGACCACACCAGGGTGGAGGCCATCAGCTGTCTTGGCCTGGCTGAGAGACCACAGCCATACAGAGCTGCACAGCAAGAAGATAAAGGGCAGACTTAGGGCTATCTGGAAGGGAATTGGAGAGCTGCTTCATATTGCTTGATTAAAAACATTTGGGCCTGATGTTTGATGTTGTGACGCCTTGTGTCATTGTTTATATCAGCACTAGGAGGAGATAAATTTTACTGTATCAAATGTTCTCCACTCGTCTTGCAAGTAGCTGTAGCACAAACCTGGTAACAGGCCACTACATCTGTTTGAATTAAGTTCAAAAGAAAATACTCAGATGTGTTCCCTGTTCTTTTTCAGAAGACGTGTTTCTTAGAAGTTTGGTGAATGGATTTTTCTTTTCTTTTTTTTTCCTGGGAAATCTGTAATGGTTTAATGATTCCAGAAGAAGGGACATGGTAAAGATTACACGCACACTGAAATCCTCCAATCATTTATGTATAGAAAATTCTTTTATTCCAAACTTCTGATTTAAAAAAAAAAAAAATGGTGTCAACAGGCCATAAATATGATACTAAAGTATTTAAAAACTGTATTAATTGCTTGTGCTTATTACTTGGCCACTGTAATTGCAGTTGTTCCTCTCAGAATATCTATGTGGGCTTTGTGAATGATATTTTTAAAATTCGAGAGTGAAATACTGCTTTTAGGCAATTCCTTTTTAGTTAATTATGCAAAAAATGAATGCTCTGCTTGCATGTTTTCACAGACGGAGTGACATAAGGTAGCTTCTGCCACTGTGGGTATTTCAAGCACTATGCAGCTGAGAACTGGGAGGTCTGTGCTACAAAGAGCACGGAAAGGAGACAACATGAGTATTCAGATGAAGGTTCACTGCACAGGTACTAACTAGCTCAATTAACATTTTCCCCAATAAAATGAAGATCTGAAAGGATAAAATACCCAGATCCTCTTTCTTATGTTGCAGTTGTCTACAGCCTTCTCTTATTTGCGTCTCTTTTCTGTATACAATAAGCTGTCTTCTGGAGGTGCAGAGTGAGATTTTCTCCAGGATTTAGCCAAGGTTGCACTTGCGCTCTAAACCCAGCGAGCGTAAGATGGGAGCTAAGTATTGCTTTAAGGCAGGCTCTAACTTCTCTAGTATGAAAGCAGGTCGCAGAGATCAATCTTTCAGGGCCATCCCACCTTCCTTGGGTAGGTATTTTCTGGGTCTTCTACTTGGTCTTCTATGCACAAACCTGGACATGTTTTGCTTGGAGAAATCCTTGGAGAAATCCAGGATGATTTCAGCTGAGGAAGGAACAATACTGTGCCTCCTAACCTGTCTGAGGCCTTATGTGATGGAGGAGACCCGTTGCCTCAGATCTGTATGAAGGACGATGGAGCCCAACACAAGACAGCTACCTGGGGAAAGCACCTTCTTACCTTGCAGTCCCATGCCAAGCCCAGCCCAGAGGTGAAGAAAAGACATGGTCCTGGGCAGGCATAAGAGCGGGGGGAGGCTAATAGGGACCGCTTTCCTTTCTTGGGTGATTTCTTTTACCCTTTCCCACTCTGGATCCAAGACGAATGCAAGCAGGCCACTCTCAGACAAGTGCATCCCCTTATGTTGTCGTGTTGCTGTGCTTGTGCCAGTGGGAAGCCCTGAGTGGCCACCTAGCCCCTTTTTCTTGCGCTGCCCTGCTGAGTCTGACCCCTGCAATGCCCAACGTGGAAGGAGACTGTTGCTGATTTACTGCGGGCCTGGTTAACCTGGGTGGAGAACCATCAATACTGGCACATAGTAAGCATGTAATTTCTAGGTATTTTGTTCTTTATCTCTTTATCTGTGATCCACTGTAATACTGGTAATACTACTTATGACATTGACCTACACAGCCTGCAGCAAAAATCCCAATGGCTGTGTTAATGACGGGAACTCTGTGATGGCTGTGCTTGACATCCTTGGGGTTAGAAGCAGCAAGTCTTGCTGCTCTTTAGCTGTGAGCAAGCTCCTCTGCCCCAATTCAACTCCTGAATCTGAGAGTAAGTCATGAGGATTTTTCATCAATGAAAAGCCCAAAATAATGACTGAGATTTCTAAGCAAAGCTGAGTTATCAACTCCAGTAACTCACCTCTCCTAATTATTGATGCATTGGTTAGATGCATCTCTTTCCTGTAGAAAAACAGTGTTCTCCCACTTGCCTGGAAAAGTTCTTCCCTCTTCCAGTCTCCATAAATAACCTCTTTCAAGGCTTCCTTTGCCTGGAGTTGCATTGAAATGAGTACTGATAATAGACTTCTGTTTCTGCCTTAGCTGCTCTTCCCTCAAGCCTTAGAAAACTTGCTTTTCTTGGTACTGCAAGATGAGAAGTTCCCTGTTATACAACGTCTCTTGCCAAAATTCAGGAGGCACTGCTGCTCTTCAGGGTAATGAGCTGCAGGTCTGTACTAATCACACAAGGGAAATTAGCAGCAGTACTTGTCAGCTACCTCTGCATCTGTCCAGCATGGCGTCATCACCACGTCTGTCCTTCCAATCTGAATCCTGCTGCACTGAGCACAGCTGAAGGCTGGACGACTTCATCTACCTGTGGGTGAGATATGGTTAACAGAGGCTGAACATGCTGAGCAGGATATAGCTCAGTTAAATAAACTGATGGGCTAAGAAGATGGAGGCTGGGAGCAGAACAGACAAGTTCTGCTACTGTGTTCCTCAAAGCAATCCCTAGAGAGGTGCTATGCAGCAAGAGCTGTGAGGTACACCTCAGCACTCCTGCTACCACACAGGAGTGAATGTAGTGCCTGAATAAACTGCAGGTAGACAGATATAAATTGAGTGGATGTGCAATGTGAAGAAAGTTTGCAAGTGGACTTGGCTCACCTGGAGATTGCAACTTACATCAGTGCCCACTCCCTTTTACACAAAATACAGGTTTCTTTTTGTTTGCTTGCATCTACCCATGTGGGAATCATTCTTTCAATAAAGAATAAAACCAAGCAACATTGGTGTCTTTTAATATGCCCACACTATGTCAGAAAGCACCGTGAAATAACGCTGTCCGTGATTGTTATTGCAGAGAGATCTCTCTTATAATTTAATTTATTAAAACCAGAACAAATCAAATCCTTCTCTTTTAAAGTTGGGAAGCCTGTAAAACTTCATATGAAGCTTCAATACAGAGTCTCTTGACTGGTACAACTAAAGGATGCTGATTGTGTAAAGTTCCAGTCTGGAGGAAAAGTCTTACCTGTGTTTGAGTGACTCCATGTGGATCTGTCCTGCAGTGATACAAAAATAAAAAGACCAGCCTGAACCAGAAAACATTCTGATACTTGAAATCATCTAGGGAGGAGGACTACACCTACTGTAGAGAGAATGCTCCCAGCAGGCTCAGATGGCTTGATACTAGGAAATCCATGAGTCACAGCAATGTTAGGCAAATCGGTTTAATCATTCGCTTGGAGGGCTTCAAATATCAATACTTACCTGTGGGATTCCTGGTATTCTGGAGTCCTGCACTTCCCCACATTTACTTGGAAGCTACTGATATCTCAGCAGTTTGATGTAGTCGCTCTCGAAAAACTTTGATTTTTAAAGACACCTGTAGTATTTCAGAACAAAATTTTTAAAATAACTTCTAAAAGAGAACACCTATCCACATGGAAGTCTGTCAGAACAGTGAGCTCTTCCACCAGACTTTACAACACTTGCACAATCACCAACTTTATATTACCTTGGTCATGCTATGCGAAGTTAAACAAATTGTTATTTCCAGAACTCTCTGTCAAGCGAAGGAGCTGTGAACTGGGATTCAGTTTACCTAGGATCAGACAGACTGGCAGCAGCAGAACGTGCATTTGAATCTGGGTATTTCTAGCTCTAGGTCCCAAAAATGTATGGTCTATAAGCCTGGAACATTTTCTTCGCACTTGGTGACAGGTAGTTGCAGTAATCACTGCTCAGCTCTAATGAGAAGGTAGACTGTTGCACTTTTGCTTTATCCAGCAGGTAGGCCTATCTCAATACAAACAAGTTACACAGGCAGCAGGACTTACAAGGAAGGCTGAACAAAAGCCAGGGTTGTTTTAATTTAGACAAGAGGCGACTCAGGGGTCATATGATCCTTTTTCATGTAATTACAAGAGTGCTTCTGGAGAGAAAGGTGTAATCGGTTCTCTCTGTCCACAGTGGATAAGATAAAAGCAGAAGGCTGAAATTACAGGAAGGGAAATTTAGGTTAGATGTTTTCCACTTTTTAAGATAGTGAAACATTTGAAAAGATTGCCTGGGAGAAAGTAGGATATCCAGGTCTGGAAATAATAGGGATGGTTAAAATGGTGTTCATGCATTCACACAGCTGGTATGGGCTAGATTAACATTTTTAACGTTAACATTTTAACAGAGTAACAGTCCATAAGACATGCAGGGTTCATGCAGCATGAAAGGGCGGTGGGAAAACAATTTGAAGAAACAACTCAGTCTGCAGCCAGCAGGGAGGTGGCAGATCTCTGTCCTCTGCTCTGAGGGATTATTTGACATGTTGGGGGCAAAATCAGTAAAAAAATCATTTTGTAAAATGATAACACTTGTACCAAATGCTGAGTAATGTACTCATGCATCACTATCCCTCCTAATTGCCATCAAATTCTGAAATGCTATATGGCTTGCAGCCTTTTCTTTCCTGATTAAAGAAGGTTTAGACATTTTTGACTACCTCACTTTCTGGGTTCCCCCCAGACATCAAGTCTAAGATAATGCTGATTTCTAAGAGAAAGTAACTCGTATTTATACCTGGAGATTTTTACAGTGTATTGATAACAAGCAGCTGCTGCCAAGAGCCAGTCCTGTGTCACTGAAAGCCCACAAGAGTCTTCTACATTTTGAGTGACTACCGAAACAACCAGGGATGCCTCAGGATTGAACATTGCAATGCAGCTCTGCCCCCTATATGCCACGAAGAAGTTCTTGCTGGGATTGACAGACTCAGGAAAGGGTGGACAACAGTGAATGCCATGCTGTAACTTGGTTCAGCTGTTTTCTTCATAATTCCTTCTCTGTCTGTGATGTTGAAGCAGCAACCTGGGTATTTACCAAAGAGTTGCCCTTTCCCTCTTCCAGCAAAGAAAATGAAGGAGTCCTCTAGTTAGACCTGGCAGAATTTCAAAGGGACCAGATGCGTTGTTGGTGTTGAATCACCAAGAAAACTATGGCCTTGTTTGCCTGCTAGCAGGGCACATGAATCACAAGGAACTTCTACCAATGGTAACAAAAAGTACAATGTTTTGATGTCTCCATTCCTACAGATTCACTCTTTTGGTCCTGCTTCATGCACTCGTATCAGTATTTCCTGTCTCCCATTTGTGTCCTGGTGGATACCTCTGGCAGGCAACAAAAGTGCCTAGATGAGTGGACCACTTGCTGACTGCTGCCCCATGCTTCTCCCTGTCTCTTTCCCCTGGAACAAGCATTAATAACAAGTGCTGATTTCCATTAACCTCATTTTCCCTAAGACCTCTGTCCTACTTTTGTTTGAAATTAGCTAACCAGTTTGAAAGATATTATGGGAAGCAGACAGATGAACAAACAGGTAACAGGTAGCATAACCCCATAAGTTCTTGTTTTCTTAGAAAACAAGGCTAAAATGAGCACTGTTTAATCAAATTATTGCTGCCCGTGAATTGGTCGAGTCAGGTACTCAAGAGAAAGCCTGTACCTCAGAAACCTGGGTGCCAAATCCAGCATACTCCTTGGGGGGGGTCACACAATATAAAATCCCTACCCAGGCTGGTCCGATTGAATCCTTATTGGTCCAGTGTTCAGCACTGCTCTCAGTACTGCTTCAGCAGATCATGGGTACAGGAGATGAAGACACCTTTGTGGCTGAAGGAAGGGACTGAGTTCAGAAGGACTGGAGTTGGGCACAACTGTGATGGTGCCTTCTTTTGGAACTGGACAGAGAAGCTAAGGTGGTGGGTTGAAGGATATGGCAAGGGGGAAACTGCAGAATCTCAGTACAATGTATTGCTTTCTGGGACACCTTTATTAGCCTCCTTGTCTTCTGATTTATAGCAAAACATCAGTTTTTAAAAAAAATATCACTCAGATTGAACTGGGAACTTTTTGGGTAAGGAGCAATGCTTAGAAAGCATTCTGCACATTTTGGTCTCTCCCACAGGGTAAACAGTAGTTATAATAATAGTTTTGGGTGGTCTGTACTGTATCTTATTTACTGCAATATGCCCTGGTCTTTGAAAGCATTCCACTGTGTTCATCTTCAGGATGGCTTTCATTCTCCAGTCCACTCCAAGGAGATGAGTTTTCCCCATAGTCATCCAGTCTGTCACTGCAGTATCATTTGAATTACATAGTGCCATCCCCTAAGGATGATTCCAGTCCATGTGGGGAGTTTTCGACTGGTGGCTTGTCTTGCCATCTTTAGAGAAGACCTTTGTGGCTTGAGATCCATTAGTCATAGACAACAGGTTGTGTGGTGTGCATACTACCAACCCCCGGACCTTCTATGGGCTCTGATCTGTAGGAAAACCCATGCTTGTGGTCGCCGTTAAGACAGATGTTGTCGATCTGTTCATGTCCACTACCTTCCTCTACTAGATCTCTAGCCACACACATCATTAGCCAAAGTAAATTGCTGGAGTCTATGCTCAACCCCTGCCAATTCTTGTAGACCATTCCTTGGATCCCAGAGATCTAGCCTTATTAAATTCAAACACAGCTTTCTAAAGAGAAAAAAAAGGATCTTTGGCAATCTCTTTTTGCCATGTGACCTCAATGCATATAGCACAATGCTTCTTTTCATGTGTTTTAATGTTTTATATCCAGAAGGTACCCTTGGTAAGGTATCTGCAAGTCCTCAGGCTGCACCGGGTGCAGCTGTATGGCTTGAGGCCCATACCCTTGATACAGAGATTGCCTTTGCAATGTTGCATTCAAAAAATGCGTTCCCTGTGGGAAATGCAGGGAGGATGCAGGAAATGCAAAAAGCATTCCTGTCATGCCACCAGATGACACAGTGGGTTTGTGTCATCATAAGTCTGCAGTATCTGTTTTCTTTGGAGATCAAAGCCATTATTTAAGTCAGTCCATTATTTAAGCAAATTATTTTAGCAATAATCACATTCTCATTATGGGAAGCAGAAGGATTTTCCATTGTTCTCTTGGCTGTTGCTAACCTCCAGTGCAAATCTGTCTGCCTCCTATAGGTGTGTCTAAATAACTGCTGCATGAAGAGTTCTTTGGAAAAGCTGGACCTTTTTATTTTACTTACAGAAAACAGTGATATTCTGTTGGTATGAAGGGAACTGCTAACACTGACAAATACTGACCTGCAAAAAGACGCAAAAATCTCCCATCCAACTCAATCCCCTCAAACTCAATTCCAAGATGTGAGTCAGGTTTATTAATCTGAGGTCACTGATTGGAAGGCATTCCCCATTCAAGCAGGGGAAGGAGGGACAAACCTGAGTGCCTCAGAATATCATTCTCTCTCTTTCCACCTAGCTCCAACAGCTCAAGCTCAGACAGCCCAGGGAAATTCAGGCCCTCCTTGAGGGCTCAGTTCAGCAAAGCTCGCTCCTGAGACATCTGGGCTGGTTGGCTATTTTGTGGCCACTTTGGATGCGGTAAATGCACTGGAGCTCATGCTTCTAAATGTGAATCTGAGATATTTGGTTCCCAGTTTTCTAAAGCATTGGTGTGCCTGCCTAATTTCATGTATGTGATTATCTTCAGTGGCACTGAACCATGTGTTTTGTAGGGAGTGAGAGGCGCCAAGCTGAAAGACATCGGTTTATTGCCATGGAAAGAGCAGCCTTTTCATATTGACTGTAACACTCAACTTGCATCTGTGGTTTGATCGTGTCATTTAACTTCGCTACCTTGGTTGTTTCATCTTGAGAAGTCACATTGCTAGTGTTTGCCTTTTTGACAGGTGATGTAGGAGGATTAATTCATAAGTGTGGGCCCTGGACTTCAGAGAAGTCTGTCAGTATGAAAAACTGTAATTAAGAATTGTTTGTCCTGCACTTGAAAATACTCGCACAACAGCCTTATCCTGAGCACAGCTGACTCTTTGCCACTACTGCTCAAAGCAGTGAAGGTTGAATGTGCTCAGCAGGATCAAAATCAGACTGAAAATTTAGCTTTAAGACAGCCATTGGAAATCCAAAGTTTGGGAAGAACCTAAAGCTTTTAGAACCAAGGGAGACTCCAGAGACCAAAGCCAGTGATAGCTTTCCACCGACTCCAGCAGGCTTTGAACAAGATTGTATCTCCCACAGCTGTCTCAGTTAATCGCTTCATCACCATACATGCCTCTTCATCTTCTGCTTCTCTCAGAAAACAGGAATATGCAAGCTCTTCAAGCCAGGAGACAAGTCTTTCTGACATCAAGGAAAGGGAAAAAACCAGCATGTTGCTTTGGTACCAGCTATCAAAAATATAGCATCCTAATTTAAAAATATAAATGGAAAAGTGTGAAGGATTGGAACGCATACTTTTGGGAGTGAGTGGCTTTTTCCCTTGGAATGAATTTGAACTTGGATTTGATCTTGAGATAGCTGTGGAGTCGTAAAGCTGGTTTGATGGAGTTGTAGAAAATCAGTATGACGCTGAAGGAAAAAAAAATCAAGCTTTTGGAAATGGAATAAAGAAACATTTTTGGATTTGAGGGAGTCAGGAGCAGCACACCTGTTTCCCCTGTAGACGCTGGATCCACATGGAGATGGTGAGTGATAGGGAGTGGGAAATGATAGGCAATGCCCACCAATGCCCTCAGTTGTTCAGCTAAAAACCCGCTTTGCAGGAGGTTGGATTTCCATGCTAGAGTATTGTACTGACCATTTAATGTCTTCTACATTCCTGGCGAGGATTTCCTGGAAGAAAAGAGATAGATGCCCTACAGCCTTCTAGCCTGGCTTTTAGTACAGTTATCTGGGGTACAGAGGAAGATATATGGAAATGGTGAAAACTAATGCTGAGGGAGGAGCTGTTTTATCCAGTTGCTGATGGAAAGTAAGGCTGAGGTAAAGGGTGGGGGGAGCAAAGGTGATAGCAATTCATTTGGGGAAAAAATGTAGGAAAAAAGCTCAATTGGAAAATGATACCTCTTGGCTAGAGCATTCTGTCTGCACAGGGTGGGCCTGGCTAGATGTGGCATTTGGCACAACTTCCAGATGGTGGGCAGGAACAAGAGTGGGGTGGGTGGGAACTTCCTGGAGCTTTCCTGCTGCTTGAAGTAACGTTGAATGTCGAGTCTGTACGCCTGTCTCACTGATGGAGGCTTGGTCTCTGGCCAGGGGCAGGGTGGGAATGAGCAATTAGTTGGCGAAAGAGCAATAATAATAAGATAAATGTTTGCTGGGGAGGTAGGGCACATGAGACGGGGGATGTACAGCAGTGGGGCTGGGACCCTTCCCCGAGGGGGCAGCAGCGGTATATAGCAGGAGGGCAGGGGGATTGAGGGGTCCTGTGTTGAGGTCTGTGTTTGAGTGCTGTTGGAGGCCAGGGCTGTGAGGAGCAAGAGGTGGGGCTCCTTCTGAGGAAGTGGGGTGGTGCACGAGAGGGTGGAAATTTAGAGGATGCATACTGAGGTTGACATTTAGGGAGGGAACAGTAAAGGAGGAGGAGTCTGAAAGGAGGTCTGGGGTCCTGCTTTGGAGAAGAGTAGGAAACTGCAGAAGATTTACACGAGGAGAGAGGACAGCAGTCTTCCCTTGGTAGCCTGTTTTCTACCCACAGCTTCAATGAGTAATGCCAGGCATATACTCCCTGTCACCTGATGCAAAGCTATGCCTCCCTTCTCAATCTGTCCTCCCAGGCACCTTGGGACTCTTGCTTTTCTAGGGCTTTCCATCTCTTCAGATGACCCTTCAAGGCTGATGTTAGCCCAGGAGGCTGTGCAGCTGCCTTGTGTGGCAGGCTGCCCCAGGAAACCAGCTACAGAAGGAGAAAATGCTGCACCCCCATCCCCTGCTTCGAAATACCGCTCTCCAAACTGAAAACCATGGCTGTTACCATGGTGCTGCACCCGGAGAGTGGCTGTCTCTGATGTCACACTCCGGCCGGACACGCACTACCTCCAGCTCGAGTCTTTTTCAGCTTTGCCTCCTGTTTTCTGCTGTGGGAACAAATGGTGTCTTCCTTTGTTTTGAAAATCTGCCAAGAGACCTGCCTGCAAAGACCTTCCACTTTGACCCAAATCGGTATCGATCTGTTCACATTGGCTGGGCTTGCTCTGTCCCAGTGAAATGTGCTTAATTGTCACCATTTAACCTTCAACCCATCATTTGTGACTCCTTGCTTGGGCAGAGCTGGGAAGGGATATGGATGCGCCCAGCAGTTTCCCACTGTTTGTCACACCTCTTGCAGCTTTGTTTAAGCAGAGGAAGCAGATCTTGTTAGTACTTCTCAGCAGTGTTGATTCCCTCTTTGGCTGCAGCATTTCAGGCAGTGGCTGCTGTATGAACGTCCCAGAGTTGTGGGCCATAATGATCTCATTTTGGGGAGGGCAGTGGGGTGATGTGCCTTACGTTGGCCTGAACCTGAAGGCTGCTTGTTGCATGTCAGTGCAGTCATAGTTGTAGCTGCAGCAGTCCTCCTCTGACTCGGGTTTTCCAGACACTGGTAGTGCTGTAAAAAGCTGCTATTTACCCTACCAAAAAAAACAAGGCCACTGAATAAGTGTTCCCTTCCCCTCACCTCTCACTGGCTTAATGTCTGGTGTGCAGTCTGACCCATCTGCAGCAGGAGAAAGAAGACACACAAGAAAAGGAGAAAGCTGTACACGGGTACTTTACAGGAGGATGCCAGTGTTTAAGGCAGCCAAAAACACAAAGCCACAGTATCTTGGCTTGAAATGTATGCTTCCTTTGATCACAACATACCATATAGTTGCAGTATGTGGCATCTCCTTTTGGAGGTCAAGACCAGAATGATTTATGTGAGACTGGCTAAGGTTTCCCTATGAAGGATACCATTCTGTAGATTTGCATTTGTTATTCAGCAGGGGAAAAGGCCACCCGGAGCATTTCTGTTCTGCTCAAATACTCTGTGCTCCCCTCACCTGTGTGTTTGATTGAGTGCACTTTTGAACACCTCTGCTGATGTTCATGCAAAACACTCTTTCTTCTTGTGGTTGTTAGTCTAGATGGGCTACTTTGCCAGTGAATCCATCTGGTTACCATACACAAGCACCAGGCAGGGGCAGCAGGGGAATCACTAAGTCTAGGGCAGATGCAGTTCCGAGAGAAAGACCCCTAAGAGTAACCACACTTAGATAGATGTTTTGCAGACTTATTTTGAGATGGTTGATTGATTGGAGTGTGTCCAGAGGAGGGCCATGAAGATGATCAGCGGGCTGGAGAACCTCTCCTATGAAGACAGGCTGAGAGAGTTGGGGTTGTTCAGCGTGCAGAAGAGAAGCTCCCGGGGAGACCTTATAGGAGCCTTCCGGGACCTAAAGGGGGCCGACAGGAAAGATGCGGAGTGACTCTTTATCAGGGAGTGTAGCAATAGGATGAGGGGTAATGGTTTTAAACTGAAAGAGGGGAGATTTAGATTAGATACTAGGAAGACATTCTTTTCTCTGACGGTGGTGAGACACTGGAACAGGTTGCCCAGGGAAGTTGTGGATGCCCCATTCCTGGAAGTGTTCAAGGCCAGGCTGGATGGAGCTTTGAGCAAGATGGTCTAGTGGAAGGGGTACCCGCCCATGGGAGGGGGGTTGGAACTAGATGATCTTTAAGGTGCCTTCCAACCCAGACCATTCTATGATTCTACAATTAGTCTGATTCAACAAAGTACTGTTGCCTTGATGAACATACGGCTGCATGCTTCAGTCTGAGAGATGAAGGTCTCTCTTGCCTTATATTCCTCCCTTGCTTTTCTGCTAGGCACTGTATCCCCTGGGATAGAGCTGAGGAGCTGTGTGTGTCAGGTTTACTTGTGGGGCTGATGATGCTGGTGTGACGCATGCTCTGTGCTAGAAGGCAGTGAAAAAGCCCCTTCCCTCATATCATCCCGAAGGCCAAATCCCCCCTTGTCATATGGATGATATTGCAAATAAACCAACGTGTGATTGTCTCCTTTACCCTTAATGTGGAAAGTTGGCAGAAGGGAAGAAGTCTTGGTGATTTGATCCCTAGAAATCTCCCTCATTAGCACAGATCCAGCCACAGAAACAACACTGAGCTCCTGGGAACTGGCTGAAATTTGCTTTTCCCTACCTCCACTGTTGGCGTTCTCATTGCTGGAGCATCCTGGACTCCGAGACCTGGTCTCTTGCTTCCCTGTCAGAAGCAGGATGGAGAGCTTTCCCCCACCCAGAGGGATAGCTGGGTTGCACCCTTAGCACTGGGGAGCAGCAGGAGCATAACTCAGTAGGACTTGGCAGCCCAGGGGTAACTGACTATTTCTCCATCATTTTTGGAGGTGCCTGGGAAGAACATGGCCAACCTCAACCTGGCTGGGATCCTTCCTTGGGTTCTTCACTCTGGGGAGCTTTTAATAGGTCTCCTACATGACACCGTGAATCCTGCCTGGGGCTGCCACTTTTGAAGGGAGTTGGCAAGGAAAAGATTTAATGACCTGTCCCTGCTGCAGGCTCATCAGTCCTGCACAAAATCCCAGGAGCCGGGGCTGTTTGCTAGGCAGGGGACAGTGCTCTTGGCTATCACTGGTGGCCTCCTCAGAAGGTGCAGACCCACTGCAGATGGGCCGATTTCAGGACCCTGCAGCCCTTTCCTAAAGAGAAGGCCAAAAAGAGAGATTTGGTAGAGGTGGGGAAAGGCAAAGGTTAAGATTAAGAGAGGAGGTGACAGCAGAGACCCAGGAGGTAACCTGCCAAAGCAGGAACATTGAGCAGCGTTTTCTGTGTCCTTCAGTTTGGCTTGGGATAATAAGGAGACTTCTAAAGACTCGTCCGTCCAGCAGGGGAGGTACCTGTGCTGTGAAGTCCCTGTTTTTTGGAGATAAATGTCCAATAGGAGAATCCCAAAGTCTGATGGGTGGAATAACAAGCCTCTGAGATTTCCCATCAAATGTTCTAATTTTGGCCAGTTACAGGGCTCCCCAGGCAGGGAATGTCAGTCATTTTGTTTGCTCCCAAGCAACGTGTCTCTCTGGAGACGAGAGATGGAGAGTCTGGAAAAATTATGTTTCCTGGAGTTCTGGGCAGAGCAAGACTCTCGAGAATTGTCAATGGGGGAAGGAGCAAGACAAGAGTCGGTTTAACCCCTAAAAGGGAAGTTTGCAGGAGCTTTGGGTGAGAGGCCAACCTGCCTGACAACCTGCGAGCATGAAGAACAACGATACTGGCACAGCCTGCAGCGTACCCCTCCTCACAGCAATGCCAGCTAACTAGCCCGTGCGTGCACTAACCCGTTCCCTGCTGTGGCCGTCACCTTGGGCATTACTACAATGTTTTATTAGTGCTATCTTACTCTTCTTAAGAAATAATAGAAAGGTTACCCTCTTTACACACGCCCAGTTGTTTCCAGTCTGCACCTTACCTCCAAATCTGCTGTTCCCCTTGTGCTGTTGCAGCTGCTTTCCACCCTTAATTCAGAAAGAAAGGGTTGTGATGGTGACTGTTTTTCTGAGTAAGTCAAGGAAAAAAAAAGTTTTCCCAGCTGTGTCCAGAAAAATCCAGACACACAGAGGAAAATCCAGTAAATGATTAACTCAGTCTTTCCATCTGTGGATAACGGTATTTCTGGTTGGATTTTTTATTATTATAATTTGAGTTTTTTATTGCTAGCCTTCTTCTCCCTCATGGAAAGAGAGAATCTATATTTGATTTGAAATGCAATGTCCCAAGCTGTTTTCTGGCGAGTACCTGGATGATGGCTTACATGTGGTTTTCTGCCTTTTGAATGAGGAGGAATAAACTGGAAGTGAGTTTCCTGTACTCCTCTTATCTTCCTGTGAGAGGAGAATAATGAGCAAGAGAGAGCACCTTTATAGGCAAATGATTACAGAGTTTATACATTGGTTATTCTTTACACACCACTGATACTCCTTTTTTTTTTTTTTTTTTTTCTTTTCTGAGCCGGTGGGCTGGTGAGAGGAGGTATTTTCAGCCATGAATTTTTTACCCAGACAATTAATGTTTGTCTTAGGAAGTGGTGGGAAGAGGCTGGTGCCAGCTGCCTGGAACAGACACTGACACAGAAATGCTGTGATGCTCAATCCATGCCTCCAACCAGCTGCTGCCCTCCTGGCTAGGGAAAACACCCTGTGGTACCACGTTTTGACCAGAGGCAAGTTTGATCCAACTGCTATGGCCAGAAAAATGGGTTTGGTTTGCTGCCCTGCTCCCACTCTGGTGATCAAGTGTGGGGCTGCTTGACGGGCACACCTCAGCAGCCCCTTGGCACTGTGTACCTTAACCATTTCCCTGTTTCTTGACCTCCCGTTTTCCACCCAAGACTCCTTGCAAACAAGCAACCCACCATAGTTACTGTTTTGCCCTGGGTCCCAGTTTTGCAACATGGCATACCCAAACTTTGTATTTTCAATACCATTATCTAGGCAACCTCAGCTGATAGGATTAGCAGAGCACCACTGGTCTTGCGAGGTTCTGCTCCCCAAAATAACCCCAGCAACTGCCTGTGCAGTTTGGCCACTTCTCACACAACTCCCGCTTAACCAAGCTGTGAGACCCAGCCGTCCCTTGTGGTGCTTTCACACTGCTGTCTGCCACGGCCAGCAACTTCTGACATCGCCTCTGGTTTTCCATGCCCTGTTTGCCTGGCTGAACCTCAGCCCAGCACCCAGGCCACAGCCAGGTCGCCTGCCTGGTGTTGGCTCCCTGCTC
This sequence comes from Burhinus oedicnemus, assembly GCA_008921705.1. NCBI lineage: Eukaryota > Metazoa > Chordata > Aves > Charadriiformes > Burhinidae > Burhinus > Burhinus oedicnemus. Next base: position 1,384,595 of record VFFE01007221.1, read on the forward strand.
CCCATCACTGCCCTTGGCAGAGGCAATTTGGCAGCTTAGCCACCGAACCAGGCTGGACATTCCTGCAGAGCTGACTGTTCGCCGCCTTCACAGAGGCTGACTGGTGGGCCCCTGCCTCTGTCTTTTTATTTTTTTTAACACTAGGTCAGGCTGTGTCAAAATGCATGCTGTATGCTCAAATTTAAATCCTTAAGCAATTTGGAGCAATCTGTAGATGTGACAAGCCCTCATAACTACCTAGCAAGCTGCCAGTTTTTGTGTCAGCTTTTGCTGCAATCATTTTTTTGATATAATTAACTGGAAACTTAAATAAAACCTTTGGACAAAGAATACAGATTTCCTTCATAAATGCACTAAAGCCACCCCATTTCTCTGCTGTTTGCCTGTTCACAGTAATGTTTCGGGATTTAATACGGCGCTTGTGCAGAAAGCGATGATCAATGGTCTAAGAAACACCGCCTTCCCTTGTGCAAATCTCAGGACCAGTGGTGCCAAACCCCATATCCCTCCTTTGCAGTGAAGCAAACCAACAGCTAGATGCCAGCGTGGCAGAGGCACGCAGGATCATCCTCTTCCAGGCTAGCAAATGCTCTCCTCTCCCAGTCCTGGGGCACAGAGCATATTCCTGGCAGCTTAAATGTCCGGGTGACTCAGGCCAGATGCTTGGATCGGAGAGAAAAGGTCAAATTCTTCTCAACTGAACATAAATAGGAGAAAAAAACCCAAATTGGAGTGCAGCGGCCGCAGCTGCCACCCAGGTGCCCAGGGCCAGGCAATGGGCAGCTGCCTTGCGAGGGGTAGCACCAGCCCTTCCCTCAAACCTGGCTTTTGCTCTCAGCTGCCTCCTGGCCTGCAGCAGAATTACCTCGGCCCTGCCGGGGAGGAGGGAGGCAGAGACACATCACCTCCTCAGAGACCCAGGCACTGGGTGGTTTCTTTTTCCACTGCGTTAGCCAGCTCACATGTGGCACAGATGGGGAATCTGCAGCCTGTGCCCCCGCACTGGCTCCCGGGGCCTCAGAGACGCCCGAAACAGATGGGACAAATCCCTGCCGGGGCTGAAACGTGCTTGGCATCGCAGCCCTGGCTGGGGGAGAGGGGCGAAGCCCTCCAGCACATCACCCTGCCCCACTGGGGCACTGCGGTCCGTAGTGCGTCGGCCATGGACAGATGGGCGCAGGGCTGCATCACAGGGACGTGCTGCTCCTGTGGGCCTGTGCAGGGACCTTTTCAGGACCCGTGCCAGCCATTCTGGGGGACGGACAGCCAGGTTTTCGTCCAGCTGTTCCTGGAGGACAGAAAGGACTGGCACAGAGAGCTGCTGAGCAGGGCAGGAGGCAGATCCTGTGCTGCTCCTGGGATGTGTGGGTGAGCATGGCGTGTGGTGCTGGGGAGCTGGCAGGAGCCTTGGGATGGGGAGAGGGGAAGCTGTAGGGAAAGAGTGGGATGCCTTCTGAGGTACAGCGTACGCCAGGCCTGAGGCACCTAGACGACAGAGGCGGTGCAGTCTCCCACAGGGTGGCATGGGTGGAAAGCAGGAGCAACACTGCTGGTCTAAGTGTGGACCTGCAGGTGGTGAGAAAGAGGGGGTTCGGGCTAGGAGGAGCGGCATAAGCTCAGTGTGCTGCAGCCCTGTTGGGAGGAGCGTGGGTAGATGCTGCTGGATGAAGCCTCCAGATGAGCTGAGAGGGATGGTGCTGCCACCCCCATCTTGCTGCCAGACAGGGAAAGCTCCTGGCCAGGGTGCATGATGCTTTATGCCTGGACTTACCCTTAGCTGGCCAGAAACGGCGTTGTTTTGGGGTTGGGTTTTTTTTGGTGCTGTGCAAGTGCAAGGCTGAGGCCGCCCTGTGCTGGCAGGGAGTGTGGCTCCGGTGGTGAGCTGGGAGGCCGATGGGGAAAAAGGCAGGGCTACGCTTTCCTCCTCAGCTGCAGAGGTGCTGCCGTGGCTGGGTGTGGTACACTTAACGTCAGTGACTTCATGGTGATGCACTTCTACCACCAGAACTGTCCGTAGCCTTTCCTAACAGGAAAGCAGCTGGAACAACCTTGCCTTCCACCTAACACGCAGCTTTGCTTTCCAGTGCAGGGGAAGGAGCCACCATAAAGTGTTTAGCAAATCCTGGTCCATGCTCCAGATTGCTCCAGAAAGCCTATCCTCAGTTTTGGTGGGTTAAAAACAATAAAGCTTTCAACTGCTACTGAACAAAATGCAAGTATGCTGAAAGTACAGAAACGAATGTCGTTCCTTCTCCAGCCTGTCAGCTACTTGTGTAGCTAACTCCTGTAACTGGGCCCGTGAGATTTGAGGGCATTTTCTAAAGCTCAGTTTCTGTTAGGGAAACCCCGCTTTCATTAAAAAGGACAACTTGCAGAGTTCCTAGTTAGAGAAATCCTAACAATGTGACTGCATGCTCAGAAACATGATGGTGCAAGAGAACTTCCATTGAACTGTGAAAAAAATAAAAAGGAAGAATCAGTTTTGAACGTTCAGATGGGGTTACGCCGAAGACATCTGCTCTTTTGCTTTCTGAAGTCGGGCTGCGAAAGGAAAGCCCAAGGGCTGGAAAAGGATTTTGGGTCGGTGTTTTTTGCAGCAACTGCGAGCTGCTCTGAAGGGATTCAGGAGCAGAGTACGGCACGTCCTGGCCCCCACGGGCTTTGGCCGTGTCCCTCCCCAGCGCCGTCGCTGTGGGCACCCAGCCTGGGTTGTGTTTTTCACTCTGCTGCTTTCGGTAACCCTGAAATATTTTATTATTTTTTTTTAATCTTTTTGAGGAGCACGTGGCGCTCCGTTCCCCTCCCCTTCCATCGCGAGCTCCCCCCGCGG
>VFFE01007221.1:1397050-1530894 GCA_008921705.1 Burhinus oedicnemus
GCAAGAGAAAAGAAAAAAAAAAGCAGAACTGAAGTCTGGAAAGTGAGTAAACAGTTTCTCCCTGGATTTTCTAAAGTTTGATCTTCTGCTTGGGAAATCCTAATTGCAGAGTGGAGGGGAAAAAAAACCGAAAACAACCAAAATGTCCTCATTTAGGAATTTAAAAAACTTTTGCAGATTGCCACAAAATGTGTATCGGATTATTACATGAATCATGATGACCTCATTTCTTGTTTGGAGAGACACAGTGTGAGAGCACTGTCAGCAGGCATTAGTACGTTTCCGGAGACTGGCATTAAATAAAGTATGCTGTGTCTAATAAATACAAGTGAATCTATTGTTATTACTAACCTAAACAATTATCAAATGTGATGGGTATTCTGAGCTGACTGAGTACTGAGCCCTAAAATAAAGGGTGGCAAAGAATATGCCAGATATATTGGCTTATGTGTGTACTTTTCTGTATTTTTCCTGTGCTGCTTTTTGCCTTGTTTCTGAATCTCCTTCTGTTCCTTTATTAATCAGAAACTACCATTAGGGGCTAACAATTAGTGAAATGGGAGTGACTTCAAGGGAGCGTTTCCAAATATTTAGTGGTGGTTAACATACAACATTTGTGAATTGTACCCAAAAACTGGGTGACATTGTGCCTACCCAGGCCGGCTTCATGCTGTCACAGACAAATGCATCCTCCTCCTCCTCCTCCTCCTCCAGGAAGATGTGTGACCGAAGTCAATAAATGAGAGTGGTGCTGCCCCTTCTACTTTTTTTCTTCAAGTGAGCAGGTTTTAACTCCTTATTAACTGGAGATGAATGAGGACAGTGTGACCGGGGGCACAGTAGTACAAACTCAGGGCTCTGTGCACCAAATCCTGGCTTCCTTTGATTTGACATATGTCGACATGTATGTCATGACGTATGTTTTGGGGAGAAGCAGCTACGCCTGAAAGTCTGTGTGTCCTTCTCTGGGATGGAGTTAGATGGGGAGGCAAAAAGCACCACAAAAAGTCCAAACAAACCTGCTACTTTCTGAACTTGCCTTTGAAAGAAAGACGACACGCTTTTCATGGGTTCAAGTATGAAAGATTTCAAGCAAATGAGTAACAGGAGCAGGGCCAGGATAAGTACTGGTGTTTAAACCTGATCAAGAGAACACCTTGTCACCATGGGCAGTAAAGCTGAACTTTAATTTATCTAACCTAAAGCAGTTAATGCGTGCTTTGGCTGGCCTCAGAGACTGAGAACATAACATGTAAGCTGCTGAACAGCGTAATTACTTCTGCCTCCCAGCTTATCCTTTCCCTTTTGGCCACAAGCATATTACTGAAGCCCTGCTGGATGCTGTTGAGGGTATAAATTTTTTAACTGGGTACTAAAATACTTGCACTGGACAAGCCAACTCACAAAGAAGGAAGAATAACTGGGGGCAACTGTAGCAAACACTTCTGTTTGCCTAGATTGGAGGCAGCAGACCTAGTTAATAAGCTGCCATGCTGATTTTTACCTTTCATGTTGAAGCTTGTGGTGATTTTCACAGGTGAGGGAAAAAAAAAGTTAGATGCCTGTAGAAGAGGTGTTTCATCACAGATATTCAAATGCTAATAAAGCTGCCCCATTAAAAACAATTCCTCCTCATTTCTCTCCTTTGCTGCCCTCAGTCTGGTTTTATCTGGGGTGTTTGTGATCCCTGATGTGCTCTCACCTTTACTCTGTGCTGCGCCTTTACTCTGTGGCTCCTCTCCTCTCTTGTCCATTGCCCATCCCCCTGCCCTGGATGCATCACTCAGAGCAGAAGCAGGCCCCTAGGACCCTCATGGCATCACAGGAGGGCTCGGGGCCACACGTCTCCCTGCAGACCCCTGCTTGTGGGGCTGCTCCTTGCCACCATGGGAGCGGGGAGGATGCACCGTGCACAGCCACGCGCCCCCGCACCGACTGGCCGCCTTCCTTGGCGAAACACAAGCCTTCTGCCTTCCAGCAAAAGAAAATGTTTTTTAAAAACTGCATTTGTCTGGATTGGACAAGATGTCTTCTCAGCCTCGTTGACATAAAGGGTGCTTGTTGTGTATGGAAACATACCCTTCTCTGGAACCGGCCATGGAAACAGTGATCTCTATTGAGCAGCCTTATCTTCAGGCTTGGGTATGCTCCGGAGTACTGATTTTTATGACTTTGCTGTTAATACATTTAAATACCAAAAAGAAAAAAAAGTCCCAACAACATGACTTAGGCCTAAAAAGTGCTTCCTCGGGGAAAAAAGAGGGGGATGCTACAAATTAATTGCTTAAGTAAACATGAAAGCCAAGTACCCCGTAATTCCTGTTACATGAGAAAATAAATCCAAGACAGTTGTTAGGAAGAAAATACCTTCTTAAGACTCATAAACAGTCTTTCCTCTGATGCTTCTAGGAGGAGAAAGCTTTTACCCCTCCTGTGTAACAGAGGGTTTAATCTCATCCTTCACAAAAACGCCCTGTACAAATAGTCCCTCGGTTGCTATGCAAATCTGGTCTTTCCCAACAGCTGCTGGAAGAAGCCTGTTTTTGAATTCCTGGTGAAACAAATAGCTTTTTGGAAAGCCTGTCACTTGCTGTTTTGTGTACAGCGAGGTGTCAGGAGGCAACTGAGCTCATTTAACAGCTTGCTTCTGCCAAAAGAGATGGTCCCAGCCGCATGCTGCCGTGGATTGTCTCATGCTAGTTCTTGTGCTCATCTGTTTTCTTAGCAAGCTCAAGCCAGCAAAAACTGAGTAACAAAAAACCCCCAAACAATGCCAAAAAAACAATTCTAAAAAAAATGTTTACCTTCTCCTGCCAACCTGTGCTGAATCACCTCTGCAAGAGGTCAGACAGTGCCAGAGCTGACAGATGAAAGAAAGTGAAATGCATAATTTAACCCCTGCAACTCTCCCGTTCCTGAACCTGAATCATGGAGATGATTGCTTTTGCTGTAGAATTTCTTTAACTTGTTTCAGGGGCAAAGGAAGCACACAAAGGCTGCTTTTTTTTGGTACAAGCAAAGCCTTTTCGTGGTCCTGTGATGCTGATTTAAACAGCCTTAAGAAAATTACCCCAGTAACTTTCTGTAAAATGAGTACCACTAACTTACTAGGTTGTCCTTTGCTCTTCTGCCTCACTTGCTTTCTCTGTGTCACTTCAAGTCATGCATATCCAGCCCCGCTGCATCCTTCTTGCTTTGCATGGATGTAGCACCTTCCTGATCCTCACTCTAAAAACTGCCTTTAGAACAAGGTCACTCACATGTTGCATCATTCTCACACTAGCCCGGATTGGTGACTGTAGTTTTGCCCCATGCTTCAACTGCACTGCTTTCCATTTTGATGCACCACCTTTCGTCATCTTTTCATCTCTTGCTGTTTCCGTTTTCAGGCAATCCTGAAAGTCTGGACTCCCTGGTCTGGTATCTTCCTCTCTAGGTCTGTTTTCCTGAAAAGGTGCAAAACTGCATTTTCTGAGGGTTGAAGCACTGCCCGATTTTCACATTCTTGTTGCTTAATTACTGTGGACAGAAACTGTGAGGATAGGTACATCAGATGTGCATTTAAGACTATGTCCAAACACGTTGAAGAACAGGAAGTTACTGGAAGTGGTCAACACGGATTTACCAGGGGTAAATCATGCTTGACCAATCTGATAGCCTTCTATGATGTTATAACTGGTTGGCTGGATGAGGGGAGGGCAGTAGGTGTCATCTGCGTTGACTTCCGCAAGGCTTTTGACACCATCTCCCATAACATCCTCATTAGGAAGCTCAGGAAGTGTGGGCTAGACGAGGAGACAGCGAGGTGGATTGAGAGCTGGCTGTGTGACAGAACTCAGAGGGTTGTGATTAATGGAGCAGTGTCAAGTTGGAGGCCTGTAACCAGTGGTGTCCCCCAGGGGTCAACACTCGGTCCAATGTGGTTCAATATATTCATCAACGACCTGGATGAGGGGACACAGTGTATCCTCAGCAAGTTCACTGATGATACCAAACTGGGAGGGGTGGCTGACACTCCAGAGGGCCGCGCTGCCATCCAGCGTGACCTGGACAGGCTGGAGTGCTGGGCAGGGAAGAACCTAATGAGGTTCAACAAGAGCAAGTGTAGGGTCCTGCCCCTGGGGAGGAAGAATGCTAGGCACCAATATAGGCTAGGGGTGGACCTGCTGGAAAGCAGTTCTGAGGAGAAGAATCCGTGGGTCCTGGTAGACAGTAAATTATCCATGAGCCAGCAATGTGCCCTTGTTGCCAGGAAGGCCAATGGAACCCTGGGCTGCATAGGGAAGAGTGTGGCCAGTAGGTCGAGGGAGGTCATTCTCCCCCCTCTGCTCGGCACTGGTGAGGCCACAACTGGAATATTGTGTCCAGTTCTGGGCTCCCCAGCTCAAGCGGGACAGGGAACTACTGGAGAGAGTCCAGCGTAGGGCAAGAAAGATGACTGGGGGATTGGAGCACCTCCCTTATGAGGAAAGGCTGAGAGAGCTGGGACTCTTTAGCCTGGAGAAGAGAAGGCTGAGGGGAGACCTTATTCTTGCTTGTAAGTATCTAAAGGATGGGTTGCAGGAGGATGGAGGCAGACTCTTTTCAGTGGTTCCCAGTGACAGGATGAGGGACAACGGGCACGAGTTGGAACATCGGAAGTTCCATTCAAACATAAGAAAAAACTTCTTTATGGTGAGGGTGACAGGGCACTGGAACAGGCTGCCCAGGGAGGTTGTGGAGTCCCCGTCTCTGGAGATTTTCAAGACCCGCCTGGATGCAGTCCTGAGTAATGTGCTCTAGGCATTCCTGTGTCAGCAGGGGAGTTGGACTAGATGATCTCTAGAGGTCCCTTCCAACTCTGAAAATTCCGTGATTCCGTGATTTACCAGGACACATGCAAGGCCGGAATCCAGAAAGCTCAGACTGGTGATCCCCTCACACACTTCCATCATCTTGTTGTGTGTACCTGACTATCAGCTTTTCTTTGTTGTTTCTAGTGTGCCACTGCATTTTCTGACACACTGAAGACTCACAGGACTCTTTTAACTAGTACTGTGTAATCAATATGTTTTCTCATAGATATCCCTGCTGTTCGGTGTTGCTGGTTGGCAACGATGCAAAGAGAAGGTTATCTTTTTTAATTTAAGTCTCCAGAGGTACCGTATTAAAAGGTACTTTTCTGGTTGAGTTTGTGCGCTCTAAGAACTGGTTACCTCTAGCACCAGCGCGTTGACCAGCCGTGACAAGTGCTCCTCTTTCACTCCAACGTGGAGTAAACCAGGTGATTTTGAACTACTGCTTGGATGCTCTGAGGGGCAGCAAGTTCTCATAGTGCTGTCAGAAGATCATATCTGACTGTGCATATGGAAAAATTAATGCTGGTGAAGGAGGACAGCTTGCACTGTGCTCTGCATCTTGGCTGCGTGAGGCGGAGCTGTCTTTCCGCTTCTCTCTTTGAATTTCTGAGTCCCGCTTCCTGGGGCTGAGTGAAGCCGAGGCACGCTCCAGAGCCGTCAGGTGTGGTGTGATGGATGTCTGGATTTCCAGTTCCAGGGAAAGGAAAACTAAAGGGGCGTGAGGTATTATGCTAAGTCCCTTGCTCTGCAGGAGGAAATTGGATGTCTTGTGACCTGCATTTGAAAGCTGGCTAGTTCAAGTTATCATAACCTACAGCTGCAGGGAGGAGATTACCACATCCTTGACTTGGTAAACAACAGATTTGTTTGAAGGCCAAGGGTTTAGTACAAATAATCATTAAAACATGGGCTGTTTGTTTATTGTTTTTTAAAGCTGCAGAATTAAGCACTCAGAAGTTAGGAAATGCCAGAGTTAAGGCAGTAATTACCTCACTGTCTGTGGGCTGTCGGCTGAAGCCGAGAGCCACTCTGACGTGAGTACACAAATATTTGGGGGCCTGGTGATGCTGGCAGCCCGTTGGTGGTGTCTGGCCACTTCAGATGCTCTGAGCACACGTGGCTCAGGCTGAGCTGGGCTGAGGCTGGCAGGGCTCAGGAACGCTTTCCCGGAGGCAGTTGGGCCCTTCCCTTCCGTCGGGCAGATGGAAAACGATGCATCCAGGTCAGTGGGCACAACAGGAGACGCTCTGCCAGCTGACTTGGCTGGCTGTAGGCGGGTATGGTGGGGCACAGCTGCATTTTTGCTTGTCACCATGGGCTCCTCTCCTTTCCTTGGCTTCAGCCCCATCACCTGGTGAGACAGGCAGTACACCCAGCACAAGCCCTCCACTGTGCTGTAGCCTTGGTTCATCTCTGAACCTTTCTGAAGTAAAAGATGCGTGTTATCCTGCTGCTGGAGATGGCTTGATAATGACCATGGACAAGGTGTTTAATTAAAATTATGCGGGTAGGTGCCGTTCTGGCCTGGTATCGCACTGAAAAAGTGTAACACAGGGTACAGTAACTATTTTTCCTGTTCGCAGTTCACTGCTTTAACAAGTGCCTTCTGCTCTAGACCCCCGCGTTGTTTATTTAACTCTGTCCAGCTTCCTGAGGAAGGGAATCTCATTCACTGTGCGAGCTTGCTGAAAAGTTACCATGCAATGTCCAGCTGCGCCTTTAGGAGCAAATATGCGGAGCCTGGGAGACGCATGTGTCCCTCTGCCCTATTTTTGTTTTAGCTGGGTGAATAACTTGACATACAGCTCCTGGGGTGCTTTGAGGACTACTTAGCAGTTTTTCTCTTAGCCTGACTAATTGGTCCCAAACCCCAAAATGCAGTAAAGGACATCTTTTTTTCTGCAGATGTGCCTAGTTTCTTCAGCAGTTGCTGCAAAGATCCAGAGTTTCTGGAATCTGTGAATAGTACTGTGGGGTTTTGTAGGCCATTGTTGCTTGCTCAAAGTCTGGCAATATTTTTTATCTGAAGAGTTCTTCCTATTTGAAGGACTTCTTGAGGATTTTAAAAAGATGCTTTAAAAATACAGTATTTTAAATACGTAACATTAAGGACAAGTGGATTCAGAGAGGCTCTAAAGTCTTCGTAGACGCTGCAGGTGTCAAAGCAGCTACGGACTGTCACTTCTCCAGAAATTTGTTCTTTCAGCTGAAGGCTCTTAGGGAGCTTTGAAAGTAATTTTTGCTATCACTGTGTGTATCTACACTTAGAAAATCACCTGTTAGCCGTTTCCTTTCTAAGTCACAGCAGTAGAAAAATAGAAAGTTTTGGATTCTTTCTGGATCTGGCTTTTGAATTTTGCATTTAAGACTTTTCCGAACAGAAGTCTTAAACTAAAACTTGAGATTCTCGCAGCCTCATCACTCTAGGAGGTGGGGCTTTAAAGAAGAAAAGTGCATTCAATGTAGTAAGGCTCACCCGCACTTCTGTATCAGGCTAAGGAGCCCAGATACTCCCACTGTATCCCCTCTTGTTCCTGCTCATGCTGGCAGCTGTTTCACTCTACACTTTTGCTTTCCAGGGTTAATGACTCTTGGGACTGAGCTATCTCACTGACCACCTGTGGCCCATACAGCAATTTGTAGCGGATAATCCCTCACACTAAAACCTCCCAGCACGTGCTGCATATTAGTTTTGGACTTTGTCCTGTTCTGAGCTCACTGTAGGCCTGTGAGCTGCTGTGGCAAGGTGCCATCCTTCCCGCAGCTGGGGGAAAGGCGCGAGGCTCCCCGCAGGACTCTCAGTTCGGTGCGATTGGGGTTACGCAAACGCTCCCCAACCCTGTTTACCACTGGGAAATAGTTAAAATCTGGGGGGCTGGGGGGGGGGCGGGGAATGCACAGCCAAGTCACAGCATTGCTTACCTAAGGCTTTCGATCAGGAACAGGGTTAGAAGGTTTGCAATTGTAAAAAAAACCCACACACACACTCAGACACAGAGTGACCCAGGTGTTTTACATGCTGTTTTGGTCACTGCTTTCTTAATGGACAGTATTTACATTCTTAACCTAGCAGCTTTTCTCACTCTCTGTTTTTCAAGCTGTGGCAACTTGGGCATCACATCACCACCTGACTCAAGGTGCTGGGACTTGGCTAGTAGAGAGATTCGTGACAAATTTACCTAGCGTGGGCACGGCTGTCCAGCAGTAGACTGAAGGTTCACCTAACACAGCCTCTGGTTGCCCAAACCCCCCAGAATTTAGGGAACTGTGCAAGAGCAGCGGTGAGCAGTACTGTTCTGATAACATCTTCCAGTACGCAGCAAGCCGTGGGTGCAGGATTTCCTGAGTGACACACTGCCCCTGGGTGCTTGCAGGGGGATTATTTTCTTCCCTGAAGCAGTCAGTTTAATTTCTGGGTGACCCTGGGCCTCCAGCTGCCACACCACTGCCTGGCTGTTCAAGCTGCCTGTGCGCGCTGCTGGGTCTGTGTCAAACCTCCCGCTGACAGCAGCAGGGACCCACTCCGGTCGTCTCTTTTTGGGGTGAGGGATCCCAGCCAACACAGTCACTTTTTCTGCATAGGCTCTGCCATATCTCTGGTCCCCTCCACCTTCCCCGCCTGTTTGCTAAGGCAGCAGAGGCATTTAACCAGGGCTTATTTTCTAGGCAACTCTCCCCTGCCTTCCCTCAGCTTCCCGGTTTCCACCAACTTGTTTTTACATAATGCTGGTGTAACTTTGCAGGGATGAAGGCCTGGCTCTGCTTCCCCCGGCAAGCAAACCTCCCAAAAGCCTGGAGTGGCTGCAAGCTGCAGAAAACCCTGCGCCTAGTCCGGCAGGGGCGTTTGCAGTCCTGTTACAAAAGCACCGTGCTTGCATTATGCTAATCCCTCAGCTTTGGCTGATGAAGGACCTCCACCGGCCAGGCTGGACCTATTGCGGCACGGAGAATGACATCATTTAGAAAAAGGGCTGCTGCGCAAGGCTGCCAGTGATTGTGCAGCATCCCTCCCTGCTCATAGGGGGAGGCCGCTCTGTCTCGGCGTGCACAGGCACTGCTTTATAAATCAGAATAGTTTTAGTTGCCACAGAAGTCATAACTTGAGGGAGTGCAGGACAAGGAGACACGTGTGACCCCCCCCCCCCCCTCCCCGGCAGGCTGCAATAATGATACAATGCCATAAATCCTACGATTTGTGCATTAAGCTCTGTCACCTAGAGATTCATTTCCTCTTAACGCATGCATTGTTTTTACTTGCCCTAATTTGCCTTTTACAAATAATGGCAAGAAATGATGGTACCAAGAAAGCATAACTGGTGTGATGCTGCATGCAGGCTCACCCATGTGCTGCTTGTGATCGGCGCAAGGAGATGTGGAGGAATAAAATGCAAGATGACTCGGCTGGTTTGTGAAACCTTCCAGCTCAGTAATGCCGAAACGCTGTCAGGCGCCCCATGCTCTAAAACCAGCACACGACTCTCAGCATCGCCATTCTGCCCATTTCTTCCTTTATGGATGCGGTTACAATGAACAGCAGCTAAGCACAGACATCTCCCTGGCATACCGTCAGGCAGCCTTGCTGGAGGAAATTTTTTTTCCCCCCTGCAAGCTGCCAAGGTGGACTTCTTAGCTCCTGCGATAGACTGAATGAGACTGCAGTTCCCCCATCAGTTTCATAATACTCAGAAAGCATCCATTTACATCATTGTGTGCAGTGCAGGGCAGCAGCTGCCAGGAAATTTGAAACTATTTTGATTCCAGTTGACTAGAACAGCAGCAATTGAATTAGCTGGTATAGCTATAGATAAACTGATGATCTGTGCATTTTATTTCTTTGACCAATGGGTAACTGCTGGAGCTACAGTAACCTCTGTGAGTAAGGAGACTGTTCAAGCAAATATATCTAATTTCTCGAGCTAGCTAATATATATATATATATATACTGTATAGAGAGAGACACTCACACCATTCTTTTGTAAAATGTACCTGTAAAGAAAATGTCTGTCTATGCTTGTAACTTGTGTTTTGCTTCCTAGAATTTCCTTTTATTATGCTGTAGACAAGCTTGCTTGACATGGAATGGTTATTTACCTATGAAATATCATATCTATGCGTGATTTAAGTCATGAATTCTTTCAACGTCTAGTCATCAGAAAGGCTGCCAACTGCTGTTAAGTTATATTTGCCCGGTCTCAATTTTCTAGCCACTCATCCCCTTTCTCTTTTAGCTTTTTCTCTCTCCATTTAATTCTCTCTCTCTTTTTTTTTTTTTCCTTTGTTGAAAGAAGCCACTTTCAATGCAAAGTAGAAATTGGTGTTACCTGAGGGTGTGTGTCCTTTCTTTGTTTGTTTGGTGATGGGTATGTTTTTCCCTGCTCATCTTCAGTGCGGTCCTTAAATTTTGTTGTTGCCTTTCTAGCCTTGTTTGTAATGCAGTCATATTGGGGGATGGGGTTGGACAGGATATGGCAGTAGCTGCAGCAAGACATGATGCTGTGGTGGTGGATGGGAATAAGGGAGGAGTTTTCCTTAAAGAGCTCAAGCTCCTCTAAGCTCCGGTACCTGAAATAGCCCTCTGAGCAAAGGCAAAGGCTTTGCACCTTTTAGGAGTGGGGGGCAATTGGTGGTGGTTTACCGCAAAGAGTGGAGACCTCGGCAGTCATGTGCATGGTGGTACGTAACATAATGGGGACAGACTGCTGCTTTGCTGCCATATGTGAATTTTTTTAATCAGGCAGTGAATTAGGCAATGTTCCTGCAGGATGCCGTGAAAGTGAGAGTCCCACTGACTTGTGTTCTCATACGGCGGCAGCCGCAGCAGCAGCGGCGGCAGCAGCAGTCCTTCCAGAGTGGGGCTGCTGGTGCCTCACTGTAGAAAAGGCTTTAAATTTGTCTCTTGCCCAGGTGAAGCACAGCTTGCAAGCGCGGCAGAGAGGAGTACCTGTGTGCACGCTCCCTCCTCCTGCGCATCTCTCTGTGCCTGTATGTGCTCTGTACGTATACCTCTTCTAGAGTCTGCTGGGCTTGCCAGAGGATAAAGTTTGCTTGAGATGAAGTTCAGGAGGACAAGTAAATCAGAAACTCACTCGAGGTTGCTTACCGCCATCAGCAGCAGCCGTTGGTGGCAGATGGGGATGCGCAGCAGTGCATTTAGCACTCACCGCCAGAAACAAGGCCGCCTCTGTTCCCCTCATTTCGGTTCAGAAGCTAGCACAGCGATTAGCAGAGACGAGCCTGGCCCCTTGGCAGGGTCTGTGTGCGGTGCCTTGTCAGGGCTTGGCCTCCAGTGCATGTTGGCTGCATCCCAGCCTCACGGGGGGCTGGGGGACGATGCTCCAAGCTTCCTTCCAACGAGATGGGGTGCATGGGTCAGGGGGAGGCATGGGGGGTCCCAGCTCCTGGGGCACCATGCATTGCCTGCCTTCCTTCAGGATGTGGCCAGAGCATGCTGTGCCACAGCCAAGCGCTGTCCTGAGGTGCTGGGGGCGTGAGGCAGTCCCAGCTGGGGCACCTCCTGCTTGCAGGTCTGCAAGCTGAGAGTTGCTGTAGGTGGAGCTGTGTCCACCAAGAAAGGTTTCTGTTAGCATCTCTAGTGACAGGCTCCCTATCAGCAGTTCTTCTCTCTTAAAAAAATCCCATCTCTGGATGCGTGCTGAGAGAGCAGCAAGCACTAACGCCGCTGCATTAGAGCAGACCAGGGCTGCGGGCTGGGGAGCCAGGGCCTTTTGCTGTCCTGGGCTGGTCCCGCTGCAGTCGTAGGGGCGTTGCAGCTGCACAGCATCGTTCTCATCCGTGAGTCCATCCTGGTGGAAGTGTGTCCCAATGGCAACCTGGCGCCTGCGCCGTGAAGTGGGTGGGCTTGGGATGCACCCAAGCACTGCATAGCTGAATTGTGTGCAAAAGGGGCTGTTTGTCTGGCCCTTTGGGCACTTAGAAAAAGCACCATGCCTAGAAATGCTCACATGGGGAGAGGGACCTTGCTCTCTTCTTCAGGCTCTGCCAGTGTACCCAAACCTGTGTGTTGGAAACCCTGCCATGAAGGCAGGTTGGTGATGCAGAAGTGGACAGGACATCCATGCTCCTCAGCTCCCTCGGACCTTACAGAAGAGGAGAGGTTTGTCCAGTTGCTGTCCTCAACAGCAGCCAAGTCATCTAGGTGAAACCTGATGCACTGAAGTTTTATTATGGAGTGATTAAATCAACAGCATGGAGACATCTGAAGAACCTACAGGGGAAGAGGCTGTGGTTTGGCATGGTCCGAGTCTGTCACTTTGATCCTGCGCCACACACAATGTGCGGTATATACCCTGTGGCTAGATATACCAGATAGTGAGCTGGCAGGTGTGAGCTGCTGCTCATCTTTACCAACCACTGGCAGATAGACAGCCACATTAGTCTGGTCCTGAGCTTGTGTTAAATTATGCTCCCTTTCACCTTGAACTCAGCCTATCATTAACCATAGGTACATGGCTTCCTTCTCAGAAATGGCTTGTGGCCAGCCTGCTCGGAGCAGAGACGGGCATCAGTTTGCAACGCAGCACCTAGAGATGCACCTTGAGCAGGGCAAAGGCTCCAAGTGCAAGTTGGTATCTGGTTTCAGAGCTGTCACCCCTGACATTTTTCAGAGTAGGTGTTTGGATCTGACCCTCCTGTTGTTTGTTTTGAAGCACTTTTATACTCCGGGCCAATTCTTTCCAGAAGGGTGCAGCAAATGCAGCTGTTGCTGGGTTGTTTTTTTTTTCAAAAGCTCAGTTCCTCCTTGGGCTGTAATATAAGGTGGCCAATTATCCATCATTGTGTCATCCATGAGGTCCCTCTGAGGACAGCTGGTTCTCTGTTACCCCACAACAATGGGAGCCACTGGGTGCTTGGCACTTGGAAAATGGGACCAGCCATCTTTGCTCCTGCTTTGTTTACATCGGTTGGAAAAGCAGCACAAGGAGGGGAGGGGTAGCAAGCTTTTTGTGCAGTGGTGAATTTGCTGCAACAGAAAATGTGAACTGCTCGGTAAGCATACATTGCTGCAACATGACCTGCAGTTACCTGAGTCGTTAAAGGCAGAAAGTTGAATTGCTCATTAATTGCTTTGTAATTTAGCTAATTGATTTTGTCAAGGCTGTGGAATGTATGGGATGTGGCTGATTATCTTCCCAGTGTTTCATCTTTACAAGTGAAAATGACCTAAAAACTTTTTTTTTCACACAAAACCAACATGTATGGCGCGTGCTATGGATGGATGTCAGACCTCTGAATACTGCTTTCTTCAGCCTTTGCACCTGGCCTGTGGCCTCAGACTGTTCGTGGGCCACTGGGACCCTTTCTGAAGTGTAGCAGACATTTCTGGCATTCCTTCCTCTGCAGTGCACGCTCCCGAAGTAGGGCTGCCCAAAAACTCCTGTGTAAAAGGAGCAGCTCTGGATAACTGCAGTGTGAGAGCGTGCAGAAGTGAGTTAAACCGAACGGTATTTTCCCTGCAGGGGAGAGCGTAGTTACTCTGTTAGGAGAGGGCTGGGAAGGGAGGTCAGGCTTTTTGCTTATGCACGCGGTAGATAAACCCACGCTCTCTTTTTTTTCTTTGCAGGTAGTGGCCATGGAAGCAGCACTTTGCTCCCTCATACCATCATCAATGAATTTCGAGAGTATGGCACCGTAGAGCCAAGTGGAGACGCGCTGAGGGCTTCATCGCTGTGCCAGGCAGAGCCTGTGACCCACAGTCCAGAAAGACGGGATGGTCACCACTGTGTACCTGGCAGGCCCCTTCCTCGACGTGCGGCTCCTGACACTGGGGCAGCGCAGCTGCGCACCCCAGAAGAAGGTTTGCAACCTGCGGGTAACCTGCCAGAGATTATGAAAATCTCTCGACGGCTGAAAGCAACAAAGGTGCAAGAGAGAGCAAATACTTCTCTTGATTTAGAGACGCAAATGGAAAAAAAGAGCGTTACTGGCAGCCGAAATGTGCAGGCAGCCAGAGGACCAGTTCCAGCAGGCCAAGAAAAACCCTCAGACATGCCTCTTCCATCTGAACGAACAGCTGAGGAAAAAATGCACTTGATCGCAGAGAAAGATCTGGCTGCAATATGGACTGGAGAAAAGCTGTCCGAGCCCTTGCAAGCCATCAGTAATAAAGCTGAGGAGGTCCACGCAGCGCAGGAGACAAGCTGTCATAGACCATCTGTGACAAACCTGGAAACAGCCAGCAGAGTGGAGGGGTGGGCGCATTTTGAGGAGTTTTCAGCGTACAGTCAAGGCAAAATGCAAATGGGTCCTGAGAGGAGGCTCTCTAAAGAGGCAGCTATAAGCAAACATGTAGAATTTCAAGGGGTGGAGATTTTATGGCTGCAAAAAGCCGAGGAGCAGAGAAGAAAGAAGCACTCACTGCTGGAGACTGCGTCCGTGGAGAGGAAGACGTTCCCCAAAACATCCAGCCACCCTGTGGCACCGATGGTCTCCCCAGACTTGATGTCCTTGCCAGACAGCACTTGGAGTGAGGTCTGTCAGGACCCGAGGCTGGGACGCGCTGCCTCTGGAGCCACTCCTCTGGTGCTGCTCAATGAAAGCGGGGAGGATGAAGTTTTTGTGAAGGACGAGAACTGCATCAAGGAGGAGACGGCTGTGCTAGCAAGAGGCCAGGGCAGGTGAGATGGTGCTTGAGGGGATGCAGGGGGCAGGCAGGGTTTCTCTTGTCCCAAGCACGTGGCTTGTGCCTGCCCCTTTAGGAGCTAATAACAAACCATGAATGTTTGTCTGCTGCCTACAGCGTGATGGCAATGGTAGCAGTTCATGCCTGGTGGTGGCTAATGCATGAATTTGGAACTGAACCGTGTCCACACTGCCCTGCTGAGGTTTGAAGTCCATCTCAGATTTGGAAACATAAAGATGTCTTTTGCTGTTTTCAGGGTAATGGCTGTGTGACGAAGCATCTGTAGCAGGTGTAGTTGGGATCCAGACACGGCATGTAATTAAATACAGGCAGCATGCAGGCCTGGCCACATGTGCCTGGCCAGATTTTCTGGTTTCAGGCAGAGTTCATGCAAGAAAAGTGCAAGCACCTCTGAGAGTTCAGATAATAAAGATGTTTTACCCAGGGCCTTATATGTTATACGAGGGTAAATGCTGTCATGAGCTTTCTATATTATCTACCTATCTGTGTTTATATATTTTTAGCTATATATATTGCAAAAATTGTGTGCTGCTTTTTACAAGAGCATCCTGATTTGCTCACTTTTCTTCCCTGATGCACACCTGTAACAAAGCAAAGGGTCCCACTGGTGCGCAGTGAGCAAACTGGGCCCACTCTGACCAGCTGGGCTGTTTGCTGCTGAAAGAACAGGATCACAGCAATGGAGGCGCTCCAGCCTCTGCATCTTCGGATCCGCAGAGTTTTGCTTTGGCTGGCTTGTGGGATTGCTGGGACGGGCAGCCCTGACGCCTGGCATATGCCGTGAGGAGCCCCGCAGTATTTGGTGCAGCAGAGAAGAAAACTCTCCACAGGGACGATGCCAGACCTTCCCCTGTGCATCCACAAGCAGGCCGTGTCTTCCCCCTTCAAATGTGGTTCTCCTGGCTCCGGGTTTTTAATTGCATTTGCTTCCCTTTGCATTTTGAAGGGATTTCCTCCAGCCTGTCGCCAAAGACCCCAGCCCTAGGACTGCGGAGCCAGCAAACTGTCCTCCGGGGGCAGAGGCCCCATCTGGGTGCACATCTCTGATGTGTGCAGCTTCTGGCATGGCAGCGGTGCTAGTGGGGACCTTATGCATTTGTGAGTGCTCTTCTCCTTCGCACATAAGCAGCTGATGGTATCGGTGAGGCAATATTAGGCTTTTCCCCTGCCCCCCTCTTTTACCCAGAAGATTGTTTCTTTTTATGTCCCCGGCGAGGGAGATAGTGCCAATCATGAACAGAAGTGGTGCAAGGACAAACTAGCATTTTACCCACAGTGTCCTCTCTTGCATGAAGCCAGGTCACCCTTTCTGTTCACAAAGGTGGAAGGTGAGGAGGTTCACCCAGAGTCTAAACCTTGTCCCCAAGCTGAAACGTGCTGTTTCTGATTCATTTCCAGGATGATGGAAGAGGGGGAAGCAGCCACAGGTGGATATGAAGATGTCCTTGGGCAGAGGCACTCTGACGTCTCCACTGATCTGTACAGCTCACAGTTCGAAAACATCCTGGACAATGCATCTTTATACTACAGCGCGGAGTCGCTGGAGACATTGTACTCGGAGCCCGATAGCTACTTCAGCTTTGAGATGCCACTCACTCCCATGATCCAGCAGCGCATGAAGGAGGGAGGCCAGTTTTTAGATCGGATGTCAGCCTCTGGGCAGCCAGATGTCCTGCAGCTTCCCCCTGATGGGGAGGTGAAGGGCTGCGGTGAAGGCATCACCAATGGCTTAAGGGATGTTAGCGAAACACTCTTCAAAGGAGATGTCACCGAAGTCCCTCGTTTGGCAAGGTAAAAGCAGTGGGTGAGCTTTCTGTGTGCCTGCTGATTTTTCCCCTATGTCTGTTTACTTCAGCGGACTGTCGCAGATTGTAGTTTTGCTTCTTTCAACACTGCACGTTTTCTACACAGAATAATTTCCAGTGTAACAGAGTGAGCTGCAGGAGACAAGTCAGCCATCCAAACCTGCCGTTCATTAGAAAAGTGCAAATTTACTTTACAAAGGTTTTGTAGGTGATACTCGTGTCGATAAAAGGCTGGCTGGTACTGTTATATTTCTGGGACCTGTCTCTTCAGGAGTTAATTACCAGTTAGAGATGAACCTTGTTCAGCTCCAGTTGTACCTGAATTTGTTAGCAGCAATTTTAGGACCAATAGCACCCTGTGCACACGGATGAGTTGTCCAAATGCAGTTCGTGATTTAGATGTTAAAGGTGTGTCGCTGGGCATAGCCTTTCCTCTCTTGAGGTCAGTGAGAGTTTTGCCAGTTACTTTAGCTGGGATGAGCTTTTGCTCCCACGACATTCACAGGATTAGAGACTGTTAGCTCGCTCTTTCATGTGTGTGCTAGTTACTGATTGAGAGAGGAGGGAGTTTTGCAAAAATATTTATTTTTATATTATTAATATTAATTATTAATAATTAATAATTTCGGTTTAGGTAAAGGGAGAGATAAGAAAACCTATTAAGAGTTGTGTGAAAAGCAAAAGCTAGGCTATGCGGTCAGAAAATACTGTGCAATTGTAGAAACTCACTCTATGAGCAAACTTCCCTCATTGTGTGTTGTCAGAGAGGGTGGGGAAAGTGAAAGCCAGCAGCAGGCAAAGTGGGGGGTCGAACCAAAAGTAGTAATCTGCGGAGGGGTGAGAGACATTGTGAGTGACAAAGTTGCCTCAGATCTCCATCCTCTAGGGACAGGACATTATCAAAGAGTCCTTAGACTACTCCCTTAGATGGGACTAGTCTAGTATGAGCTTTCCTGGGAGTCAGTGGTGGGGGGTGTCTTCTATCTGTTTTATTCCTTTTGTGCTAACATGAAAGAAGTCCTTTGACCAAAAGTCGTTTTGCTAACTGTATGGATTAAGGTACAGTTTGCCCTTAAAAGATCAGGCAGAAGGACTTAGCAGTTTGAAACGTTTTTTCCATCAATCCTACTGGAAAAAAGGTGTTTAAATCCTGTATGACCCTGAGCTGCTTGGTGCTGATAGGCAGTAAGTGACTGCTAATCTGCTACAACCGGTACAGACCCAGAAACTGAGGTCAGTCTTGACACTTGCAGCTTCTTACCTGTACTGAACCCAAAAACTGCTGTAAGACTGGGCAGTGGAAGACAAGCAGCACATACAGACCCTGATTCTGTTAGCCCATAGTTGCAATATCTAGTATCTAAAAAGTACTGTCAAGTAAGGCCCACATCGGCTCATTGAGATAGAAGTTACCACGAAGACAAGGTGTGCTTAGGTAATGCTTAAAGACACATTAGGTGCCGGCCTAGTGTGGATTTCGTTAGGAATTAAGTTAATTTTAGTTTAAATTTGCAGCCATAGTGATAAGACAACAGACGATTTTTAAATTATTCTTTTTTCCCCCTAAATAAAAAAAGAAGAAAGAAGTGTCCCCAACAGCAGGTTTGTTAGGAACCTCTGCTGTCACAGTCTGCAGGGCTGTGTTAGCGATGAGCCCTGAGGGCACGCTGTGTTAAGGTAGGTACCGATAAAGAGTGTAGCTGCAGCAGTACAGCCAGCCACGGATGTGCCCAACAGGGTAATCGTAATCCCCTGGACAATAACCTTACTAACCACCCCCCACCATGATATTCTAATATCCTGTTGTATTGCACCAGCGTACAGGTGGCTTGACAGATCGTGTGTGCTACGTTGTTGGAGCCAGTGATGAATCACGGTGTTGCAGTGTGTGGGTGAGGATCACTGTCTGAATGCTGGGGGCTGCAGGGGGTTTATTCGCAGAGGGGTTAAGACGGTGTGTCACTGTGATGCTCGTGTGAACCAGAAGTAGCTGCCTAAGCCATGGGAACTATTTCTAAGAATTTGTGTGTGTGGTTGCGTGGCCTGAAGCAATGCCAGACTTGTTTTTTCAGCCAAAAGTCCACATGTATGATGCGTGTGTGGTAGCCACTGTGGCACCTTTGTGCCGTCTGCTGTACATCCTTGTTTCCTATGGTGTCACAAACCTGCAGTTGCATTGGAGCTGTGCTTTCCCATGCGTAGTGCCTGCCCGGCGCTGCAGAGCGTCAAAGGGCCACCCGCTGAAGTGGTCCAGCTCTCCCGGAGAGCGAGGTGGGGAAGGCAAGCCCACTGCCCTGCCGGATCCAGGCAGCGCTCCCTGGCCTTGCATCCCGCAGCCGCCGGCAGGAGTTCGCAGGCAGCAGCTTGCCTGCGATATATCGCGGAGCCACCGGAGGTCTCTGTGCCCTCTGCGGAGCTGCCGGCTCTCCCTGAAGCCAAGGACTCCCGCAGCTCCCTCTGCCCATCCTGTGATGTGAAGTCACTGGAGGGTGGGCGCAGGCAGGTGAGCCGCTGGAGAACCCCATCCTGTAGGGATGGAGGCAAGTGTGGGGTCCCAGCATGTGAATAGTGGCAAGTACAAAACGAAGTGGGGGGAATTTGGGATGCAGAGGGGCTTGGGACCAAAGCAGTGCAACATTGCCATGCGGCACAACAAGAAGCCTAACCCCCCTTTTCCAGAAACCACACTGCCAACCCAAGTGAACAAAAACTGAACCCAGAATCTCAGCAGCTCCCTGTGCCGTGGTATTTCGGTGACATAAAAAATGTGTGGGAAAGTGCGTGGGGAGAGAGTACACTTCCAAGTACCGGTGCTAATTTATGGAGGAACAGAGTGTGAAATACTGGTAGTTCTTCATGGTCTGGTACAGAAGGGGAGGGTCGATGTGAGAGCAATAAGTTGCTGGTTTACACCTGCAAATTGAAAACTGTGTGTCAATGAGGAAAGGAGGAGCAGGCGCTCCCTCCTGGTAGCAGGTAGCTGAGCATCACAGCACTTTTTGCATCTCTCTGGAGGGATCCTGAGCATAACTGATACATGGACCCTAGATGGCGTGAGGTTTAATGTGTAACAGCAAGGAAACATAGTCTTGTAATGAATAAGCAGGAGGGTAACATCCTTCTCCACTCTTAGGAAATCACTGGCTCTGGGAGGGGTCAGCTGTGGTATGTGAAGGCTAGTCACATGCCTTCAGAATTGAAAAAAAAAAAAAGGAGGAAAAAAAAATTATTAGAGGCTTTCGGGCTGCAAGTTCCTGTGGGCTCCTGGGTGTCTGGATGTTTCGTCCCTGTTGTCCTCCCTACCAGCTGCTGGTCGTGGTTAAACGCAGTAAGTCCTGATGAGAGCCGTGTGACATGCCTGCTGACAGCCACCCACTGCGCTTCCTTAGAGCAGGGGGACGTCAGCTGGCCTTTGGGTTTTCCTGCAGGACAAGTTGGCTTGCTTTTGCAAGTAGTCCTTTCCTAGCACAGCTTAGGTGCCCTTTGTGTCTGTGGAAGGCCAGTGGAAGGAGGGATGCTTGACAAGAAGGGCGTGCAGATTGCCTGCCTTGGGAATGCTTACAGCTCTTGTTGTCTTTTGGGGGGTTTAATCTCTTTCCTAGGTATGTAATGATCATCCTCTGCAGGAAAAACAAATTTCTGCAGCTCAAGTAGCCTTAAGTTTCCCCCAGTGGGGGTGGGTGAACTGGGGGAGGAAGGAGAGCGTGTGAGGTTTCAGAGCTGAGGGACAGCCTTGCTGTGTATCAGGGCACCATGGGGTCCTGGTGAAACATGCTGAGCCACAGGTTGACAGTGTAATGAAGCTTTACGGTGGCAGTAAAGATACTGCATTTGGGCTGTGTTTGGTCCCCTTGCTTCTGTTATCCCTGCAGAGGTGTGCAGTCCCCACCATCGCACCTGCACCCCAGGTACTGCACTCCTCCCTTCTCCTGCCAGTGGGTTGTGTTGAGATGGAGCAAGGCTCAGCCTTGGAATATAGGAGTTTGGTCTGACTCACAGAGGCAATAAGAAAGACTGTTTGCAAGGCGCTACTGAGACATCGAGCCTGGGTTTGCATTGCCTGAGCTAGGTGTAATCATTTACACCAAATCAGAGTGGGAGGAAGGGGACGTATTTTCAAAGCAGTAAGATATATCTGAGGGAAAAGTGAGTTATCTTTGCTATGTAAACAGTGAGTGACAGAGCATCAGTGTGTCTAAAACTAAAGCAGGAAGTTCTCTTGGTGATCATCCCCATCTTTCTTTTCTACTTTCAGACTTTAAAGACAGAATTTCTTTGAACTTTTCTTTTTTTCTGCATTCTTTATAGCAGATTTCCCATTCCCTCTTCCCGTGTATGCTACAGTCAGAACAAGAAATTAAAAAAAAAAAACAACAAAAAAACAAAAAAAACTTCTGGCATTTCTTTTCCTGACATGTCTTGGAAGGTGTGGTCTCTGTTGGTAGGACATCGCCAAAGATTTTTCTAAATCCAGCAAGAAACGAAAAAAATCTCTATTACAGCTCCTAATCCTCAAAAATGCTAAATATTTGCCACCTGCCATCATCTTCAAAGAATTGCTGATGCTCAGCAAATTCTGTAAATCCTGTTTTTGTTTTTTTTTTTTCCCTAGAGATGCAAACACAAATTTAGTCATGTATGTATTCTTTTGTAATTCAAGAGGGGAAGCAAACAAACTCCCTAAAGCAATCTGGTGGTCCTCAGAATAAATGCACAAGAATGTAGACTGTAGTTCCCAGTGGCTGCCATGTTCCTCTTAATGGTTTGGGCCTGGCATCGTAGTTCTATAGTTGTTTCTTTCTTCTGCATATAGGTCATTTCCAGAAGTTTCTTAGTTGGCACTCTGCTTATTCCTTTTTTGAGACAACAAACTTTATTGACAGATAAACCCAGTTTTGATCCCTTTCTCCAAGCTGATTCTCTAAGTCTCCTCCCAGTTTATCAGTATCCTGCATGCCAGTTATACTTTTGGTTTTTAGTTTGCACTCTGGTATTTTTGTCCAAGGTAGCTTGTATTTGATTTTCACTGTAGATACCAGACTCAGTACTTACATATCTAACACATAACCTTTATTCATTCATTTTATTAGTCTGTCCAACAGCAGTCTGGTAGAACATTCTTCCCCTTTGAAGACTCACCTTGTGACCTGGTTGAATTTTTTTGTTTAGCATGAAATCTGGCAAGATCCCTGGGTTCTTAAGCAGACCTTTTTTTTGGCCTTCGGACATGCCTCTGCTCATGACAAACTCTGGGACCTAGGAGAACTATGGCGGTCAGAACGTGGTACTTCATATTTGCTGCTGTCCAGGATAAGGAAAGTTATTCAGAAGAATGCCACTGGTGGTCGTCCTAGAAGACCGAATGCGTCAAATGCATCTGCAGCTGGTGAGCAGGCAAACACGTGCTGGAGTCCATCGGCCTGCGCATGGGCTGCTGCGTCTGTCAGTTGTTCAGCCACTAATAAGCACAATATGCTGGCACAGATACGTTAAATCAAGTGAAGATAAGTGGCACAATCTGCAGGGGTAAATTTCTGAAACCAGTGGCATTTTGGCAGCTGAGGATTTGACCCTTTATCGCACTGCTTACTAACTTCAAAGATGTTAAGGCCACACTGATCACCTTGGTATTCCCTGCAGGAAGGTGGCATTACTTTATCAAGGCTCTGGAAATACTGAGTTTGCCGTTGCTCTGGCTAATGAGCCGCTTGCAACACCGATTTAGTGAGAGTTTGTAAAACTGCTTCTAGTTCCTAAATAAACTGTTGTTTTAGGGAAAAAAAGGCTGCTGACTTTTCGCCTCTTCGGTTCCCAGCCTCCTCTGAAAATAAAACAACAAAAATCCAGCAGCTGACAGAGACAGAAAAGAAAATGGAGGGGGGGGGGCGAGGAAGCAGAGCAGCTGATCAGTTCGCCGCACAAAGCGCCTCAGTATAATGCTGTCAGCAGCTCAGCTTCTCAGCTGGCATCTGTTGGCATATCTCCATTAAAGTCGAAGCCATTTAGGTCAGGAAGCCATCATTCGCCGAGGCGCCTCTGCCAGCTTTGAGTTGGTCCGTAAGTGCAGCCTGCTGTCTCATCCATTAGCCGGGACTGGCTGCCAGTCAAGTACCCCCCCTCCCCCCACACGGTATTGCCGGTTAACTCTCTTCTTCCTCTGTCTGTCTGTCTGTTGGGACAGAGAGAGGCAGAGCCTGGTGGCTGGCAGGGTGTCGCAGAGGCACGTATAGCTTTGGATGTGATGCGGGAGCACCGGTGGAAAACAGGGCATGTGGTGTGCAGACTCCGTGCTAGCACAGCTGGGTGAGCTGTAGGTTGATTGGGGGTTGTTTTCCCTGTATTGTGGAAGTCTGTGTTTTGTTATTATTAACCATTCTTTTTGAGGACAAGCAGTTCATTTCGCTGCATGACTGCAATGTAAAGCTCCTGTGCAATACTACTACCAGCGCTGAAATGCTTCTTCCGCACGTCTGCAAGTAAGCCTTAACGAAGAGGTGTAAACACCCGTATTTTTACGCATCTGTTTTGCTTCCTGCCAGGGAGGACCAGCTGGAGTAGCTGTGCTGTTAATATGCACTCCCAGGGCCAGTCTCCAAACAGTTAAACCCAGCCTGAGGAGGGGGGAAGTACACTGCTGGCTTCCTGGTTTTGCTCCTGTCCCATAGGACCCTGCAGAAGCCACATGGGGAAATGTGGTGCTGGTGCTGAGCATGGGGATAGCTCTTGGTACCCACAGCACGTGGGGGGTGGGTGGGCTCAGGGGAGAGAGCCCCAGGGCTCCCGAAACAGTCGGGGGCTGAGTGTTTTCTGAGCAAGGTTACAGGAGTGCAGTGCATTCTTTGGGTCTGGTTTTTGCTCGTGTCTGGGTGCACAAGGGCCAGATCCTGAGCATGGGGTTATCCTGACTGTATCCAAGAGACCGGTCTACATGTCAATCCTTCTGTCAGAAATATCCATTGCGGGGGCAGTCCTTGGACACCCCCTGTGGCAAGGGCCAGGTTTTCACTTCTAGGCATGGGGTCATTAATGTGGTGACATTCCCATTGCCATCGCTAACCCCCGCCACAGCGATATAAGGAGCCTGAGGTTGCAAGAGAATCAAACCTGAAGTATTTTTAGCAAAACGTTTGTACTTCAGGTGGCAACAGGCCAGCGTGTCTGTGTAATAAAGGACACACTGTCTCTCAGAAGGGCTGCAATCCTGTCCCTGTGTGTGGCGGGACTTTTTGTCCTAATGGTGTGATTCCCATAACGATAGCATTTGCATTTGCTGTAATGCAAGCCTACCAGAAATGGCATTTTCTGAACACTTTAGCTGTTAGCTCCCTACTTACCATTGGCGGGAATTTTCTTTTAATCAGAGAAAAAGGCAGATGATTACAGGGAGCAAGAGGTTATTTTTAAGCAGCATCATGCATTTCAGCCCCTGAAATTAACTTTGCATTTGCGTTTTATTGATAACCAATAGGAGATTACAGGGCTTGTTTGTTTATTTTCTACTTTGCTCCTCTCTGTGTGACATGACAAGGCTGAGGTACTTTTTAATGGATTCTTGGTGGGTACGCTGGGTTATAGAAACCATCCTCCCTTCATGTGTCCTGGCTTGATGCTATGCTTGTGAGACACCCACTGAATCAAGTTGCAGCAAAGTGCAGCTGTGTCAATCCTCAAAGAGGGACCTACTTCAAAGCTTGTCTTTGAAGAGAATCCGTACGTAGGACTTCAAAGCTGCTTAAACCATTCAGAGTAAAATAGCACAGTGAGTCATCTGCTAGGAAAGGGCATTATCTTTATTTTTTTATTATTTTTTTTCCCCTTCCTACAGTTGTGTCTTGGAAGAGCCCTGGAGCTGGAGGTAACTGGCAAGGTAAATCGTTGCTTGATGTGATTTTGTGCTCGCTCTCTCCTGGCCCCAAAGAAGCCGGTTCAGAACTGCAGCAAAGCTGCAGCAGAGCCATTCCCAGCCCGTCTGTGTGGTCCGTCATTTGTAGCAGGAACTGACTCATCACATCCCACTGCTGCCGGGACTTCTTTGCTTTCTCCAGTGGGGCTACTCCTCTCAGAGGCAGGCTGTTCAAGCATGGCTTTTCAGCTGCCTGAAACAAAATTCAGCCTGAGGCTGAATTTCTGGTCGGTTCTGAAAAGTGAAAGGGTATCAGTGGCTGAGGATCTACCTCTCTGAAGGGTTGCAGGGCAGGCGTTTGTTCCCTTAGGGCAGGACTTTTCGCACAGGGAAGTCTGCTCCCTGAAAGTCCAGGCTGGTGTCAGGGGCATCTGAGTGCTTCTGCCTTTCTGATGTCCCTGCCACGCTGCGAGGTGAGAGCCGCTACTGAGGGGCTGTGGAATTAGAAATAGAGCGCACTTTTCACTGCCAGAGTTGATGGTTGTTGTTGAGGGGATGGTGTCCTCCGTTTCGGAGCCAGGAGGAGAAGGCGGCTTGGAGTGAAGGCATTTAAAACAACAGGGCCAGCACAGTGCTGCAGAGGGTGATTATCAGCCCCAACATGACTCCCCAATGGATGCTGGACCCCTGCTGAAAACAACATTTGTTCTTGCCCTGGCTTCAGCGCGCCAGAGTGCCTCTCCACCCTTCCTTATTTTTAATCATTTTGCTCTAATGGACTTTGCTGGCAAATGCATGCCTTGAAGTAAAGCTGGTGTTAAAGGCATGTGGATTTATTTGAGAGAAAAAGTTGTTTTTCCGCCTGTTTTCTCCTTCTGTCTTTCCAAAAAGACCTAGGAAGGTCCCAGCCCTGTCTCGTCCAAGCTCCCACTGAAATCAGTGCATCCGGTGCACTCTCTCCAGATGTGCATGCTGGATGGATTAGTGTTTCTTGGGGAAGGAGCCCCACGTGCATCCAGGGGAGACTGTGTGCAACAGAGCATATGCTATGCTTCGGTCTGGCGAGAGCTGCAAGCAGTGACAAGCTGGGATCGCTGGTGTGGCTGGGCTGAGGGGACAGCACTTAGGGTGAGCTGTCACACCCTGCCACTCAGTATCAACTCCAAACACCTTCTCCTTGTTACCAGCTGGGGCAGTTGCTCCGTGCTGCATCTGAGCTCTTCTCCCGTAAAGCAAAACGCTAACATGCTTTTCTTCCTTGGGACAAACCAGAGAATTTATTCCCTGTGGATTTGCTAAAAAATGAAGAGTATTGCAAGGTTTAAGGCACCTGAAACTGCAGTTACTCATGCTGAGGTTTCCAGTTGCAGCGTAGGAGACTGGGAGAGTGGAACACTGAGATGAGGTGCCTGTATCCTTACCATTATGTTACTGGTGTTCTGTTTTTGTCTGGAAGTTGCAGCCATTCCCCAACCATATGTTAACTGTGGAGGGTTTCAGTTTTGGTGAAACCCAGGATGGGGAGGGGTGGAATAAGTGAATCTAGAATATTCTTAAACAGATCAAGTGTGGTAAGTGCTGAGCACAGCACAATTGAGATACCTTGGCATTGGGAGCTAAATCACTGTAGACCTGGTCGATAACGGAGTAACTAAAGAAAACAGTATAAATTGTTTCAGTCTCTGCCTAGCTGTTACAGCGTGTTACAGGAAGCCGGCTTTACAGATGTTACAGTTTGCCCATGTCTCATCTGTGAGCGTGGAGGGATGGCTGTTAGAAGGTACTGAATTTACCAGAGCAGCTGTTTATCGAATTGCTGTAATGAATATGCTAGTCACAGCCTATGTGCATTCACGTGAAGCTGGGAATGCTTTGGCAGAAGGAGGGAGGATGTGTCAGGAGTCCGTTGCTGGAGACAGAAATAAGAAGGTCTAAGGACGTAGTTTCTGTCCACAGCTCATGCACTGTGTGCCCAAAGGGGTATGGTTTGTTGTAGCTTCTGTTTCCTGTGTTTTCTGATAGCAGAGATTAATGTAGGACTCTCTGGATGAAAATCTGCAGCCATTGCTGTACAGGCAATTACCAGTAGTATCGTTAGAGTCCCTTTTGGCCTTGAATCTAGGATTAGGGAGAATATAATCTATTACATTTTCAGCCTACTTTTGTCAGCAGAGGTTTCTCATTTTTATGTGATAAAGAGTAAAGCTGCATGAGAAATCGTGTCCAGTCTTGCTCTGCATCACAAAGCCCTTTCTTGGCTTTATTTAGCTGGTAATGCTGCTGTGGACTCTTAACGTGTAAAAACTGTAGACTGCAGAAGGCAGACCTATTTGCAGCCTTGGTCGCTCCTAACCCTTGATTAGAGTGCATTATAATCACGTTACAGAGGGAGGCAAGTATTATTATCTGTATTCAGCAGCTGGGGAGACTAAGGCACAGATGGAAAATGGTGCACCTGGAGAGACTTGGAGGTAAGAAGAGATGTCAGCCTTTCCCCTGAGTAACACCCCCTCAGACCTTGCTAAAATGACCTGTCCGGAAAGCAGCTTGCAGTAGTCATGCACAGTGCATCTATATTTCCTAAGCCTTCAGTGACACGGGCTCCGAGTCTTCTCACCACCTAAAAAGCTTGAGAACTGGTCTCACTTTAATGTTAACAATGTGGTATTTTCCCCGAACAAGGGGCTTATGTTACAGACAACCTATATTGTTGATTTGATTGCCTTCTTGTACCTATTAAGTAATAAGCGAATTAACTGTCAGAATAACTGAAGGAAGCATCTCTTATTCTTTGACCTGATATGTGTACGGGGACCCCCCCAGTCAGGATGAAGTTTTAAATCAGGGAGGTTGGAAGTTAAGGTTTCTTATGCAGCCTCGTCGGCTAGTTTTGGTGAGCAGGGGAAAGAGCACGCTCTCCTTCTTGCTGGGTGTTCCTCCTTCACATCCCAGCCGCTGCACCAAGAGGCAAAACAGAAGCTGGGAGCTGCCGTACTGTTTATTTCACTAAGTGGCAGACGCTGGCACTTCCTTTCTTTCTAAACTTATGGTGGTTTGCGGTAACGTTGACTCTTGTAGTGCAGTGGTTCCTAGCAGGGTGCAGATGTTTCTTGTCAGCTTTGGCCATCTTTCAGGGCTATAAATACTGCCTTTATTAAAGAGCAGTGGTGAAACAGGGCTGTGATTTATAAGTGAGGCTCTACAAGTTGGCATAGCTTTTGAAGCAGCATTTGTACATGGAAGGCTCCGTAGATGTGTTCGCTCTCCTGGTTATCCTTTGCTCTTGTCAGTTGTTAGAGCGGGGAGTTTGAAACCAGTCATGCCGGATTTGAATGGGCAAGGCATTGGTTGTGGCATGTGTCTGAGGACTGTGTCTGAGGACTCTGGAGTTTGCTTCCTTCACAAGTTTGGAGTAGAGCAAATTTAGAGAAATTTGGACATTGGCTAGTGCTTTTGGAAAAGGCTGAGGAGACATTTCCCACAACAGTGGTATCAGGAGGGGGTCTTTTTGTTTCCTAGGGTAGCTGGTGGTCAGTGATGTTAATGCTGTTGGAATTGTATTTGCAGTATTAATTCCCTGCTACAGCACTGAGACTGAGCCCCTTTTGTTATAGCACCATATGATTTACACTGAAATAAATGCAAAATCAAATCCCCAGTACTTGCAGGAACAGGTTAGATGTCTGTTTTGCTCAATACTTGATAAAAAAGTTGTACCCACAGTGTGGATGTGTGATACTTTTGACATTGTAGCAGCACTAGGAGGATGAAAACGGAGGTGAAATGGGCAAGCCTCCTTCCTGTAGGAGCACTGCACACCCCCTTCTCTTCAACCATGCGTGGGAAGAGAGGTAGAGTACAGGTGATGATTTATGTGGAAGAAGGCATACAGAATAGCAAAGATTTTTATTTTAAGCTCACATTATATGAAAATCTCATCTTTAAAGGGTTAATAAGTGGCTAGCAGACATTCCAGTAAATGGCTAGATAATTCTTACTGGAGCGCAGCGATCGGTTGTTCTAACTGTGGCTTGTCAAGCTCAAAGATTACAGTGGTGTATGAAGCCATGGTATGTTGAAGTGTGGTGTTTAAAATCATGTTTAACTCATTCCACTCATATCTGCCCTGCGCATGACCCCTGCTGATCGTTCATTAGTCCTGTGTAAATGAGGATTTAGTGGAAACAATTTCTGTATAGTATTTTTTTTAAAAAGAAATGCCATCATGTGCACAAACACACACACACACACAGAGCTGAGATTTTGCAAGAATTTTCATGCCAGTGTCAGAGAAAAGCTTTTCCAAAGTTAAAAGCTTGCCTGTGTGCAGGGGTATGTATGTGGGGGTGCACCTTCTGGTGTGGAGGCCTCTTGCCTCTTTGAGGGGAGAAGCAAATTGGGCACACAGCTCAGCCAGAGCTTCCCTACTGTAGTAGAGGTAGGAGAAATCTATAAATGCATGATTTATGTAAAGTGCCCTGGGATTGCCATGCTGAACATCCTGACTTTGAGCAGCAGGTGAGGGAAATTATTGCCGCCATGAGGGAGCAGGAGGAAAGCGAGCAGTTCTCCAGGCTGGCCTGGGTGGCTTGTGTCTCTGTCCGGTTCCCCAAACTGGGTTCCTTGCTTCGAGTCCTGCTTTTTCTAGCAGTGCCTCCCCGTAGGGTGCCAGCGGCTCATGGGCGGCATGGAAGCTGCTGAGACTTCTGCGGATATTATTTTAGATTTGGGGAGTTGTATTGTTTCCAGGACAACTGGGAAAGAATGAGGAAGGGACTTGTGCGGAGTCAGCTTGGAGCTAGTCAACACCCTGTCTTGCTTCCTGCATTTTCCCCTGCAAAATGGCTAATGGCCTACTTTTACAGGGACCCCTTCAAGCCAAGCAAGCAATTGGGTTAAAAAATACTAGTGCAAGAAGCAAATGAAGAGCCAAGGTTGTCAGGTGTAGTTGTAGGCTGATAATAGCAAACAGCTCTCTGTGAGGTGAGCACAAGTTGTGGACACTTGGCACACTCAGAAGGTGAGTGCAGAGCAGAATGTGTTTCTTGGCTGGAAAGCCCATATTTGAGTCTCCGTGTTTAACTCTTAACCTCTGATGACTGCTAAATAAATGTCCCTGTTCTACACAGCTCCTTCAATTAAGTGGAATTTGCTATATTGTGTAATCTTGCCTCTGTAGCATTAATTGCCTTCTATTCTAAGAGGAATTAAATCCTTGAAACTGTAATGTCATCTTATTTTTTTTTCTTTCCATATTCTTTCTGTCTCATAGCAATGCTGAACTGCAGAATATGGTGTTAGACTCCAGTGCTGCCATGGGAAGCAATGAGCTTCACGAGAAAGATGCCACTGGAGCCCTTGGCCACGATCTCAGCAATGGCAGCAGCAGCAGCAGCAATTTGGAAGCAGCCAGGCGGCTGGCTAAGCGCCTCTACCATCTGGACAGATTCAAACGCTCTGATGTGGCAAAGCATCTGGGTAAAAAGTATGTGCTCATATGAGGCCTTTGGCCACGTTGTTCTTCTTGCTGGTTCTGGAGGGGTTCACTCTCAAATGATAACCTTTACTTATTTATTTGTTTGTTTAAAGCAATGAATTCAGCAAGGTTGTGGCCGAAGAATACCTTAAGTTTTTTGACTTCACAGGCATGACGCTGGACTACTCACTCAGGTACATGCCTGTTTCCCAACCTTATGTTCTTGTTTTAGTAATGTTGCTGTTTGCTGTGTTGTTCTGATTGAAGCGGTTGCCCTGTGGGGGCTTAAGAGGGTGAAGAGAGGGATGTGATGCATTTTTGGGATGGAGCTTTTCTCTTCTGTTTGGCTTGGCATGCTCCAGAGTGCTGTTGGAGCGGTGGCATTTCCTGGAGAGGGAAATCTTTGGGTGGACCTGCTTAGAGACGGTCCTTGATGCAGAGGAGATGGAGAAAAATGGCCAGTCACTTGGTAAACAGGGGACTTGTAGTCTGCCAGGTGCTGCTGGGGAATGGAAGTGCTGCTCACAGCTGAGCTGCACAGACTTTTTTGGCTGATGCCTTGTTGAGCTTGCTCTGCCCAGCTGCAGTGCACAAAGCCAGGGCCAGGGTTTGATGTGGCTTGGCAGCCCCCTTCTCTGCGTCCCTCTGAGGCACCCAAAAATGTGCAGAACAGCAAAAGCTTCCACGTGGAAAATGCCATTGAGAGTTTGGTAGCTGCCAGCGTGGGTGTTTGGAAACACAGCCCTTCAATTTTCCTTCCTCTTTTTACACTAGAGTTAAGCCTCACCAATGTTTGTTTTCAGTATTATTTTTCTTAGGAGGCAAAACATCAAGTTTGTGTAGCAGTGGCCCGTTAGCATGGTTGCTGGTGTCCTGGTATTTAAAGGAATTTAAAGTGAGTTTAAATCATCTGGCTGAGGTTACTGAAGTGGATTATTGTTTTTGCGAATGATACAAACCCAGGAGGTCCGCAGGTGCTTGCCAGTCCCCTTGCAAATACATTTCCCAGGGGGCTGACTCCAGGAGACTGTGGCAGACCCCAAGGAAAACCCAGAGTCCTGCCTGCCGAAGGTGGCGGAAAGGAAACACGCTTGTGGAGGAGTGAACTGCCTGCAGCAGGGTGATTGGAGCTGAGCCGGAGCACCCTCTCGGCGCAGGGTGGGAGCAGCTGGAACGGTGGGAGGTCTGCAACTCCTTCTGAGTTTTAGCAGCCCTGAACCATGATGCTAAATATACCCGTCTTTTAAATTGTGAAATCCAACACCTAATTGCTTTGTGGCACATATTTAGGAGGTCTCTGTTCCCAGTAGATCTCCTGTTAATATTAATAGTCATGACCTTCTCTAAAATATGCCCTGGCTCGTGTAGGACTTAGACACGCCAGTGGTTTGCTGAGGTTTCAGCGTAGCCGCAGCAGCTGCTGGCTGCGTGCCCTGAGTGCACAGCAGAGGCCGGGGACAGAGCATTGTCCCAAAGTGTGGGGGAGCTGAGGCATGCTGCCTCGCGCTTGCAGAGAGCCAGAGGTGACCGCCCTGTTGCTGCTGGCTCACTGACAAGCCGTGGTTCGTTAAGCATTTTGGAGCCCATGGTGGCAGCCCAGACGCGTGCTACCCCCAGGCTGTAGGAGGCCATTGTGCACTGCGTATCACCATCTGTGGCAAGTCTGGGACACGGGGAGGGTTGTTCCTTGATCGTCCTGCTCTGCTTCCACGCCCTGGACCCACATTGCCCATGAGTGCATCTCTCACGTCCTCCGCAGTAGAGGAGGAGGTGGGACCAGAGCTCCAGCCCCTCTGAGAGTTCACCCTTGTCCTCCCGGTGGGCAGAAACTCACTCCCATGGCCCTCGGCTGCAGCATCGTGCTCAGAGCAAGGAACCTGCCTTGTTTATTTACCAAATGTTGTTTCATCACTTGCCTCTCCAAGGTGGCTTCCAGGGGGGTAAAGGTGCTGAAGAGAAGAAGAGGGTGTAGGTCTAGTGGTGCCTGGCATGGGCAGGGGGTGTCACTGGAAAGAGCCTGAGCTGGAGGAGGAGGTAAGATGGGTAGTTGTCAAAATGTCCCATGGGGGCATGAGATAAGAAGAGAAGAGAAACCCTGCAAAGACTCAGTTGTATCTAGTTGTGAATTGGGTTATTTGCAATACATTACATGGGAAATTAAGTTATTACCAGGCAGATCACATGCCGTATGGGTGCGAGATTGTTGCAAGTACAGCCTGCCTCTGACCTTACATCAAAGAGAAAAAATTAACATTTATTCATCCAGGCTAGATAGATGTGAATGTTCCAGCAACATATTGCACACCTCATACATCTGGTATTAGTTTCAGTCTCATGGGGTATTCAAAAATTGTCTATTAGGCATTCATTTTGTACTCCATCTTGCTTTGGACCCAGAAGGTTTGTGTTTTCAGGCTTTTCTTAGAAGCATCCTGACAAACGATGTAGGCTGATACTGCTGAGGTCATCTCTTGGCTCCAGGATGTGGGGATTTTGGGAAGTGCAGAAGTTTTTTGGCTGTGAGGCAAATTTTTCTAGCAGGAAAAGAGCGGTGTGGTTAAGAGGCAGGGTGGTTAGGTGTTGGATCAAGAATGGAAGTGTGTGTGTCCCACCTCTTTGCACAGGTTTGCTGGCTCTGTCTAACAAGCATGCACAGGTGTGCACCAGCCCTATGCCCTGGACTGTCATGAGCAGGAACCCAGGAGGTCTAGGTTGCTGCTCCTGCAGTTGAAGCTCAAAGGGAGATGTTGCGACTATTCTGCCCTCTTCCCCAGATGTTTTCTGCAGGTTAGGTAGTCACACTGCCCTCTGCAAGGCGACTGATGTCCTGGCTGCTCTGACAGGTGACCTTCCAGAAGGAGGACCACACGAGTCTGCAGTCCACCAGCTTGACTTCACCGCCTGGAGTAGCTCCTCTGATTTGGATGGGAATACTAATGAATGGGAAGTTAAAAGGTGCAGGGGTGACAGACATTAGAAAAGGACAGAGAACACCCTGGATGCCTGTCATGCATAAACAACACCTGCTCCAGTTCCTTCCCGAAAGAAAATAAAAACATTGAAAGTAACAACAGCTCTTTCAAATGGTGTAATTGCTTATTATTTTGTATATTCCGTGTCTGAGACTAGTGATAATTTAACTCCTGCTTTATTTACTATAATGTTGTGATTAACTGCACATGGGATAATAGCTTGTTTTCCTAGAAAGGCTTCTTGGAACCAAATGTTTGGTGTGCGCTTGTGTACTTCTTGCTCTGAAGTGTGCTTTGCTCTGTGCACTGTGAGGCAAAAAAAGATTTATGACTTTAATTTCACCTTTTTCTGCTCTTCTTTTAGGACGTTCTTTAAAGCCTTTTCACTTATCGGAGAAACTCAGGAACGAGAGAGAGTTTTAGTTCATTTCTCCAGCAGATACTACCAGTGCAACCCAAACACTATTTCTTCTCAAGGTAACTTTATTTCTGACATGAAGGTCTTTGGTTGTCTCCCTCTTCCTTCATTCTCACCTTCAATGTCATGTATAGTGCATACCTGGGAATTGAAGGTGTGTAATTGCCATGCCACACTTCAGAGACTGCCTGTGGTGAGCATGGGAACCCTCCACATTCTCCACACATAATCATGGTAAGTTAGTGAAAAATCTGTATTTATCCCCAGTCAGAAAAGTGTTTAGACCTCCTCAGTTGTAGCATCTCCAAATTTGAATGTCCTCAGCTGTGGTTTCTGGTCTTGCTGACTTCCAGCATGTGTGGATACCTGTACTCTAGCTACACACACATGGACAAGAATAGATCCCATCTCAGGTGGAAAAGAAGCTGTTCACTTCCTGTGCTCCGTTCAGTGCTTCTGTCTCTGCATGCACTGGCAGCAGGCACGCCAGTTCTTGCCAGTTGTGGGGGTGAATTTTGGGTGCTGTATCCAGACCCTGGCAGGGTTTCATCTCAACTAGCTAACATCAGTCGGAGTGCTGCCTCCTTGCCAATGTTTTCAGTCATTTTGGGAATGGATGGGGAAACAAACAAGCACACTTATCAAACCTGAGAAAGTTGGCATTGGAGAAGAGGACAAACTGTCCGCTGGCATAGCTGTTGCCTTCAGCCAGCCGTGCCGGCAGAGGCATGTGGCCCTGCGATTGCAGCGCAGGCTGATCACACGCTGAGAAAGGGAGGGAGGCAAGAAAGAGAATAAGCACAGGCTAAACTGTGCTTTTAGTCTCAAGCATAAGTGAGAAAGAGCTGCTACACTTGGCAGTACTGCCACCCTTCCTTACCCCTTGCTTTGTGACCTGCCCCTTTTGCGGTGAGGTGATGTTTGTCCACTTTGCGCAGTTCAGCTTTGCTGGCTGTCATGCTGGAGAGGGGACTAGGCAGCAGTAAGACAGGATCTGCTCCCATGCTGTCTCTGTCCTCTTCCTAATGCCTTTTTTGTTTCAAGACACCACAGGCAGTCATGTAGAATACGTGTATCATGTCCAGATTGCAATAATGACTTGCATGTTGATGTGGCAGCCTTACTTTAGGGTGCAGGAGGGACATTGTCACTTCTGAGCCTGCGTAAGCATTTAGATTAAAGTGAGCCCTGCAGACTTTGCCCAGGATTCTAGATAATTTTGATGCTGTATTTCTACTGTCAGTAGTCGAGTGCTACACTGCAGAAGTATGGTGGTTGTTCCTTTCAGTGGAAAGCCAGGATTGCATTTGCCTTTCTCTTTTTCCATTTCCCTTTTCCATCCTCTGGATGCATTTGCGGTTTGGAAATGAGAGAGCAGGTTACTCTAGAGAAATGCATAGATCTGAACTGAAGCACCACAGCCCCAGCTTCAACTTGCTTCAGACTTACTACTGCTAGTGATAATAGATCTCTCATTTCATGCTCTGCTACAGTTTGGCCACATTGCTTGGGTGCTAGGGCCTGTACAAACTTCATAAGAAAACACGGTCTTTTTCTGTTTGGGAACATCTTTTTGAAGATTCTCATTAAGGGAACAGACTCAATTAGGCTATGAGGCTCAGTTTCAGCTGTTCTTAAAGGTTCAGTTGGGGGTTTGCATGTGACGCTGGATATGTCTCTTTCTGCAGATGGAGTTCACTGTCTCACGTGTGCCATGATGCTGTTGAACACAGACCTGCATGGACACGTGAGTATGCACAACTTTGTGTGGACTGCTCTCATTGACACTGTGCTTGGAGGGGGTGGATTTCTGGCAGCAGAGTCCCCTGGCTGGTGGCCTGCTCCTAAAGCACCCCTGCAGACAGCAAACAGTGAGAAGGCTGTGTTCCCAGGCTGTTGTCCTGGGCAGGGCTTTCCAGCATGCCCAGATCAGTGATGCTCAAGCCTGGCATTGTGCCTGGTTTTGCCATTATGTGTCAGGGCACTCCTTGTCCTCAAGCTCCTTGGTGTGCTTCCCATCTTCTCCTGGTTACAGCAGCTGACCCTGGCTGGGAAGCTGTGGCTGGAATTGGCTTTCCTTTTCCAGTATGTAAAAACATTTGGGAAGGCAGAAGAAGGGAGGGAGGTGAAGAGGTGCTGAGAAGGTCACAAGGGGAAGGTGATGTTTGCACGCATCCAGTGGCAGGGGGCAGATCTGGTAGAACCCTCAGCTAGGGTAAGGATGGGTGTGCCCAGAGCCGAGAGAGTGGAGCAGGGACATGGGCATCCTGAGTGGGAGCACTCTTGCCCCACTGCGCATGTCTCTCCACTGCTTGCCCAGGGGAAATAGTATTCCAGTTTGAATCCTTTTAGTCACACTTGTACGGGGTGCCAGCAGCCCTAGGACATGTGTTTCAGCACTCGTGGTGCAATACGTCTGCTATGTATGGTATTCCCATGCTGATAGAAGGCTTCCTCCATCCTGGAGTCAGGATGGAGAGGGAAAAGCACAGGGAGCATGACATGATAGTATGCAGGAGCAGTGGCTTCAGCCAGGTGGCTTTGGGGCTTCTCTCTGCCTGAGACCCTCCACTGCACTGCCAAGGGCTCTTTCAGAAGGGCCTCAGTTGGCAGCTCTTACACAGCAAGGGTTGTGGGTCGGGCAGCAGGAGATGGAAGCGCCCTGGGTCTGTCTCCAAGGGCTGCTTGGCCCCTGTGGGTGCTGCTCTACGGTGGGTGCAGGTAATGAAGCCGAGGCTTGTGTGTGCTTTCCCAGGGGTTTTGACACCCACCTCCCATTAATTGAATGCCTTTGCCTGAAAATTGTAGAAGCGGGAGGGGAAGGGATTTTTTCTCTGAAGGCTGACCCTTCCCCCACTAAGGAGTGTGTCAGTCGTGTGGGAGGGTGAGCGAAGGTATGGGAACGTGCCCTGGTGTGCCATTTAGCACACACTGCTTCTCTTGAGCACACCTGAGACTGCCTGCACAGGTATCCCACTCCACAGAGTCATGAGCAGCCTGGGGCACCTGCTCTCCAGCCTGCCCGGCCTTGCAGTCCAGGGAGGGAGACTAAATGGTTGTGCGTCAGCCTGACAGCATTTCATGTTGCTCCCTGCAATGCTTTAGTGGGCCCTACTGTCTTCATTAGGTACTCAAGTAAATGATTTGGATCTGACCCATCCTTGCTGATGATGATTTGCAGCTGAAGCTAGGATGACTCTGGCTGTTGCAGTGTGTAACTTTGGAGGCTTACTCTACTGGTAGTCGTTAGTGTCTTGTTATGTGTACGCAGCTGTAATGTTTGCCAGACTCCTGCATGTGTCTCCTCTCTCTCCCCTGCCCTGCCTCTCGCCCCCACCCCTCCTTCCCCCCAGCTTTCCTGTAATTTTGATCTTCCTTTTATTGCTTTGCATTTTTCCACATAGGTGGTAAGTTGGGCTTTTTTGTCTTGGAATGCAGCCCCTTGTTGATATACACTAATTGCCTGTTTCGTAACAAAGATAGTGCTCTGACCCATCCTTTGCATGATTCTGCTAGAGCAGGAAGCGAGTGAGTCACAGGGCTTGTCTACACTGAGCTGCATTTGTTGCTGACACACTGATCATGAGTGCGGACTCTTACTTTGCACTAAGCTCAACCGCTCGTAGGGCTGTAGTGCAGCTGCTCTGCCTTGAGTTCACACTTTCCCTTAACTCTTGTAGACAAACTCAGACAAACTCTTATCTCTTTATTTATCCCTGTTTTGCCACATTTCATTCGTTTTGTAACTAAATCATTTTTGCTAGCTGTGTCTTGGAGGTGCATGCTCACTTCTCTGCAGAGACGTCATCACCCAGACTGATGCTAGAGACTTTTAAGGTATCTCTGGACTGCCAGGCACATCTTCTGGAACCTGCATGGCACTGTGTAGAGATGTTAGCTTTGGTCCTGGAGCAAAACAGCCATTCATCTGCAATGCCAATTATATCAATGGATGAAAGCAGCCACAGTGCTGTTGGTTTTGGTCAGCGTGAGGAGGCTGCAAACCGCCACGTGGAGGAAACAAACAGAAGCAGGCTGAAGTCTGTCGCAGGGAGGAAGGAAAGCATTTGCAAGTCTAGTAGAACAGCTCTAGGATGTACCCAAAGACTGCAATTATGAGCTGTATTTTGCAAGCTTAGCAACCAGAGAGCTAGGGTTACAGCCAGACTGTGTTGTCAGGAGCCTTCATGATGTGGGAAGCAGTGCATCATGTGCTCCTCCAGAAGTACCTCCTCTCTTGTGGAAGGCAGTGTTCCTGCCTGCCTTCTTTCTGCTGGTCTGTGTGGGCCGCAGGCTGCAGGATCTTCCTTTGAGGCTAGATGAGGCTGACAGTCAAGGTTTGCTGGTTTTCCATCTCTCCCTGATCATACATAATGGAAGGGCAGTAGAGGACCTGCAGTCCAAGCTGTCAGGTAACTGTAACATTGAATGACCTGTGTTACTGACTGGTGCCCTTCTTTGGGCTCTGCTCCTGTGTTTGTTTGGGCTCTTACTCCTAACACAAGTCCCTGTCTGCACCCAAAGCTCTTCCATTGTATTTCTGCAGTCATGGCATACTCTGACCATGTAGAAGTCCTATTCACCCTCTTCTGCTGACTGGCAGCAGTGGCATCCCCAGAGATACCATGGTCATCATAGGACCTTGTTTTGTTTTCCCTCTGTCTTTACCATGTCTCACAGCTCATCCCAGGCTACTTCCCTTTCCTCAGATCTCTGAGCTCCTTTTACATCAAGTCAGTGTTGTCATTGCTGCCTGCTCACAAGGCTCCCCACATGCCAAGCATGGGACTTGTAGCACCCAGGGGACCAAGTACAGACACCTTCTCTGAGGGATGATGAAGACTGGGATGCAAGAGCAGTTTAGGGCAGCCTCAAGCCTCCAAATGAAGCAGTTTGGGTCCTGCATGAACATAGCCGTTCCTTTCTTGTTTGTGGCTCAGTTGGGCAACTTCCAGTCTGAGAAACAGAAAGAGAGAAGAGAGAGCAATCCTATGGAAATATCAAGGCAGTCTCAGCCTGTGAATCAGAAAAGGTAATGGCTGCTTCTGAGCATCTTACTCCAACTCAGGGCAGTTGCTATTGGAAGGGAGCATTGGAAATCTTAAGAGAGAGGTGTGGAAAGGGCCTCAGCTGTTTTCTTACGCTGCACAGCAGGATCAAGTAGAGCTTTTCCATCAGACGCTGGTAGAGCCTCTGGAGACATGGGGGTGTAAGGCAGCATGCACATACTAGGGAGCTTCATCATCACCCTCTTCACTATCCTCCACTGTTTAGCTGTTTTTCTTTTCGGCTGGGTGTGTGGGACTTGGGATCTAAATGCACCTTCCCTTTTCTAACTATATTCACACAAGGATGCTTGTCTCAGAGTAATCTTGGGAATGCCTTCGTAGTGCTGCCTGCCTTGGGCTTAAATGAGAGCAGGGAGATGCAATTTATCTGATGTTGCTTATTTACGTCATTTTGGAGAGCAGCATGAATATGATGCTGTGTTTTTCTGCCATCCCTTCCAGAACATTGGGAAAAAGATGACTTGCCAGGAATTCATTGCTAACCTCCAGGGGATGAATGATGGCAGAGACTTCCCAAAAGGGCTCTTGAAGGTAAGGAATGAACTGCAGAACATGGGTTTTGTTTTTACTGAGAGGTGGTTCAAAACAGAATACCCTGCTCACATTTTCTGAATTTTAATTGTCAAACAGGACAAGCAATGGGCATGTTTCTCCTCCCAGAACATATATGATACATACAATGGTTATTCTGTTGTTTTCCCTCTTGCCTTCACTTGATTGTGATTGAAACTCTCTGCCATGTGGAGAGGCGAAACTGAACTCTGGTGGGGCCGTGTGTCTTGTAAGCTCATGCAGTCATGCCATCCCCGAGCGCTATCTCCTGATTAAAGTCGACAGAAGCAGCGAGTTGGTTCTGACTGTTGAATACATAGGGGCTAATCCTGAGTTCTGCGTATCTGGAAGGCGTGTGTGTTTTTTCATCAGAGGTGCTTTGGGGTTTTCACATTAAAGCAGGAGATGTAATTTCAGATTAGAATGTGTTGTCTGGCACAGGCTGCTTTTCTTCAGGTTTTGTTCATTAAATTTGTGCCAGGAGTTAAATCTGAAGAACAGGGAAAGAGGCTGAGCAGGACGAATCTTGTTTCATTGTCAATAATAATGAGAATGTTTCATTTCTCTTCTGTCTG
The DNA here is from genome assembly GCA_008921705.1 of Burhinus oedicnemus. NCBI lineage: Eukaryota > Metazoa > Chordata > Aves > Charadriiformes > Burhinidae > Burhinus > Burhinus oedicnemus. The sequence continues at coordinate 1,436,260 of VFFE01007221.1, forward strand.
ATTGCTGGCATGAAATAGCAGTCTGTTTGAATGAAAAGAGGAGCGAATACACTAGAGTTCGTAATTTTTTTTTTTTGCAATGGAAATAAAGATGAGAGGTTGCTGCATCTGAGAGCTGACCCAAAGCCTACTGAAGTAAATCAAAAGAATTGCTGTCTCTTCTGTGGGTTTTGTGTCAGGCCCATGGTGAAATGCGGATGTACCTGCGTAGTGAACAAGCAGCAGACTTTGTTTCCTAGTATTGGTAGTTTCTTCAGTTTCTCCAGCCGCTTTGGGGAGCTTTTTGTTGGGCCCTCCTGCCTCAGTTCTTACTAAGGAGTTAGGAATGTAAATTCAACCCTCTTGTTTTTAGATTTAATGTCTATTTTTTAAATTTGGATACAGAGTATTCATCTGTCAGCAGCAACATTTAAATTTTTTTTTTCCCAAGGAATCTCATTTCTCACTCTGCCATAGAGAGATGTGTTGAGATTAATTTGCAGGCTAATTACAGTCCTTATTGAATAAATAGGTCTCCAGTCTGTGTTTAAATAACCTTCTGAGTGTACTGATGAGAGACTTCCACTGGTGCTTACATGCTGTTTATTTTCCTGCTGACAGAATTACGCAGTTGGGGCTGTATCTTGGTGTTTAGTGCTGACCTGCTAATGCTAAGGCTGCCTGGCTCTTTGCGGGCCCTCCAGGGCTAGCAAGGAGCAGAGCTCACGATTTTTTGGATGTAGCAGGATGGAGGAAACCCGCTGTTGGTGCCTTGCTTCATTGAGGCTTTCTGCCCTTTTCTGCGTGCTGCCCTGATGTCTTGGGACAGAGGTGGCACCCAGCCTTAGTCTCTAATCTGGCTTGTCTGAGGATTTGCTGAGATCTGCCCCTTGTTGTTTTAATTTATCAGTGGAGGGGATTGCAGTGAGTGGCAGTAACTGCATTTCAGTAGCTTCATCACTGTGTCTGCAGCAGCCACCTTGCCACTAGATATGTGATTACAAAGACTTAGCAGAAATTAAATTTGCATTAGTCTCAATAAATTAAATTCACAGAGCCCTCCTACGGCACAGCGCCAAAGCGCGTATGGCTTGCTGGTGCATTAGCAGTGTAACTAATGAGCATCGGTGAGGCTGCGAGCCATTTCCCCACATCCTTCCCCAGCCGCCTGGGAGAGGAAGGACCGTTTCCACAGGGTGGCAGTGTGCCCCTGTGGGAGTGAGGTCCTGAGCACCCACTGGTGAACAGTGCAGACCAGTGGGGAAGCTAGTGGGCTTTTGTGCCTCACTGGTCTTTGTGCGTTCCCCTCATGGCTCTGCTGCACCCCTGTATGAAGCTCTGCAACTCTGCCGAGTCTCAGAGCAAAGCTGAGTGGTGCTGGAGGCAAAAGAAGAGAGGAGAGATCTTAGCCAGTGCTTACATCTTTGCAGGCAGTGTTCACCCAGGGCTTGGGAAGCTCGCTGCAGCGTTTGCCTTGAACCCAACTCACACAGTCAGGGCTGCAAATACTGTTTGGGCTATTCAGGACACTCACCAGACAGGCAGAAATCAAATGTTGTGTTCAGTCAATCCCATTACCCTTAGCGATACTGAGCGCAGAGCGTGGCCCTGAGCCTTTGTTTTGTCTGGATAGGAAAATAGCCCTTCAAGGGTCAGACATCAACATGTGAGGAGGGACACTTCTGTCTTCTGTGTGATCAGCCTCAGAAAACTTCTGATGTGAGATCTGATTGCTCCTTTCCAATTCCATGAGGAAGCCATCTCTTTGTTTTATTAAGTTTTTTCCCAACAATAAGGGTGCTTTGGTAAACACCATAAGGCCTTCAGGATGTGATTCTTGGTGCGTCACTGTCAGTGCTTTGAGAACAGAGATTTTAGTCTGGCTAGAGAGGGAAATGAGAAATGCTAATATGATCTTGCTCACCTTGTGTCTTTCTGTCTGTTCATTAATATTGAAAAATGTTTTGCTTTTGTATACGCATCTGCACAAAGGTTCATCTCTTTTTTGTCTTCCTTGTTCCTTTTGTCAGATCTGAGGCTGCTTTTAAAGTTGGGACCTATAAAGGCAAATATGCCAAACTGTGATTAAAAGCATGGTTCTCCCCATGGGATCTGCGTGCAGTATTCATATAGTCAGTACTTTTCCAGGCAGGCAGATATATGTATCTTCCCTTTTATTCCATGGTAGCTCCAGTTCAACCGTCTGTCAGACATCCCATTAATCTGCCATCAGCTGCTAGTAAAGGCTAGACGTGGAGACAGTAGCCTGATTTCCAGTCATGTACTCTCAGTGTGTGCTCACCTGAGTGTGGTAGTTTATACTTGCTGCAGGGTTCCTGTACGCCTTCAAACTGGGGCAAATTCCTTGTAAATAAGAACCAGCATCCCAAGCTGTGATTCTCTCCTCTGATGTAAATCAGGAGCATCTATCTCTGTGGGTCTGGCTGGTGTAGAAGGTGAGTCAGGTCTGTTAAATCCAGGCACATTAAGGTTATTGAAAGCGAAATTTCTCAAAGGCAAGAAAACTTTTTGAAACTCCCGTCCTTTGACTCTAAGCTGTCACACTCCAAGCGTGCAAATATTGTATCAAGCTGTGATTGGACAAGGTGATCCTGAATTTCAGCTTTGATCTTATGCTTTCCTGTAGCAAAGTTCCCTTTGTCCTGGTGAGTTGAAGCCCTGGAAGCAGTGCTAAAAACCAAGAGTTGTGACAGCCCATGTTTTAGTTAGTGCATCAGTACTCTGCTGTAGATGGGCTCAGTGCTTGCTCCTAAGGCTGATAGTGAATCACACATTTACCAGCATTTACAGGTGAGTACGAGTGACAGGTTTACTGGGACTGAGAGAGACAAAGGAACCCAGCTGCAGCACTCATTTCCTCAGAGTGGATGTACCTGACATCCCAGATTAGCTGCCGCAGATGCTGCTGCGTATGGTGAGGGAAGCTGGAGGGGAGATGCAGCACCACTGTGAGTGAGAGAGAGATGAACACATCAGAAACAGTTAAAACAATTAAGTCCAATCGGTGGGTTGTTAGCCTAAGAGAATCATGATCAGACCATTGTTCATTTATTCTTATAGAAAGGGAGCCAAGGCTAGGGTCTCCCTACTTGGAAGGGAAATGAAATCAGTCTGGGGCAATGTCAGGAACCTTATGACTACAGTGTAGGAGCAGTTCATCCGCAGGCTGGTTCCTTTCTTCTGTGCTCACACAAGCTTTAATGTGATGCAGTGATACCATCTTCACTGATGATACTCTGGGTTTTTGCATTATGTGACCATAGGCTTCTTCAAAGCTGGGCTTCATGAGATTGTCCGGAATGAGAAGAGGAGGAGATTGGCTTGTCAAGAGCCTAATTTTGGCCATGCATGCTTGCTTCGTTTCCTGTAGGCAGTGCGGTCCGCATGAATGAAGTGTTGGTACAGTGATGGTCACTGTGTCTTCCTCTGGTCACCTTGTGGTAAGGTCTGTGAGACTTCACTTGAGCAAGGTGGAAGTGACAAGGCCTTTCTTATGCAAGGAGAGAAACGTCTGCCCCGGCCCACAGAGAGCCTGCAAGGAGTCACCTCTGAGGAAATGGATCCCTGCTTTTGTTAGGCAGTATCTTGGGAAGGGTACTGCTGATGGAGATAAGTCAGTCCTGTGTAAAAGATCTGCTTTTTCTCAAAGGCTGTTTTTTTGGATAGGCCTTATCTCCTGGAGAAGCACTGTAATGAAGTGACCAAATTAAGTGGGAGTTGCTGGTGCTGAACTCTTCTGAAGAACCAGTCCCCCTTAATTTCCTAAATGATCTGAATTCTTGATCAGGATTGCTGGGATATGCAATTTTCTACAGAAGCTGCAAGGTAGGGTTTATCTCATTTTGCTGTCAGTTCCCTGCACTTTAATTAAGGATTTTTTTTTTTTCTGCTACTGTCTTTCTGCCTCTTCTCTTCTTTTTTTTTTTCCTTACCCCCCCCCACCGCCCCCCCCCAAAAGCCCTGCAAAGCAAACACTCAATTTAAAGAGAATTACTGGCGTCTTGCCTCATCCATTCCAATCATTTCAGGTATTTAGTGGGGAGAAGGGAGTGAGCATCAGGTGGCTAACTTTCCTCCCCACCTCCATTTAGGCAAAGGACATCACACTAATCAGACTTCTGTGTACACCCTCTCTCATCTGCAGTCTCCACACTTCTCCATTTCATGGCTAAGGGTCTTTGGCAAGGAATTCCCACCTTCCTGCTACTGCTGAATGGAGATGGGAGCATGTGGCAGTGTGCCAGGAGGGCCACAGGAGGACACCATTGACTGCTGGAGCACCCTGTGGCTGCGCACAGAGGAGGGGGCAGAGCGGACCAAGTATCTCTGCTCCACTAAAGAAGCCAGAGCTCTGCTCATCAAAAAGAGTTTTTCCTGTTAAAAATACTTCTGTTGGGATCATGTTTCTGGGGCAGCCATTTCTTATCTGTTTGAAATGAAAGATCTCTTACTGAAGGCCCCTTTCAGCTGCTAGGAGATGACAGAGTCTAATCTGGCAGTATAAAAGTCAGGGAATGCAGGATAAAACCATTAATCCTTGTCTTAAACAGTTGTTTGCGAAAGCATACTTTCCTTTCACTCTCTGAATGCCACAGAGCCATAGTGACTGGAGGGAACATCTGGCTTCTCTTCACTCTCCTCCATCCCCAGTGAAGACCTTCCTGCTGTGATAACCTTTGTTTCATTTGGCTTGCAATTTTTGGGTGTTGTCCTGTCTAAGAGTACTAACCAGTTAAAGCACGCATGTGCAGAACTGTGAATAAAACCAGGTTATGATGGTATGTGCATTGCTTTGGCTCCCATGAGTAACGGAGATCGTGACACCCCCCTGCCCCATTGAAATGCAAATGTATTTTCTTTTTGTGTTCCAGGAACTTTCTTCAATGCATATAAAGAGAAAAAGTCTGAAATCTGTGCACTTCTCTCAAGTTAAATAAGCCCAGGTATTGTGTTGAGGAAAGCAACATAAGATAATAGCAAAAGCCTAATGCTCTCCACCAACTCTCTGTCCCTAAGCAGGGAAAGTAGAACTTTAGAAAAGGCTTAAAACATGAAATTTTGTAATGGTGATACACGAAAAAGGATTCCTCTGCGTCGTCTTAGGGGTGGTACCAGGGATTGCTTATCTCTCTAGGAAGAAGCCATTACAGTGTGGGCCTGTTTCTGCTTTCATGATCTGTGTTTCTCTGAATTATTTTTGCTCCTCCAACCTTTCATCTCTTTGCTTTCCGATTGTTATTCAAAAGATCTCACCTAGCCCACCAGGCTTTTGTGTCAGCAAGGAGTGAAACCCAAGCAGAGTCAGCTAAGAATTTCCATTGCTGCTAGCTGCAATTACATGGCTCAATACCAGGCTCCTAATGAATGTTGGGGGTTTAATTTTCATCTGTGGAGGCAAGGTCTCCATAGTGCCTTATCCAGGTTGATCAGGCAAGTGAATCATTTGATATTTAGCTCATGCAGCCTGTCAGATAGCCAGGGCTGTCAGTAGTCCCCTGTTTTAACTTAAACGCTTAGCAGCTCCTGAGGATGAATGTCACCGTTCAGAGCTTCCCATTTCTTGTGCTGTCAGTGTGGAGGATACATACTGGTAGTCTCCAGGCATGATGCGCTCTGCCACTTCAAAGGAGGAATTTGGGGCTCTTTTTGAGCTGGGAAATCTCTAATACAATGTCACACATACATTTTGGTCCCTATGACATATTACACCCACCTCCATGTAGGTAGAAAACAAATTCTGAAAAACATTCTTTGATCTTCCACCCACTGATCTGCTTGAAATTTAAGTTCTGTGCTGCAACACGAGGGAAGGAGGAGTAGGAATATAATTTATACCATATTTAAAAAAAAAAAAAAAAAGAGAGAAGAGGAGAAAACATCATTTCCACCAGTTTTAGAATTATTGCTGTGTAAATCTTTGGTACTCCTTCCTTCTGTTTGTCACCACACTTTTCAAATGACATTGGACTATGCTCTCTCTGACCCAGTTACATTGTTTTCTTTCAAGCAAGAGCGCTAGGTTGCTCCTTAAATTTTGATTATTTTTTTTTCCTCCTTTCCTATGATGCGACATGGAACACCTAGTTTCCTTTTGAGGTCATGCTTACTTGGATGATGAAGTATTCGTAAGATCCTGATATCTTACATGGGGTGAATCCAAACCACCTATTTTCTGCCCTGCTGACAGATGGGTTCTGGCAGGAGTCATGAGGGTTAGGAAGGATTTCTCCTGCTTTTGGGGCAAGACAGCTGGCCATTGCTTCACAGGTACATGCATTTGTGGAGGAAAGGGATGTCAAAGTTTATGGCTTATTTTCCCCCCTGGAGCTGCTCATTCCATGGTGCAATGCTTGTAAGTGCAGGGGACACCCACATAAAACCTGTGTGGTTCTCAGTGCGGCCTGGATTCTCCTTTTTCCTTCCTCCTTTTTCTTCCTCCCTTTTCCTCCTCTTTTTTTGTTTTTGTTGTTACTGCGTTTGCTGTCTGAATCAGAGGGAAGCATTGAATGGTGGTTGTTCTTCTCTTTATGCACATCTCTGGGGGAGTGCTGGGTGGTGAGGGGTTTGTTTCAGTGCTGCTGACTCTATGCACGCTCACTGCAGGAACAGAGGCAGGGGTTGTTTGCAGCTGATCTGAGAGAGTTGGTGGGCTTTGCACCAGGGCTTGGTTCAGTTCACTGTGGGTTTCTGCCACAGCCGTGCAGAATTTTAGGGTTTTGGTGCTTTTAAGGATTCGTTCAAGGAGCTGCTGTTTTCTGTAGCTACATTTGGCAGCTTTAACTTAAGGAACTTAGTGGTCTGTGTTAGTTGGTGCCTACTGCGTGGCTCACTTAATTTCTGTCAGCCCTGTTGGCAGTAGACAATAGTTCCTAAAAGGAGGGGTGGAAGAGGAGAAACTTTTTTCCCTTGAGACTATAGTGCTTTGCCAGGAAATGCAACGGCTAGTCTGTGACACAGAGCTGTTTTCAGATGTGCTGCAAGGAAAATGAAGATGGGTAATGGCATCTCTTCGCTTGCAATGCTAATCAGGATAAAGGGGGCATGGTTTCTTTGCATCCTTGTTATTATTGAAGAGGTGGTCTCACATGATTCTCAGCAGGGCACTTATCTTAGGAGTGGTTTCTTTTGGCTGAAGATGCAGCATGGATCCCAGAGAGGTACAGTGATACCAGGATTGATTTGATCTTCCACCACCCAATATGGTTTTGTCACTCTGTTCACTTTTAGGGGCTTACTGAGGTAAAAAGTCAGTAATAAAGACTTGTGTCTGTGACCACAAGCCAGCTAGTTGTGGACTTGCTTTTAGCTTGCTTCTCATGTAAGGTAAAACATACAGACTTCAATTGCTGTCATGGGGTCATAGGAGCAATGCTTGTGTTTTCCTGGTGCTATGAGTTGATGTGCTTTGCTTCATGGTTGAGGTGATCTAAAAGCACATGCTTATGCAGCTACAATAGCCTAGTTGACACGGGGTAGCTTTCTAGGCTGTAGTAATTTGACCACTTTCCATTGCAGGGATTACTTTCCATATTGTGAGAGAAATCAGTCATCCCCAGGGATTCCTTCAGAGCCTATAGCACAGGTGTATGTACCACAATATAAACCATAAGAAAATGAAAGATTCTTTCTCAAAGACATCAACAGATTTTTTTGCTGGTAAATTCAGATTGGGATAAAACCCAGCATCTCTGTAAATGTCTAGTAATAATGTACTGTGATTGGTCAAGAATAGGAGTCTGTCATGGGGAAAGCTAGGTGGGTAATTTTTAAATTTTCTGTCAATATCTGTCATTCTCCCACCATACCTGTTGTTACCCTGTTAAGGTTCCTCATGACCTGGTTGCTTATGCATGTAGAAATGAAATGGCTGCTCTAGTATTTCTGCTGTTTACAGGGATGGCAGTTGCAGACATTTAGATTTAATCTTGCTAGTCAGCTCCTCCTGGTCAGCAGACCTAAAAAATCATTATCTTAATATCACAGGAATGTCAGTTCAATAATGTTACTGTTGATCAGTTGTTGAACTCTAGTTCTGTAGCCGTTGTGTATGAGTAGCTTATCTAACAGAATTAACTTTCCCTTCTCTGTCCATTTTGGGGAGAAGAAAAACACAAGGATGTAGGAAGAAGGAAAGCAATCTTATGAAAGATTTAATGTTGTTTATTTAACAAACAGTATTTAACAGCAACATTAAATAATGCCCCTTTTCTGTGCTGCACAAATAGCAAACTGGGTCTTGAGAGTGTATTTCAGGTAATTGATGTGTGTGCATTTATGTATTTTGTTGGCTTTTGTTGTTGGTATTTTTGTCACTGGGATCAGGCTTAAATGATGCTAATGGATTCTTGCGGCTTTGTGTGAGGACACTGGACTTCTTCAGATGCAATAATGTGGTCCTTGGGTTTGGTGCCTAAAAGCCAGTATTGATTTCACTTTGAATTCCATAGCTTTTCTTGTGTTGTTGATTTGCTGAATGACGTTAGGGGGGACCAAGCAAGGACTGAGTACGTTTGGCTTCCAGGGAAACTTGACCGGTGGGAGGAAGAGATGGGAAGGAGCTTATCGCCCAGTAAGTTGAAACAGCTGCCTGTTTCCTCTGTGCGTGATGTAGTCTGCCATAGTGCCTGTGACAGGTGAAAAGCTTTTGGGTTGCTTTAAAAGGGTGAGATGGAAGGAATAGTAGAGACTCTTGTTTTCCTCTCCTGCATCTGTTTTGGCCCAAAGTTTCAAATTCTCCTGCTGGTTATGGTTTGCTCCTTAGAGGTGCTGGTAGGGAAGGTCTGTAAATAGGGTCACCATTCTTCTGATCAGCCCCATAGTGTCACTGGGATGTTCAGAGTAAATACTGACTGAATATCTGCATTCTACCCCTTCTCCACCACCTCTTTGCTGGCTTCTGGTCAAGGGGAAGATCATGGTTTCTTGACACACCTGGAGGGTCCTCTGAGTGTGGACAGCTTTGTTTTTTCTGGTATTGCACAGCCATATCAGCCCCTCTAAAAAAATCCCTTCTATCCCTCTACTTATATTAACCCACTTCTCCCTCAGAAATCCCTGTTGCCCAGTTACAGACAGAAATCAATCCTGTGTACATGCTAATTTCTAAAATGGTGGGACTTCTGTAATGTTGAAGAGTGGTCTTTCCCCTGAAGAAGACAGTCACTGTGTACACAGGTCTACTGGCTCAATCAGGAGTACAAGATTGTATGATCATTTGCAGATGAAAATCGGGGGCACTGATGAAATCTGAGCTGGATCCCTGAGCTGAAGACATTTAAGGCTTCAAAAGCATGATCTCAGGAGGCTCTCTTTTGGAGAGTGTGAGCTAAGAGAGAAGTGTTTTCCATACACCATTGGGGAACAAAAAAAAGGAAAAAAAAAAAGAGAACACGATTCAGCCTGTCACCATTGGTGTTTTGGACTGCCGCTTGGTTACAGCTGAACCAGACCTGTTCCCTTGTGAATTAAGGTTCCTGTCCTGCCTGAGGATCTGCTGACCTCAGCTCAGAGGGTGCTAGGTGGAGAACTGCTGCACTTAGGCAGCAGTGACGGTGCTGTGGGCAACAGAAATGTTGCTGTGATTCAGTCTAGCTTGTGTTTAATAATGAAATTGCTCTGCGTAATTCACATTGGCCTAGGTCTTCATGTGATATTTAGGGAATATAATTATTTCGTATGTGTTGAGGGTGCTTGGGGAGGTGGCCTTATAAATCTGAGAGCAAGAATAATCTGCTAGGCAGGGGGCTGGTAGGATAGGGAGTGATTTGTGGCCATTTACGTAGCACCTGTCGGGACCTGCTGCTTAGCTCATCTGGAGCTGTTTGATTGCAGTGAAAATTTCCTCTAAGAAGAGATTTTCTTTGAAAAGCTTTTCCACTAGCAGTGGATAATTTCAGATGGGTTAAGTAACATAAAACCTTTTCTGGGAAGTGACACAAGTAACTTAGAGCATGCAATTGCTTGTTGCCAGAGAAAAAGGGTCCTCTGTTCCTTTAGGTACCCCTTAGCAATGACAGGTTTGTGTAAAAAGGCTGGAGCACGTCTGGGATTTGATCTTAATGTGTGAGGTTGGGGTGGGCTTGCTAGACCCAACTGCTGTGGAAATGAGAATGCATTTTGCGTGTTTCCCAAATGGGAAGAACTATGTACCTCAGGCAGGACAGAGGCAGTATCTGTGGGAATCAGAAGTTTGTCACCCCAGGAACACTTCTAGTATTGATACTTAGGTCCCTCGTTCCCTGTTCCACTGACTGTTGTCCTTCAGCATGGTCCACACCGATTGCAGTCTGTGGGCAGGATTTGCATCTGTAGCATCCTTGGGGGCAGCGCAAGTGAAGGGTCGCTGCTGACCAAAGGGCTGCTGCTTACGGGGGAGGCAACAATGTCTTTTACAGGCAGAAATGCACCTAGGGTGATAATGTGGCTGTCTAGCCATTTGCCCACTAAGCATGTAAACCCCTGATTGCAAGAGACTAGGAAGGTGTAACCAGGGGAAAAGCCCACTCAATTCATCTGCTTCTTCCCTACTCCTAGATGCTGTCTCGCATGTGACATAGGGTTAGCAAACTCTCGCTCTGCCTTAACATGTCTCAGCTGACACTGAACGGGACTCGGGAATGAATAGGGGCTGGAGCCCCTACGCCCAGCATTCGGCCAGCTGCGTTTCAGCGCAGGACATTCACATCAGTGTGCCACAGCGCCAACCCCTTGTCCCTGGCCACACACGCAGACTTGCAGCTCCCTGTGCGTTGTGGTGGGAGTGGGATGCGAGGCCCTTGTGTCTTCCCAGCCTGTGACCTCATTGCTGCTGGCCTTGACCTGCCTGGTGGGCTGGCAGCATGGGGCGAGTTGCTGGACCTGGTGTTAGCCTGCGGTGAAGTCCCTGTGCTGTGCAGTCTTTCAGCTCGTGGTCCTTCTGCACAAGCTGTTTGCCTCTTCTGAGTTTGGGATGATGTCCCTGTTGTCCACTTCTACCTTGGCACTTGCACGAGCTGCTCCACCTGCCCCGGCATGTGCCGGCAGCTGCCATGACCCCGTGCTGAGCAGAGCAGAGATCTCTCTCTCTCTCATCGGAGCAGGTTGCCATGGCAATGCACAGTCTGCTGCGCTCTGGGTCTCCAGGAGCCAGAAATGATGGTGCTTTTGCAACATTGAGGTAAACATCTCTCTCTTCCCTTATATAGCACATCCACCCCAGTAAGACTGCTGGCTGCCATTGGTGCCATCCTCCCCTCGCACCCTGCGTGGGGGAGAGCAGCTCCAGGTGCTGGGAACACTCCTGACCTGTGGAGCTGGTCTCCCGAGGGTTGGAGCAGTGCCTCTGGCATGCATGGGCTGTGGCAGTGGCCCTGCTGTCGCTGGGTGGTGTGGGTTTCCCACTGGGGAGGAACAGGGTACCGTTTGGGACCAGCATCACTCGTGGGGTCAGCCGCTGGAATGTGTGGTTTGCTCGTGGAGGGGTACGGCTACAGCTCTCCTGGATGACAAAGCGGGAGATGGGTCCCCAGCTGCATGCTCACAGCTCTGCCACTGGTTTGCACTGGTCAGCTTGGGAACGTCACCTCTTTTCTCCTAAGCCTCTCTTAGAGTGTGAAAGTGGTCTTGCTCTCCCTTGCCTGCTGGGAAGACACCCCAAGGACTCTTGGCTAATGAGTGCAAATGCTTAGAGTTGTGGAAATTTGCTGTGGAATCTCTCTGGGGCTTGCCAGAACTTCATTATGGTGCTGTGGGCTTTCACTCGTTTCTCCAGTGCTTTGGGAATCCGTTGGGATTTCTCACATCCAGAAGCCTGTAGCTGGCAGGTGATTGAAGACTTTCTACAGTGTCCTTTGTTATTGCAGGCAGTAATGAGCATGGCAGGCTGTTGCAGGCAGGGAATTGCGTCCGTGTGAACTGAAAATGAATCTCTTGCTTGATCTGCTGGCATTTTTTCCAGCATCTTTCTCTCCACCTCCCTGCCTCTTGCTGTTGGTGTGTGTATGAAGGGGGAGTCAATTGGAGAGGGGAGTGGAGCAGGGGAGGAGTTTCTGTCGGCCTTTTCTTTTCTTTTTTTTTCTCCCCCCCCCCCCCTCCAGTGACGTGAGCAATGCCTGGAACAATCAGGCTGGCTCCAAACAGTATGCCTGAAGATGCTGGAGAAAACAGCCTAGTGCGCTTTAAGCAAACACTGATTGCTTGAGCCTGGGCTCTCTAGACGTAGCCTTTTCCAGTTCCTCTGCAGAGGATTGGGAATTGCCATTAGCTTTCTTCTCCTCCATCCCATACACTCACTTTTGGAAATGATTGGAGTTAACAGTGTTCAGAGCACCAGCAAAGTCCGGGTGAGAGCCACAGGTTCGGTGAAATACTCCCGAGAAGAATCTCTCTGGCGGCAGTCCCATCGGTCAAAATCTATGAAAATCTCCAACTCCTCTGAGTTTTCTACTAAAGAAAGCAAGGTAAATAGCTAAATATTCATAGTGTTTCTCTTTGCTATGAGCGGAGGTGGTGTTGTTGAAAAGGTTACGCTCTGCGGGAATTAAGGGCTCTGGATGATCTGCAGTGATCACAGAACTGCTGTCAGGTCAGAAAAAAAATCTCTAGCCTTGAGGAGAGACTTGAAGGTGAAAAAGGTCTGGTGTGTGATAGTGATAGGGTCTTAGAGGAATGCTCTGTCACTGAGCTTGGTGCAATAGTAAACAGTGAAAACTTGCTCAGCTCGTAGGAAAGGTGCTAGAGTTGGCAAGTGATGTCCTTGGGATTATCTGTTTAATGAGAATGATTTTCTGTAGAAAAATAGTTTTTGCTCCTTCTCTACAGCTCTGTGGTTTAGTAGGTGTGGGTGGTAGGTAAAACTATTGTCTCACTTGCATGCATGATTAAATATTGCCGTCAAATATTTATTAGCAAGGCATCACTTGTGCATTTATAGGAATACACTAGTGTATTGTAGCGGTCTGTAGCACAGGCTATGCCCAGCTGCTACAGCGTGCTGCATTTCCTCGCCCAGCCCAGCCCAGTTGTTCGGTTCCTAGGCAAACAACCCCCATGCAGTATCACTTCTTTCCTCATTCCTTGTTCCCGCTCAATAACTGAGAGGCAGCCGGGAACCCCTGGCAAGAGTTTTAATAGCCATCTTCCTCCCAAAGGTGCCCCATGTTTCCAAGGGTTGGATGAACTTCATGCAGTGACCAAATACACCTTTAATTTCATTCCTGCTGCAAATTGATTCTGCTTTGGGACTAGAGGGTATAACCGTTTGCAAAGGTGTGTTGAATGAGGCTGAAATATTTCAGAGCATCGGCCAAAGGCATTTAACCATGTCCTGTGTCCGTGTGCATGCAAAGAAGCAGGCACATGCATGGATCTTCCTTTACTGTCCCTTCCCTAAATCTCTTATCTGTCCTGAGAGAAACCTTCTCTGCTATCGTGAAAAGATCCCGATGCTGCACAGTAGTTCCTAGCAGATCACTCTCTGCCGACTTACAGGTTGTATGGTATTTCAGAGCCTCACCTGCAGAGCTTTAATCACAGAGTAATGCAAATAGAAATAAATGAAGTATTTTATTCAGTCCAGTTTCAGGAACCTCTGTTTTGAGGGCCTTATTGAGCATAACTAAGAAATAGTGTGCTGCTAAGGCTGGGGCAGAGAAATAGCATGGCCATCGTTCTCAGACTGTTGCTGATGCAGTATCTGCTACTCCATCAAATGCCAAAGTAAAGGCTGTATATTTCAGGTGCTGTGGGGCCCTGCTGTTGTGATTACTTTCACCATAGGCATGGGAATAATTTCAGAGTGTTTGGTGTGAGGATTTATGTATGAAAAGTCTCTGCATATGGCGGAAACTCATGTCTTTTGACATCGGGCGAATTGCTTAGTCTCTGTACCTCTGTTCCTTCTCCCAGGCTTTGTGTCCACTGTGTATGTATGGTGTAATGTTCTCAGGGCAGGGACTTTCTCCCAGGGATGGTGCCTGACAGAGTTAGTTAGCTACTGCAGTAATGAACGCTCTGAGTTCATCCCTCTGTGGGGTTCACATTTCTGCCTCCTGAGTGCTGTCAGTTGTTGTGTGAGAGATACCCACTTCTCCTGCCGAGCTCAGTGAGTTGGGAAGTGTACTGCGGCTTTGTTTTTGTTTGTAGTGCTGTTTCCTTATTTCATACAAAGGTATTTGTGTCTGTGGAGCATCTAAGACCTGTAAAAGCTGTGTTACGAAGGGCTGAGAAGATCCCTACGTGCCCATCAGTGACACCTGCCTAGTTGACAAGATGACAAGCAGCTCCGCTGCTGATTGGTCTTGTGATTTTGGGCAGCCCTGTTCTTTCCATATGTCTGTTCCCCTTCTGTTCTTTATCTGCTGATCTATGTTGCTGAGATGCCACTGATTTAGAGAGCTGATATATATATATATATATATATTTGAGCTTTAGCTCTTCTGTTGTGTTGGTGGAAGAGACCTGGAAGTTGTTGCCGATGTATAGCATTGCAAAGGAGGTCTTTTTATCAGTGTAAGTCTGTGTGTGTGTGCTTGTGCATCACCTCTCATGAAATGTCGTCAGTTCTAGGCTGAGCTTTCTGGACAGTGGTGCTGTGTAGATCCCCTTGATCTCAAGCAGGCCTTGATTTGCAGACTTGTCCTTTTCCATATTTCTGTGGGTGTGTTTCCCCCTTTGTGTCTGGACTGCCTTGCATTTTATCTGCTTGCCATACAAAGTAATTACAATGCACAAGACCTGTTTCTGTGATGGCTTCAGCTGAGTTAGGACAGGAGACAGATTTAACTCATTTTTGCCTCAGAAACATACTCCTCTGATACTTTGCACTTAAGTGACTCAGCCTATTTTGCTGAGCTAGAGAGTATTATATATCCTCTTGCTCTAGCCAGTATGAAGAAGGCACCAACATGGTGCCTGCATATGAGGTCTGCCTGCTGCCAGCGTCAAAGAAGCTGGGTAGCCCAAGGACCATGATCTCCTTGAAAAACATCAGGTGATGCTTCTGTGCACATATATATACACTTATGGGCCTGTACGTATACGGGTTCCACTAGGTGATACATCCTGAGTATGCATTATAGGCTGGTATCAGAGCCTCAGGCCAGCAGGAGAACCTGCAAAAAGGATACTGTGAATTGGTGTACTGCTGTTCTTGGGAGAGTAGACTCAAAGGCAGGCTGCATGCAAGGTGAGTCAGAGGACTTAGGATCATCTGTGTGACCCAGCATGCTCAACAGTCTCTCCGCCCAACAGACTCTCTTTTCCCGCAGCCATGGACAGAATTGCAGAGTGCCTGTGACTATCCTGCCTGCAAATGCACACAGCCAATAAAACAATTTCTGAAATATGCTGTGTAGGTGCTCCACTATCAAGAAACACTTCTCTAGCCTTTTCTCTATTCGCCCATAATAATTCAATATGCTGCCTTAACCAGTAACACTGATGAAATACTCTAGCAAGTACAGAACAAATCTTTTCTAGCAACCTCCATGTATCAGTTTTACAGAGGATGCATTTCTTGTGTGGCATTAATTTCTTGGCTCTCAGGAGGCCCAGCTAACCATCTTTTACTGTTTTATGATGATATATCTGGCACAATCTTTTCCTTCCTTCTTTCTTTCTCCCCTTCCCCCCCCTTCCCCATATAAACCAGGTTTTTCACAGAGGAGTTTCTCTTAGAAATGTTCTCCTCCAGTTGGTGACGCACTTGAAATTCCCTGGGTGAAATGATCTCCTTTCCTTCCCCCTAAAACATTCCTATCAACCCTATCTCCACCCACACCAAAACAACATTCATCAGTTCCATATGCTGCTGAACAGCTCTGTGCTGTTTTATGAATAATGTATGCCGTCTTGTTAGAAGAACGTTTGTTGTACAAACCAGTGGAATTTGAAATTGAGAGTGATATCAGCAGACATGCCATGCCATGCACTAACCCATGGCCTTCTCGGGGTACTACTCTGGCATCCTTGCTCCATCCTTGTCAGAAAAGGAAAAATGCGTGAAATGTCGGGGGCATGTGGGCTTTGAGCCTGGCAAGGAACTACAGGCACGCAGTGATCAGAGCCTTGGCAGGTGTTACAGATCCATGCATGAGGAGAGGAGAAAATTTCAAGATCTGGATTTTGGGGCAGGGTTGCAAATAGGACATGGGGAAGTAGGGTAGATCTGTATGCAAGCAACAGTTCTGGGGAGGGTCAACCTTCAGGTAATCACCTAAACAGCAAACCGAGAGTGGTATATAGCAATGTGTCGCACTCCGTCCAAACCTGGTAGAAGGCAATGACACAGACACACACCTGGGTCCAAAGGAAGGACACATTAACACCTACCAAGACTGCATGCAGACACTGGCGATGTCTGGTATGTGTTGCCTCTGTAACCTGTTCTATTTTTGTAGGGTTCTGCTACTGTTATTGGTTTTCCTCCCTCCAACAAACCACATATGGTGGGAGCCGGGCTGGTGCCTGGCTGACTGCTGTGGTCCCAGGGGCAGAGCTGATGGACCATGCTAAGTGATTGGGGGAGATGCCAATCTTCTGACTGAGCGCTTCTGACTGCAAAGACTGAGCATGTCTTTGCCCAAAGGCGTGACTGGGGCTTCCTTGGCTGCCTGGAATCAACCTTGCTGCTACCAGCTGGAGGTGAAGAAGAAATGTCCCCAGGCAGTGCTTCTTCTGGCAGAGTGGCAGGGGCCTGGGTCAGAGGGCACAAGTGCATCCCTGTCCTGGGGGCTGCAAAGCCACCTGGGGTATCTCCTGTAGTGGTCAGATGGTAATTTCCCCCACAATGACTCCAGAAATCATGGTGGAACTGGGTGTGAGCAGAGAGCTTGGGAAACAAAAACTGGAGAAGACAGTCTAGGTCATCCTGTGAACTTGGTTTTGGTTTTGCCTGTTTACCTGCTTACGACAGGCATTTCTGGGTCCTTCTCTTTTGTGTATGGTCTAAGAAATACCTGCAGCGTATTCCTTCCTCTCTCGGCAGGCTTTTCTGGATGGCCTGGTGTATACAGAAAGTCAGTAGTCTGGTTCAAGAGCCAGCCCTTACGTTGCCTTTCGAAGGAAGGCTTTGCACAGTGCTCTGGGACCTCTTGCACCCTGCTGGCCAGGCTTTGGGGACCCCATGCCTACTTGTTACCTAGATGGTTTACTGAGATGAGTACCTGCGTAATTCGTTATGTCTCTGTCCCTGTATGCACACCTGGTTGTGCCTTTGTCTTGTTCACTGCTTCTGCCTGCAGAGGCTGAGTCACAGCATAGCTGGCATTTGGCAGGTGCTGAGAGCAGCCTGTTTAAGTGGGTCCAATGGTTCGTGCATGTAACAAGGTTTTGAGGGAGGTGAGGATGGCGAGTGACCTTTTCGTCTTGGCAGCTTTGTAAAATAAACAGGAGTTTTCAGAAGCACTCCCCACATAGTTTTGCTTCTCCTTCCAATTGGAATAAAAGTACCAACTGGTGAGAGCTTATGAAAATCTGGACTTTTTGTTGACCTACCGGCTTACCAAAGGGAAAATGGTGATGGAATTCAGAAGCTCCTTACAGAGTTACAGGCTTCCACTTAAAAAGGAAAGTGTAAGTTTTTTGCCTAGTTTATGAACAAATACAAACAAATCCCACAAATACATAACAAATCCTTTTTTTTTTTTTTTAATATTGCAGTCTGCTAAGGGTCAAATTGGAGCTATAGGAAACAGCATTGGAGTTAAAATAAGGGAGGTGTCTAGGATGTTGCCTGCTATTCTGTTTTATGCAGCAGTTAATTTCTTTTATTCTCCCTTCAAAACTGCATTTGTTTCTCCAGGGAGCTTAGAGCAGTGCTGGGCCTCAGGTATGGTGGACCCAGAGGTCAGCAATTCTCAGAAATGGGAAACCTGTAAGGAGTAGGTTTCTGTGGTTTGGGTAATGGAGTTCAAGAGTTGAAGCAGTGAAGCTGGATACTGCTGAGCAGTCAGTAGCTAGGGATTTGGATCCTGTGTACAGTAGCCTTGGGTGCCAAAAGAGATAGAAAGTCTCTCCCTTTCTAGGTGGTATCTGTCCAGCTTGGAAGATGAGACCCATGCAGTATTCATTCTGGCATTCCCTGCTGTGGTCTAGCCTCCAGTTTTTGGCTTAGATAGCAAATTTGCCAAGCACTTCCCAGGCTAGCAGGTAAGAAGCTGTGATTGTTGTCAAACTGTAAGAGTGCTTTAAATGACAGCTTTTTTTTTTTTTTTTTCCGTTTCCCGGAGAGAAAACATGAGTTAATAAAACCTGTCCTTGCAGCTAGTTAAGTACAGTGAAAGTCGTGTCCCCACCATCATCTCTGATCAGCTTTGTTGCAATTTAGTGAAGCGTTTAAGTGCTTGTCTCCAAGTTTGTTTGATTTAATCATACTCTGGAGAAATGTCTACTGAAAAGAGTTACTGTCTGAATCAGGGCCTTGGGAAACAGCCATAAAATAAATGATAGAGCAGGTGCTGGGCTGTACACGTCTGCTTCTGGTTGCAAAACATGGGAGGAGGAAATTTTTCTTCTCCAGATTATGTGAGAGCCCAGTAGATATCAGGAAAATGTTAAAGTGTAAATTGCTTTGGAGAAGGAACATAAAGCGGCTCTAAGAGGCTGGTGAGTATGGGGGCGAGTATGCAGTCCAGCAGCAGTCCCTGCCACAGAGGTGCATTGGAGGGCAGGCATGAAAACTCGTGAATCTTCATCCCTTGAGAGGTCTACTCACTGAGGTCTCACTGAACACACTCGCTAGAGACACCAAACATGCCCTGTATACAGCTGCCCAGGTTCTGGATACTCTCTAGGGTTTTCTCTTTCATTTTTGTAAATAGCAGACTTTCTGAGAGGCTATATTTGATGCTCTATGGGGGACACTGTGTCCTTTGTCAGATGCATGCCATATGACTGGGTTGGTGTCTGTTGCTCCCTAAAGAAGGAAGATGGAGTCTGGCTCATTAGTAAAGATCGGGACAAACACATGTCACTTTCCACAAGGCAAAAGCCTGGGGCATTTGTTGTTCCTGCACCAATCTGGAGTGCTGCTTTTGTATGTCCTGCTCTTTGGCTGCAGTGATCCCTAGAGACTTCTTTAGCAGCAAAATCCCGTAAAAAGCAGTACTGCACAGGGCAGGTGTTCATTTTCAGAGGTTGTGACCCAATCTTGCAGGCATTTGGGCCAGAGAGCAACAGAAGGCATTTCTGATACTCCAGGCCAGGTTTTTGCTACGTTTCAAAAGCTCATGAACCACCTGGGGAAAAAAATGCTGCTTCTGAAAAAATGGGGAGGAAACTGGGAAAAAATGCAGCCTCTTTGCCTTATATGTGGAAGTAGTTTTCTGGCTCAAAATGTAAGAGAGTATTTTAATCACAGTAGGAAGAAAAAGACAAGTCAAAGAGTAAGAGGGAGCTTTGGCTAAATCATTAGAAACATAGTGGCTTCTAATAGAATGTACTGAGCAACCCCAGGGAATCAGTGTCAGCATCAGCTTGTACAGAAAAATGGGGGTGCCTCCAATTCTACTGGACTGCTGGCTGCATGATAGGAGAAATGTTAGCCCTTTCTTTTGCTTTCTTCCTGCAGGGTGGTCTTAAAATCTCTTGACAGTTCTCACCTGAAAATTAAGCAAAGTGCTGACAAACTGCCAGCAGTGCCCTTTACTTCACCTTTGTGTAGCTGTCTGCTTTTAGACGAGAGCTCCTTATGCAAGTTTGGAGAAGACAGGATAAATAGACAGTGAAAACTCCAGAGTTGGAAATGCTTCATCTTATTGCTGTGACTAGCGCAGCAAGCCCTGTTAGCAGTGGGGACCTCTCTCTGCTAGCTCAGTGTAAGTAGGATGTGGGCTGGTTCCTCCTGGTGGTCATATCTGTTCTGTTGCTCTGAGAAATCTACTTTTATGGTACACTGTGACTAAAAGTTGCTGGATGTGTAGCATCAGTATGAGGCGAGTTGTAGCAGTATGTTTGACCTGCTTGTGTATGGTTCAAGCGAGCCAGATTTTCACAGAGCTGAATATTAAGGATCTTCAGATAGACTGTGCCAGATTCGGAAAGGAGCCAGTGGATCACAGGATGAGCAGTGGGATATGCTCATGGGATTCTTGTTGCACGTTCAGCGGTGGCGTATGCACAAGACTAGTTTCAGCTCTTCAGTTTTCCAAATTATTTTTGTTTTGGGTCAGAGTTAAGGCTATTTAAATGCTAATGTTTCTGTTGAGTGTGTCATAGCTATTATAGTATGTGATTTTCAGGCTTGTTCATACTTGATGTGCTACTTTTTTGTAATCATGTGCATCAACAGTTCTTCTACACGTTAACATATTTTGAGGCTGTGTAGGAGTTATGTGCCAGAGAGAGTAAATCTAGCTATGTATATAAGGTAAATTACAAATGTGCATTATAAGTGCGAGAATCAGGGACATTCCATACCAAAATACTTCACTTGAGTCAAGTGGCCTATTTGAAGAACTCCATTAGCTTGTAGTAATAGCAGGCATTTATCCATTGTATGCATCAGCTACTGGAGGGCTGAAATCAGACACAGTTATCCAAGTTTTGTACCTACTCCCTCTTGAAAGAAATTCATCCCAGCTATCTGATATCCACCCAAGCTTAAGTCAGCCTCCAGACTCTTGTCTTTGCAGGCTGGTATCAACAGCAGAATTGTGACCTTTGATGTCAAACCTACTGGGATCTTTCCTGTGAATTGAAAGAGTAACGATGTAGCAGGCTGCAGTCCAAGACATTGATCTTCAAGCATGAAAGCTGCTTATCAATCATTTTCTGGTTTGCACGTAGAAAGGGAGCGTGTTTATGTTTGGGTGTGTGACTGGGGAAGCATTCAGGTGTCTGTGAGGCTCAGGGGCTTTGGATAGGCATAGTTTTACAGGTAAGCCCATATGGTGAAATCTTGGCCCCACTAAAGTCAGTGACAAAAAAATATCACTGACTATTAGAAATTAAATAGGACCTTGAATTTCAAGGCTGTAGTCTTGTGGCTTTTGCAAATTTAGCGGGGTTATTTAAAAAAAAAAAACCCAAACCACAAAACCCAAAAACCTGCTTGAGAAAATGATTGTAATCTCAAACCCTACGTTCTGGTATTTTTTCCTTAGTTGAGATTTCTGCTCAAGACTTTTGTGTTACCATGAGCAGATCTCTTCCTTGATCAGAGACAGCTCGCTTGCTGGTATTAGTTAGGTAATTTTCCTCAGCATATTAATATATGTGTAGCAGGGGTCAAACAATAATCCCATCTCATTTCTCTCCCTTTGCAGGCCCTCTACAATTCAATCAAGAATGAGAAGCTGGAATGGGCAGTGTAAGTATACTGCATAGAAATTAGGAGTTTAAAAATAGTACCTGTGTAGTAATCTATTTATATATCCTATGTCACCATCTGAGTGGGCTCCAAAGCCTCTAGAAGATAGCCAGCGTATGTATGTAATGAGTTTGCTTGTCTGTTAATGAATGACCTGGCGATACTGCCTCATCTGTTTCGACAGCAGGGGGATTTGTTAATGATAGGAGCCAACTGCATTTGTAAGGAAAGAGAACGTTTCATTTGGAAGGAAACTTCAGCCTGAAAAGAGAGAAATTAAATCCTCCGTTGTTATATGACTGCATAAATAAAACAGAAGTTGACTTCTCCCTTTATCTTTTGGTACATTGTGTCAGAACGACTGAATAGAAACACACACCTTGGATTGAGTTTCCTGCTGTTGGTTTATTGTCTTGATTTGTCTCCTGATTAACTATGGATAACTTGACAACAATCTAATATGAAAGATGATAAATTGGACAAAGTCTGATATCACCCATCCTTAGCTGCTTTCGACAGGCTAACACTTGTTAACTATGGAAATACTGCAGACCAGGAGCTTAAATTTCTGATTGTGTTAAATGGACGTCTCTGTGCTTAGGTTTTATGTGATCTAGGTATGCCAGCAAAGAGTAGATGGGGTCTGCTTTAGATTTTGCCACTTGCAGAATGGTGGATTTTGGTGTAAAATAAAAGAATGATGTCTTTTATCTATTTTGGCTGTACAAGATGTTTACCTGCTTGGATTTACATATCTGAAACCTTACCTTGTTGAGAAGAATGTATGTCTGGGATGCATGCTCCTGCACCTTTTATAGTAGAAGTCCTAACAACTACCGTAAGTCTTGCAAGCCCATTGGCTTCTGATCTTCCTTGGTTTTAAGTTCATCAACTGCAAATGAATTTCTTGTCAGAGTGTGCATCCTCATGTACAAGGGCTGCTGGTCCCAACTGGGATTCAAGCCCCTTTGCAGAAGTGTGTTAAATAATGTCAGAGTAGTGAGGAAGGTGTGCTGTAAGGGGAATCACCAAGAAGTGCTGTCCCTGAAAAGCCTTATAAGAGGCATGGTGAGAGACACTTTCCCAGACTGTGTCTTGGACCCGGAATATGCTGTGTCAATCTCATGTGTCACACCACCAGAGCAGTTTGCAAGACACTCTTTCACAGGTACTTTAGGTGCAGCAGAATCCATTATGTGACTTTCTCGATGTCAGAATTTTCCTCCAGCTCTTGGCAAGAGACCATACTGTGTCTAACACACTTGTGCAGCCTCCAGGTGGGAACTGGCTCATGCCTGACTCTGCTTCTGTGAGCTTCAGTCAAGGTGATTTATGAGATAGCTTGCTCCTGTATAGGTGGTAACTGCTTTGGCATTTACATAGTCCAGTCCATATCCCTTGCTAATGAATTGTTTGGGGAAAAAATGTAAGCAGGCTGGAAAAGGGAGAAATCAGAATCCTCCTTAAATAGGACTTTGGGATGTGGATGTAAAGCCACCTTCTCCCAGCAGAATGCTCAAAGTGGCCAATTCTCCGTTCCAATCTCAAACTCAGACAGGTATCTGGGACTGATGTGACAATTATTTTCCATGCTGTGAAACAAAGCTCATTCTGGGCACAGTCAAAGAGGTTGTACCTTTACCTTTAGGGCTGAGAGTGCTGGAAAAGGGACTGTGAAGATGTCTCTCCTCACTTGTACAGAGATGTGTGGTTGGTGTGATCACCTCAAGGAGCCTCAGGACTGCCTAAGCTACAGAGAGGAGGCACATCACTCTCTTGCTCTGCTGCAGAGAAAGTTGGATAGGAAGGGGACATGGTTGGTTTTACTGTGATGGGACTAAGGAAGATCCTCTCTCCTTTCCAAAGAGCATCTCTTTGTTTCCTTGATGCAGTTGGCAGGGAAAGAAGTGGGAGGTAAGGCAAAGGTGGAAATAGGGCTGCAAAACCCAGCATAAGTTCCCTCACGATGCTGGCATATTGAAGGAATGCCTTCCCTCCAGCCAGAATCCCTTTGAGGATCTAAGACTGTCTTGTGAGCTAAGTAACAGTTTAAGAGCTTCTCTGGGAGTACGTTATTTGGTGCATTAATGACTGTCAATAGCTCCATAGGCAGGAGAGGGTAACAGCGATATGTAAGATGGAGGAAGACTGATCCATATTTAACTAGTTGCAAGCTAGGTCTGTCATCATCCTAAATGATTTGCTGTCCATTTCGAGTAGAATTACAGTCTGATCCAAAGCCCACAGAAAGAAAAGGCTACCACTGATTCCAATTTTTGTAGTCAAGAGAGGTGGCACCTTAATCAGCAGATGTGCTCCAGAGATTTTCAATAGGAGTGTTCATTTATCCTTTATGAACAGGGAGGCATGAGTACAGCTCTGGAAGAAAGAATTGCATTATAGTTCTTTTTCTGCAGTAGTTCCAGGTTCAAGTTCTCCAAAAGGTTAACAGCAAATCACATACCATGATCTATAAAATAAACAGTTCTGACCTCAAATTTACCCTGAACTGGTAAATGTGGGATCCTGAATGCACACGCCTACTCTGCACTGCACCCACCAAATTTTTTTGTTACTTTTCACAATAGAACTGCCAGGAAACATTCTGCCATTTACTTGGTATGCCATTTACTTTGCTTGCCATTTCCTCTTGCCAGCCTTATTGTTCATCGTCCTGAGAGAAAAGATAAAAGCAGTATGGGAAAACTAACCATCAGAAATAGATTATTCTGTCTTTTGTCCCATTCCACATTTCTTCTCTACTGCTTACAGTTCTAGAACTCTCCTGTCTGTTGAACTGTGGTTCATTTCTTTGAACAGTAAGTGAAGCACTAAGTAGTGGTCAGACCTCACTGAAGTCATTGGCAGAAGTTCCTACTGACTGCAGTGAAGCCACGTACTGTTTCATCCAGTTAGTCCAACGCATCCCATTTTCAGTGTGCTGAAGACATTGGAACCACTCCAGGAGTGCATGTAGTGCAATAATTGTGTCATAATTTCTCATGCTGCTTAAATTTCCCTGAGGGACTTGGTATTTCCATGAGATTTTTTCATACTCAAAGGGTAAACTCTTGTTCTTCAACCCTGACATCACCCATAAGATGAAATTAATTCAAGATCCTTTGAACATGAGTGGTGAGATTGAAAGAATTGGATTTGTTCAGGTGGAAGAGGGAGCACCGAGGAGAGGGACCTGAGAGTATTTTTTTTCAGTGTGTAAAGGCTGTTGCAGAGGAGAAGGGTGTGAATTATTCTTCTCAACTATTGTGGATAGGCTTAAATTTGAAACAAGGGAAGTTTGGTTAAACATTAAAAAAAACTTTCTAGCAATAACTCTTTCAAACCAGGGCATGGGTTTGCCTGGATGAGCTATGGAAGTGCTTTTACTGGAGGTTTTTGTGAACTGGTTAGTCTGTCCAGAATGGGTTAGGAAGAGTAGATCCAGTCTTAGAGATGTAAGGTAAAGAGATGGATTAACTGACCTCTTAGCATTCCTTCAGCCCCATTGTCTGTAATATTATGGCCCAAGCTTTGTCGATGTTTCTCGTCCTTTGGCTTCTGCACCGATCATTGTCAGTTTTAAGCTGAAAAAGAAAAATTAATTTGATTTCAAAGGCGCCAGAGCTAAATATGTTTTGTTTGCGTGATGTCTACATGAAAATGTGGTGGTGAATATTATTTTTCTCCATTGTATGTAATATTATTTCTACTTCCTGTTGAAGGTGATAGGAATAAAATCATCATCATAAAATAGGCTGAATGGTGATCTAGAATTAACATATGAAATCCCGAAGTGCTGCTTATAAAAACACAAAAAACACATGGCTGCATTTGACCCAGTTGTATCATGAAAGCTTTCTCTCAGCAGGACAGGATAGTTTTTCAGGAGTATCTGACTTGTTGATGATACCGTTTTCTTTCCAGAGAAGTTTAGACGTGGACGCAGTAGATACTTTTTTGTTTTTCTGGACTGCACTGAAAAATCCTCTCCTTCCAGCCAAACCAAAATAAGTCTTTGAGACAGTGATGATGGGAAAGGGCCACTGCCAAATCCTTTCTGTGTTTCCTGTGGCAAACTGACGCTGAGACCAGGGTGATTATAAAGACGTCTGTGCCGAAGTTCACCTTTTTCTAGGTCAAACCCAGAAATCTCTCCCTCTTATAATTAATTCTTCATCTCCCAAGTTCTAGGATGTTTCCTGTTTGCGACTTCATGATTGGTTTTAGCAAAGGGTCAGATGGTGATCACCTGGCTCTCCTTTCTTCTCTCCTCCCTTGGGGAAAGATGCCAGCCAAAGCTTCTCTACACTGGTTTCTCAAGTCAATTTCCTAATACAGATGCTATCAGTTCCGCAGATTCATATAATTATATGTTATAAATCTGAATGTATTTTTAAATGCCAATTAAACCCAGCATTTTGCCATGTCATGTAAATTTTCTATTTGAACAAATGCAGAGACAAAGCAGACTTTTAAAAACGAAGGGCTTGACCCTGTCTTTCCAGCTTAGTGACTTCAAAGTTTTCCAAGGGAGAGGCTCAAATCAGACCATAGAGCATACAGAAATGTTTTTGTTACTGAGAGAACCGGATGGTGATTTTCTCCCAGAAGATAAAAATGGGACTTTCTTGTATAGGGTCTTTTTGGGGAGAGGCAAAAATATATTTCTTCACCAAAATGGCAACATCTGTGTCTTTGCATGTGTTTCAAATCTGCGTATTTAAGAATGAGGCAAACTCTTTCTGGTTGTCAGTGATCACACATTTGGGAAGGAAAACATTGCTGTTTCAATGCTGTGTCTTCAGTGATAGAGGAAGCAGATTCTGGCATTGGTGTGCCAGTTCTCATGGGCAGCCAGTGCCCTGGTTACGGCTCTGTCTGCAGGTCCTTTTCCAAAGAGACAAGTTAAGGGAGGTGGAACTGAAGCTCCTTGTTTTGAGAAACCTTGAAAATACCACCTGCCATAAGCAGAGTCTTGGAGAACCTCTACAGATGGTAGCCTTTTCCTGTAACCAGTAACTAGCATCTACAAGAGAGTTCACAGCCATCAGCCCCTTTCAGTCATCAGAGAGGGGTCACCAGAGGAATCACTTCCAGACCCAGCACCAGGAATGATCTCCCTCTGCTGATCAAAGACAGAAAATCTCTTAAGACTTCTGCAAACCTAAGTGGACCTTCATGATGATGTTTTGCTGTTGAAACGTGTGTTGGAACCAACATGTGGTTTCTTTCCCAAAGGCACAGGTACAGGCTATTTCCTGTACCAAATGGAAAGGAGAGACACCGAGCCTACCCCTGACAAGGACCTGAGCTCTGCCTACGTGACACTAGATCCATGACTCTGAACATACCCGCACAGAGACACCACCCACTTACTCTTACGTCCACATCACTGGAGGCCTTCACTGTGGGGATGTTACAGGACTTGAATCATCTGTGAGAGCCATCTGAGGTTGAGGAAGTAGTTGCACCCCGCACAGGCTAGTGTTTCAGACAAAGATCAGTTTTCAGATGTGTATATCCAGAGGCCAGCTGAATATTCTACAGCTCTTCCTTCTTGCAACTGTACCCTAAAGGCTAGTGAGGAGTAAGCTCAAATTGTTACATCCTTGATAAAGCCTATCCAGGACCTATCTGTTCTGCCAGCTTTGGAGGGTAGGTAAGCAAAGGCTAATACCTGAACTATTTTGCTACTTTGAAACTCCTCCCAATTGTCCTGCTTTCTTCTTATGCTTGACCACTGAAGCAACATGGAGTATTTGAAGAAGTGGGTCCTAGATCCCCTGGTTTTATTCCCACTAGTGTTTCATATTCAAGATCAGACGGAGATAGAAGCTCCTTTTAGTTCTATTTTCTCAGCTGTTCATCCATTTCTTGTTCTCTCTAATGAGTCCTCCTTGTCTCTCTGGTTCCCTTCATTGCATCTTACAGACAGGCTTGTGCATCTTGACCTCATGACTCTTGTTAGAACACTCAGCTCTCACAAGTGCCTGAGGCTTCCGAGTCTCAAGGATGTCCCATTTTCAATGACAGATGAAAGGACTGATTAAAGGTTTGTTCAATGCTACCAGTAGTCATGACAGCAGATGCCATTTCGTCCTTGTCTGCCCTGTCTCCATTTGTCTTTTGAAGAATTCCTGTTTAATAGCTGCCCCAGAGATGCTGAGTTCGAGAGCACTGCCCGCAGCACTAGTGCTGTCTATGATCCCCAGGACAACTCATCACAACACGTGTGGCTGCTTGGGTAAGGGCACTGTTTCATTCCCACAGAACAGTTGATCAGTATAAGGTAATTCGCTCCCATAGCTCCAAAGGACATAGCTTATTCCAAAAAAAAACGCTAAGCCATTTACTGAAGTAGGTCTCTGCTGACAAGGAGAAATCCTCTGTGTCCTTGGCTGAGATCCCAGAATTCACAAGGCACTTCTGTGTGACAAACCAGCCTGAGTGCTTGTGCCCTATCAGAGATTTTAGTCTGGATTAGGTACCACAGACTTGTATAGAGAGAATTCGCTCCTGGAATGGACGCATATCTAAGAAACACATGTCGCACAATGGTCCAAACTTGCCAGCAGCTATTAAGTGCAGTAGATGCAGGAAGGGTCGGGACAATCAAAATTGTCAGAAATTCCTACACTTTTTCAGCTGGGAGAGAGCTTCAACCAAAGCATTGCTTTGACCAACAGAAAGTTTTTTTGCAGATCTCTCTGTTCTGGAGTGGGAAAACACGTATCAATAGACAGAAGGTTGCAAGGACTGCTCTCCCTTGCAGGAATCAGGTCTTCAGGTAAAAGTTTTGTTCCTCTTAATCAGGAGACCTTGCAAGACAACACCATGATTGTATGGTGCATCGTCTTGGCTGTATCTCTGCAACGAAATCAAATGTCTGGCACCTTTGTGTGATGCTCAGGCTGAATGTTGATGTGTAGCATCCATATCCATACTGTTGAAAAGTCTTACCCTCCCAAAGAAGATGCTTGCCTCTGTACTGTCTGTTGGGGTGGTCCTTGACTGTGCTGATTCCTAAATGGTGTCTGGAAATTGTTTGGGAGTGTGCTGGGCTGAGACCATGCCAAGCACAAAGTCATATGAGGTGATCGAAGTCAAATGCCTGGGAACATTCCCTGGCACTGCTGAGTTCGTTAATATAGCCTCCTTGTATCTGGATTTGGTTTCCTTGTTGTCAAACCAGTCTATTATCCTTGTGTCTCCTCAGACTAAGTTATTCCGTAGAAAGCCATTTCAGCAGAGATCAGGGTAACACAGATAGTCACTCTAGCCTGCAGTTTGTGGATGACATTTCTTTAGATGGTCATTCCTGTAAGTAGACATGGTTGCACTGTGCCCTGGAAGGAGCTTTTGGACTGACATATGCCTTGCTAATCCTCATCTGGTACACACCTTTGAACGTATGCATGTGACTGGAAGGTCTGCCTGAGCTTGCTCTCTCTGCTGATCATCTGGGTCCAGTGAGATGCAGCAGCTTGAAGTCCACTCCCTCTATTAGCGATCATTACACTCAAATGATAATGATTTATTTTTTTTTTAATCAGGTGCTGCTTTTAGGAGAAGCATTGCTACCATGATTTTCCAATGACAGCCTTCATCCTCCCTGACACCTTTCCCAGTCACCTGTGTGGGGACTTTAAAGGACACAGGGCTGCTCTGTAATCTGACACTAACTGTGGTTCCTCCAGATACACCATCCACCCAGATTCAGTGGCCTGTTGTTCTCTGAAAACCACCGTCCTGCTCTTGTGACAGACACCCTTTGTTTTCTAGGTTGCCTGGTCCTCTTTGCCTTTGGCTGTGATGTGCAAAAAGGCATTTATTAGTCAGGCAATGCTTGTGACTTGCTGAAATGGGTTGCATTGTTGTCCCCAAGAGCTGTGTTGAATACATTGCCCTAATAAGTAACATTTTGAACAGCATTTTGTTTCTAAAATACAGATAACATAATTCACCTACTGTAGTTTTTATTTTTAAATTACTACTTTTATGCTAGTCTGCAGGGGAAAATAATGAAAAAGGGGTAGAGTCTGTGTTTCATATGCTAAGTTAAGGGGTAAGCCACAGTGATCTGTAGTAAAGTAATTCTTTTCATCTACATGTGAACTCATGAAGAAATTGGAGATTTTTCAGGAGAGCCCAGCAGGCAAATATTTCGCATTTTAGCACTCAAATAAATGAAATTAAAAATAGGTGAAGTTAGAGGACACAGACCGCTCTTGAAATCCTGCCTTTTGAGACTGTAAAAGGGAAACTTGGGCTTTTTGGAAAATCTGGCTCCTATGTCCTGTGCTGGTGAAGTAGGTGAACTGAAACTTTGGTATAATCCAACTATGTTTTGGTACATGTCTAGGTTTCTCTCTAAATAGGAGCCCCTATAAAGAGAGAGGTATGTTTTGACAAGGAGCATGCAAGAATTACTGAAATGAAACTTTGGTGGTGAGCCCCTCATTCATGCTTGGTTTTCACTGCTTTTTAAGGGATGAAGAAGAGAAAAAAAAGTCTCACTCAGATGGTACAGACGAAAAGGATAATGGGAGCCAGACAAAGGCTGTCAGTCGAATTGGCAACTCAAATAACCCATTCCTGGACATCCCCCATGACCCCACTGCTGCTGTGTATAAAACTGGATTTCTGGCTAGGAAAAGCCATGCGGATATGGATGGAAAGAAAAGTGAGTATCTTTCACTCTTAACATCTCATTTTCTTGTTATCTCTGCACAGTGCCACTTACGATGAGCCCATGTGTTTCTCAAGGCAAATAGTACTGCTTCATTAGAGGAAATTGCAGCAATAACAAACAACACAGCAATTGGATTATCACACTCACACTATTAGGCCAAGATTTACAATGTTCGGTCCCATTTGCTGCAGCTCCAAAGCATGAGCATAATGAGCAAAGCAATGTGAATCTTTTGTGCTAAAAGAAAATGAATCTCTTGGTTTACAGAAGAGAAAACAATTTCAAGTGAATTGCAGTAGCTGTTCCTTAGTAGTTTGGTGATTTTCCTTTTCCTTATGTGACACCAGATTGTTTCAAATCTGCCCTCCCCTCTGAGTATGTCTTTATCTGGCTGTTCTTTATCTCCACTTGGAAGATGCTGTAACTGTTCTCTTCCCTACTTTCCCAGCCTTGGGTCACATACCCAGTGAAATTCAGCAGCTTTTGGTAACAGCTAGATTTATGCCAAGCAGTTTCTCCCTGCCCCGTCTTTGTAATAATTCTGCTGCATCTCTTACTCACTTTAATTATCCTCTTTCCTTCTTGCCCTGCTTCCGTTTGTGGTGCGGTAATTATCGAAGGCTTCTGATTTGCCTGAATGTGTTTTGTTGTTTGGACATCTTCACCTGTTTTCTGTTGATGTTCTTGGAAACAGCAGAGCCTATTCAGAGCATCTGTATTTTCCCTGACCATTGCTGATGATCACCCACTCGTGGTTCACACTATTGGGCTGAATCCTGAAGGCAGAGTCTGACTTTGTGATGGGTTTTCAGTAACTGCAACTCTCTCCTAACTGGGCTAAGCTTTTTGGTGTTCACATGTTTTGCTATTATATTTTAGAAGGTGCAATTGGAGGTCAGTGCTTTCACGTCAGAGGGTGACAGTTGGACAACTAAATCCAAACAGAGATGTCGAAATCAAACTGACCTCATTCTTTGTGATGACTGGATGCTCTGAATAGCTTCATCTTTATTAAACTTCTGTTTATTTAACCTTAATAAATAATTCTATCTAGTTGCCTTTATTAAATTATTTCTTTAATTATAAGTAATCAGAATTGCTTATTATTCAGCACACTGGATGTTGCCATTATGGGGGACAATACTTTTATGAGTAATGTAATTAGGGCCATGTTTTGAGAAGTTTCTGTACATCTTAAGAGGTCTGTTTCTCATTGTCACGCAGCTCTTGAAAAAGTTGTATTTGGACTTTCCAGTTGCAAATAAAATGAAACTCACTTTTTAAAGTTAGTGAGACCTTTTCATATTTCATTTCCTAATGATTTTGTTGCAGGGCAGAGATCAGCTTGTGCAGGATTGCTAGTGATGTGCTAGAATGCTGTATGCATTTTCTCAGGAAAGGAATACTGAGGGCTAAAACACTTAGGCAGTCTAGAGGAGAAGGATGTAGCAGGGGCCAATGGCTGGAAGCTGAACCAAACAAATGCCGGTTAGAAATAAGGCCCATCGTGTGAGATGAAAATGCTTAACCTCTGGAGCAGGGGACTAAAAACCTCTTCACCATCACTTGCTATCTTCAGATCAGAATGGGATGCCTTTCTGATGGTGATGCGTTAGTCTTGCAAGGGTTATTAATTTCAGTAAGTGGATGCTGGTCAGTGGTACATGCTTGGTGGAGAGTGTGCTTAGATGCAGGGTTCTGGTCTCTGGCATTGTGACCATACAGCCTGTATATTCTCTCCCTCTATTGCAGCTGAATTTCAAGCTGGAGCCTTCATGCTGAATCCCCTTTTTTCCTTTTATTTTTCTTTTGTCCGTCCCCCCCCCCGCCAACTGCTTGTTTCTAGGAATTTGTTGGCTAGCTATGTTGTTTCTGTTATGTTCTTCAACCTCTAACTGACTTTAGGTTTCTTGAGGGGTGATTTTTTTTTTTCTCCATAGGATTTTTTTGGCTTCCCTCTCCTTTCTGTTCTTCAGCTTCCCCTGTGACTGCAGGAAGAGGGGAAGGGACCAAGAAGCCATCTGACTACTCTGTGCCAACTCCGCTGTGCAGCAGTGGCAAGGGGGAAGGATGCTCTTGAGAGAGGCACTGCTTTCTGAACAGTGTCCTGTTGATTCTGAGCAGTGCCTGCAAGACTGCTGTGGCATGGAGAAAGGGTGTTTCTTTCTGAAAACTCTGCCATGGCACAGAGCTCAGACCTAGCTATGTAGGGGGAGTGTCCGCCTACCTGCAAGAGCAGAAAGACTGGATCTCTCTGGCCTGCTGATCCAGTCCAGGGCTGTCGTCAGGGTTGTTTTATTACTCTCTCACACAGCAGGTATGTGCAGGCACTGTGCTGAGTTGCATTGTCCTTTGAAAAGGAGAGTACAAAGGAGGTTTAACACAGGACTAATGTAGCTCTCCTGTTGCCTAGACAAAGTGTAAAAATGGATCCAAGTTAAATGGGTTTTCATTTGTTTTCTTTGCAGCTCCCCGGGGAAAGCGAGGCTGGAAAACCTTTTATGCTGTGCTGAAGGGAACAGTCCTGTACTTGCAGAAGGTAGGGAAAATCACTGTCTTTTGGAAGCTAATTAAAGGGGGATAAAGAAGCAGGCATCCTCTCTGCTCTCACAACCCACCTCCAGGCTCCTTTCCCTCTGACACACAGTGTAGCTGCTCTCTCTGCCCCCCGACACATTCAGGCATGAATACTTTCATTGACACCCTCCCCCTCTTCACACTTTCAACTTCAATTCCATTGTCCCCATCCACATGTGCACCCTATCAATTCCAGTTTATATCATTGCTGTCAGTCATGGCTGAAAAAATAGCCAGCTTCATCAGCAAAGACAGCATCATCTCTGTGTCTTGCCACATTCTTCTAGGCTGCTTTTAACATTGCATTTCATACATATGAATTCCCCTCCTGTAAGGCTGTCCTCCTTTCCCATCTTTTCGTAGTATACTTATATGGAGTGCCTGCAAGACCAGCTGCAAAACAATTGAATGGCAGCTTGGCCTTGGTAGGAATCTGCAGCTTCTGCTCCACAGCAGAATTGTAGGATAAAAGGGATACTATTTTTTCCCCCCAAAGCAAGATGAGACACTGGCTTCTAACAAACTTTGCTCCCTGACAGCAATACGTTTAAAAAAAAAAAGTCAGCTGAAATCCTTCAAGCCTTTTGGCACAAGCTTAAATATATTATAGTACAGTTTTAACTGTTCTCTTGGAACATGAAATGCAACATATGAGTGAGAACTGTCAAAATCAAATAAATGGTAGCGGCTAAGTAGATTGTTAAGGCTTTTTGCCCCCCGGAATAGGTGAAATATTCGTTAAATAGGTGGTGTTTGTCCAGACTGCCCTGTATTGTAGAAGCATGCTCCTTCGAAAGCCGTTTTATGTTTCCACAATGTTTTGCAACTATCAGGAGCACAAGTTCAATTACATACTGCTGCTTCCTCATCCCCTGTTGTGGCTTTCTGAAGTTGTTGGTTTCGTTGAAGCCAACCTGGATAGTCTCTGAGAAGAAAGAGGATGGTTTTGATCAAATTCCTAAAGCATGAGGTTTACAAGGTGGATGCTCTGGGTGCAGTACCTTTTTGAGAAGGCTGAAATCCTGAAACAGACAAAACAATCTGCAGTCATGAGGGAGGATTTGGGCTGAAGGTTGGATGTGACATGCTCAAAACCCATGCCAGACTAGAGCCAAGTCTGCTGAATTGCAGCTGAGCCTTCCCTCTGGTCCTGTTGCTGGCAGCAGGTTCAGATTATACCAAGCTGGCCCTCATGGCAGGTTTGTGCTTACCCTTTACTGGGTGAAATGGAGTCACCTGCTTTGATTCTGAAATAAGTCATCTTTAGCATTCACCTGAAAAGACTGCATGGTTCCCTAAGAAGTGAGAAGGCTCCATGTCCATGACGCACTAATTACTTATTTGATCTTTGAGGCCGAATTAATAGGCTGTCAGGGGGAAGAAAGGGAGATGCTGTCTATTTTAGAGTCTTAAATACTTTTATGAGTATCACTGGCATATTAGTTTAAAATGCTTTCTGTTTGACAAAATGTAGAGATGCTGATGTAGAATGCAAATTTTCTACAGAATGTTGCCGTCTCCACTCTCACCCTCCATCCTTTGGAGAGCAAGAGGCTGATTTCACAGAATCATGGAATCACAGAATTTTCAGAGTTGGAAGGGACCTCTAGAGATCATCTAGTCCAACTCCCCTGCTGACACAGGAATGCCTAGAGCACATTACTCAGGACTGCATCCAGGCGGGTCTTGAAAATCTCCAGAGAGCGGGACTCCACAACTTCCCTGGGCAGCCTGTTCCAGTGCCCTGTCACCCTCACCATAAAGAAGTTTTTCCTTATGTTTGAATGGAACTTCTGACGTTCCAGCTTGGGCCCGTTGCCCCTCGTCCTGTCACTGGGAACCACTGAAAAGAGTCTGCCTCCATCCTCCTTCAACCCACCCTCTAGATACTTATAAGCAAGAAGAAGGTCTCCCCTCAGCCTTCCCTTCTCCAGGCTAAAGAGTCCCAGCTCTCTCAGCCTTTCCTCATAAGGGAGGTGCTCCAATCCCCCAGTCATCTTTCTTGCCCTACACTGGACTCTCTCCAGTAGTTCCCTGTCCCGCTTGAGCTGGGAAGCCCAGAACTGGACACAGTATTCCAGTTGTGGCCTCACCAGTGCCGAGTAGAGAGGGAGAATGACCTCTCTCGACCTACTGGCCACGCTCTTCCCTATGCAGCCCAGGATTCCATTGGCCTTCCTGGCAACAAGGGCACATTGCTGGCTCATGGATAATTTACTGTCTACCAGGACCCACGGATTCTTCTCCTCAGAACTGCTTTCCAGCAGGTCCACCCCTAGCCTACATTGGTGCCTAGCATTCTTCTTCCCCAGGGGCAGGACCCTACACTTGCTCTTGTTGAACCTCATGAGGTTCTTCTCTGCCCAGCACTCCAGCCTGTCCAGGTCACGCTGGATGGCAGCGCAGCCCTCTGGAGTGTTAGCCACCCCTCCCAGTTTGGTATCATCAGTGAACTTGCTGAGGATACACTCTGTCCCCTCATCCAGGTTGTTGATGAATATATTGAACCACATTGGACCAAGTATTGACCCCTGGGGGACACCACTGGTTACAGGCCTCCAACTTGACACTGCTCCATTAATCACAACCTTCTGAGTTCTCTCACACAGCCAGCTCTCAATCCACCTCGCTGTCTCCTCATCTAGGCCACACTTCCTGAGCTTCCTAATGAGGAAGTTATGGGAGATGGTGTCAAAAGCCTTGCGGAAGTCAACGTAGTTGACATCTACTGCCCTCCCCTCATCCAGCCAACCAGTTATAACATCATAGAAGGCTATCAGATTGGTCAAGCATGATTTACCCTTGGTAAATCCATGTTGACCACTTCCAATAACTTCCTGTTCTTCAACGTGCTTGGACATGACATCCAGAACAAGTCGTTCCATTACCTTCTCAGGGACAGAGGTGAGACTAACCAGCCTGTAGTTCCCTGGGTCCTCTTTCTTGCCCTTCTTGAAGATTGGAGCGATGTCGGCCTTCTTCCAGTCCTCAGGCACCTCTCCTGTTCCCCATGACCTTCCAAAGATGATGGAGAGTGGTCTAGCAATAACATCTGCCAGCTCTCTCAGCACTCACGGGTGCATCCCATCAGGGCCCATGGACTTATGTGTGTCCAGCTTGGCCAAGTGGTCTCTAACCCGGTCCTCCTCAACGGAGGGAAAATCTTCCCCTCTCCAGACCTTCCCCCTTGCCTCCAGGGTCTGGGATTCATGAGGGACAGCTTTAGCAGTGAAGACCGAAGAAAAGGCGGCATTCAGTAACTCCGCCTTCTCTGTGTCTTCCACCACTAGGGTGCCCATCTCATTCATCAGTGGGCCTACATTTTCCCTAGTCTTTCTTTCTCTGTTGATATACTGAAAGAACCTCTTCTTATTATCCTTGGGCTTTGGCCCTTCTAATTTTCCCTCTGCACAGCTTCAATACATCTTGGTATTCCTCGTAAGTTTCCAACCCCCTTTTCCAAAGAATGTAAACTTTCCTTTTGTGCCTGAGATCCAGCCAAAGCTCTCTATTTAGCCAGGCTGGTCTTCTTCCCCATCGGCTCGTTTTTTGGGACATGGGGATGGCCTTCTCCTGTGCTTTTAAGAGTTCCTGCTTAAAGTATAACCAGCCTTCCTGGGCACCTTTGCTCTTCAGGACTGTCTCCCAAGGGACACTCTCAACCATGCTCCTAAACAGGCTAAAGTCTGCCCTTTGGAAGTCCAAGGTGGCCGTTCTGCTGGCTCCCTGCCTTGCTTCTCCAAGAATTGAAAACTCTAGCATTTTGTGGTCACTCTGCCCAAGATGACCTCCAGCCTTTACATCCCCCACAAGACCTTCTCTGTTAACAAACAGTAGGTCGAGTAGGGCGCCTCACCTAGTTGGCTCCCTCACCAGCTGTGTTAGGAAGTTGTCTTCCATGCACTCCAGGAACCTCCGGGACTGTTCCCTCTCTGCTGTGTTATATTTCCAGCAGACATCTGGGAAGTTGAAGTCCCCCACAAGAACAAGGGTGAGCGATAGCGAGACCTCTGCCAGCTGCTTATAGAATATTTCATCAGTCTCTACATCCTGATTGGGGGGTCTGTAACAAACTCCCACCATGATGTCTGCCTTATTGGCCTTCCCCTTGATTCTTATCCATAAACACTCGACACTGTCATTCACATTGTTAAGTTCTAGGCATTCAAAACTGCCCCTCACATAGAGGGCCACCCCACCACCTCTCCTTCCTTGCCTGTCCCTTCAGAAAAGTTGGTAGCCGTCAATCACAGGACTCAGTTGTGTGAGTCTTCCCACCACCTTTCTGTGATGGCAACTATATCATAGTTCCCTTGCTGTACCATGGCCTCCAGCTCCTCCTGTTTGTTCCCCATGCTGTGTGCATTAGTGTAGATGCACTTCAGCTGGGCTAATTGTCCTGCCACTTTTTTGGGGGGACAAGCCCTAATTCCCACCTGATCATGCTCAGACACTTCTGTAGTTACCATCCTATCACTACCCCTCATGTCTTTACTACCACACGGATCACCATCCTCCACCATCACTGAGACAGACTGCAAGACCTTGCTAACACTTTTACCCAGAAGCACTGGCACGCTGCTCCCAGACTCTGCTTTAGTAATCCTGGTTTCACCGCTGTCCCCCTTCAAACCTAGTTTAAAGCCCTGTGAATGAGCCCTGCTAATTCTTGTCCCAGGATCTTACTTCCCCTTCGGCTTAGGCTTTCCCCACCAGTTGCCAGCATGCCTGGTGACCTGTAGATCAGCCCATGATCAAAGAAACCAAAGTTCTGCCGGTTACACCAGTCTCGCAGCCAGGAGTTAATTTGCTGGCTCCTCCTGCTTATCCCCTCATCAATACCTGCAACTGGTGGGATAGAGGAGAACACTATTCATATCTGACTGCATCTTTGCAAAATGAAATGCATTGCCGGAGTTATTGGTCTTATTTTTTTGTTATTTGTGTGTCTTGCACTTGTCACAGCACTTGAATTCAGTGATTACAGGGTGGTTATTCCGCAAAGCTGCAGTCCCCCACTTGATCCTGAAGACACTGCACTGAAGCCATCTTACTGTAGCACAGTGACAAGCAAGACTTTTACTTTAGTGCTGTAAAACGTTGACAGAGCATCCTGATGGGAAATGACTCATCCCTAGAGTGATGGGGCAGCTATGAGCCTCCCCAGGGTGCCTCTGGCCCCTGCTCAGCCACAGTGCCTCATGCTGCAACTCTGAAACATCCTCTGACTTCTCTTCACTCCAGAAGGTCCAGCAGGGCTTTGCTTCAGCCCTGAAATAAATGTTATTCTATTAAGGGTGTGGTATTGCAGCAGTTTAGGGTGCCAGGGTTTTAAAATACATAGGTAGACCAAGCTGTTTTAGTAAAAGTTGCTGAGCTGTTGTTTCCTTTTGCAATATACCAGGAGACTGAAATTATCCTAATTTCAGAAAGTTTGGGAGCATTTTAGAACAGCTTGATTTCTTTGTAGAAATGCATAGCTCTGGCAGCAGTCATGGGCAAAGGGTTTCCTTGCCTCTGTCTGCCTTGTCTCCTGATTATGGAGTGCTGTAGGGCAGGGTGCATTCACATATGCACACACGCATTTTCCCTGTTTCTCTCATTATCTGTTTGTAAACCTGTCTGGATGCACTCCTGTCCAGCCTGCTCCTGGTGAACCTGCTTTGGCAGGGAGGTTGGACTAGATGATCTCCAGAGGTCCCTTCCAACCCCTGCCATTCTGTGATTCTGTGTTTATTATCTATATATCTGTGGAGGTAACATCTGTGATGATGGTTTCATTGCACTGAGTGCTGTTCAAGCAGGGGAGAGAGAAATCTCACTGTTCTAGGTACTGTGTACACACAAACGCATGTACAAACCTCTGCACTATTGCTTTCTGTGTTTATCTGTAACTCAGCTGTTCCCCCAAGACACTACTGTAATATAAATATTAATTGCTCATAGCAGCTGTGATTCCCCCAGTGCGCAGTGTGATCCCAATTCTACTGTCATTCTGTTTGCATACCAGTCCCGTTCTCCTTGTTTGGATGTCAAAACCCATGTATGAGAGTGGTTTGTAAACAGTGGTCACTTGGGATTTACTAGGGAGTTTATCTGGGCAATCTTGGCTCTATGCCCACATGATTTTTTTTTTTTTTTCCATTGGAACTGTTCCAGTGCTAATTCCTGTGCTGCACATTGTTTTATTTTTAAATGAGTGATTTAAGAGAGATGGTTTCTGAACTAGTGAGCACAGAGGCCACTGGAGAGACTCAGTGGAAGCATTCACAATTAGGCAACTAAACATGCCTGCACAGTATTATATAAAATGAGACATTTGACATGTTTGGGATGTTGGCCGTGTCTCTGGGCATCCTCAGGCCAAGGTTAATTTCCTGCCCTCTGTTCATAGCAAGAGGAAATTGCAAAGTAGGAGCTTGGCAGAATGTCTGTTCACTAGACTGATGTGGGATGTGATATGCGTATGGAAGAGAGGTTTATAAGGAGAGGACATAAGGCTGACCTCGCTTTCTTGCTAGAAATTGCTTCTGGGCAAGCAGTGCAGGATATGGAACTTTGTGTTTTGGTTGGACTCTTCTGTAAGGTTTGCAACGTATTCGCTCTTTGATGTGGCACTTTATAATGTTGTGGGCTTTCAGGTATTTTTATATAATTTTTCTCAAATGTGTTTCCTCTATTAAAGTACAAAAAAATAGAGAGGAAGGCCAAAATGATGTAAAGTGTTCGGTGACGAGGCTTTCTGAAAGAGAATTTTGCAGCCATCACATGCAACTGAGCAGAGATAGCCACCCATAGTACATTGACTGATAAAAAGCCAAATGGCATTCTCTGGTCTATCAAAAATGGATTTAGAAACATGCTGACTCTGGGTCAGCAGGATGTGGGAAAGTCACTCTCCAGGAGTCTGAGAAAGATGAATTCAGCATGTTGTTGCATTGTGTGCAATACTCACATCAGCCTTCAGTTGATAGAGAGGTCACAGTTCCTTTCTGGCTCCTCATGTATTTCTTGCCACTGTCTTGGTCTAACTTTAGTGAGCTGCCTTCCAGTTCAGCTCAGCCTCCATGCTGACACCAGCACATCAGAGCACGTGCTGTCCTTGATGGCACAGGAGATACAGATGTTCCTGCTTCCCTAGCATTCTCTGCCAGTTGAGAAGAATTGGAGGCCTTAGAGGAAGAATTTTGACAGCACATTCACATCCTTCCAGCTTTCTCTGAGGCTGGCCAACTACGTGGAGACATTTCTGGTATGCTGATCAGTGCCTTTGGAGAAGCTGGCAGAGCCCCAGCTGTCAAGGTAGACTGCAGCCAGTTGATCCGGTGGGATTAGCAACGATTATCATGAATGCTGTCTGTCGGTATAAGGAGGGGTTCCCAGCCAGGACTGCTTCTGGGACTGCCCGAATGTGGAGTTCTTCTGGAACAGGTTTAGACACCAGGGTGGGTTGTGAACGTTGGATGCATCACACAGAGGAAGCTGGGAGGCAACAGGCAAGGCTGTAGCTGACACTGTCTCCAGGCAGTAACTTGAGGAAAGCCAGAATATGTTTCCGAGGCCTAAGTTCATTTCCTGGCCGTGAAGTTTTCTCAGTCTCCCTGGGCAGTGGAGCCAGTCATTTCCCCCAAAACAGTATTGCTGGTTAGCTATATCTCCTCTGGTGAAGTGTCTGAGCAGCAGCTGGACCTCTGTGAGGAAGGATGAGATGTGGCAGAGGAGCAGGACGCTTTGTCCTCCCTTCTGGGATGTGGTCAAACACAGCTGCTGACTCCCCGTCTGTTGAAACTCATGCTGGAGAGTCCTGACCAAACCCAGCCTGGCTGAGAGCACAGATGCCTTCAGCAGCGGTGTGGTTGCCTCTGGCTGCAACCCTGCTCTGTGTGCTGCCAGGTATGCCCTGTAAACCAATTCATGCACCTTAACCAGCTCTTCTCTGGGGTGGGTGCCTCTCTGGGTGTTTAAGCTAGTGCTGTCCCTGCACATTCTGCATCATGCACTCTGTTGCCTGCTAAACCCCATCTTGTAACTCTGGTGTTCAAGTGGAGGGATTAATAGTTATCACGCCTGCAGGGAATTATTCCTCTGTTTTGCAGCCATCACACCCAGCGTTCAGATGAAACTGATTTTTGTGATGTACTAAGGGGGAGAAATGGAGTCAATTGCAGACTGCTTTGGCCTCTCCTTCAGAAACTTTGAGTATGCAGCATTGCTGGCAAGTGACGTTTCGTTGAAGAAGCTCCTGGCTTTCCCAAGCCATTTATAGTCAGGTGGGCTTTAAACTGATCTTGTGGCTACAGTACGATTGGGCCCTCATCCAGCTTCTGTCACTCAGGAGATCAAAGACTGTGCCCTGGCTGAAGCTTGCAACGCAGAGGAGTTTGACTCCCTGGTTTTGTCATTTGGTGTTAGGACTGGTACCGTTGCTCTGTCAGAAACCTGGATGGTGCTGTGCTTGCTGTTTGGAGACCCTAAGCAGAGAGATTTAAAGAAGGTGGCTGTATTTGCTTTGTGGAGACTGATAAGGAGGCTTCTCCACTGTGTGAGGGCCTGCCTAGGAGGACATACAAAGGTAGTTGTTTGAGAAAAATAAAAACCAAGCAGTGGAGGCTGAGAACCCAAGCAGGAACCAGCAGCTGAGCAGTGGAGGTGGGGAGCTGGCCATGAAGGATTCCTGAAATGAAGACAAATATTCCGCAGCTGTTACAATCTTAAAATACTCCCTGTTTACCCCTTTTCCTGTCAAGCAGGTAGTGGAACTACTTCTCTCCTGTGCAACGTGATTTAAAAAGAGAAAGAAAGAGAAAGGAAAAGATGTTAAAGGTAGTGGAAACCACAAGTGCTCAAGTCAGGTTGCATTCAGTTCGTATACTTTAATACTATTCATGACTATGGAATAAGGTTTTTCCCTGGGTTAAGGAAAAAGGAGTTGCACATGAAGAAATAAGATGCTGTTTTTCCCGTTAACTCCTACAGGATGAATATAAGCCAGAAAAGGCTTTGTCAGAGGAAGATCTGAAAAATGCCGTTAGTGTGCATCATGCGCTGGCATCCAAGGCAACAGACTATGAGAAGAAACCCAATGTCCTCAAGCTTAAAACAGCAGATTGGAGGGTCCTGCTTTTCCAAGCCCAGTAAGTGCTTTC
Source organism: Burhinus oedicnemus (assembly GCA_008921705.1). Lineage (NCBI taxonomy): Eukaryota > Metazoa > Chordata > Aves > Charadriiformes > Burhinidae > Burhinus > Burhinus oedicnemus. The sequence goes on from VFFE01007221.1 coordinate 1,477,961, forward strand.
TTCTGATTTGTGCCAATCATTGAGGAAAGAAAGCAGTGCTGAAGGAAGGGTAGTTTCATGCCTGGACAGGTTAAAGCAGAGCCTTAAGAGGTTCAATCTGTTTATTTGATCAGAAATAAGATTAAGTAGTGATTTGATTAAAGTGCACAAGTAGTTCATGAGAACGAAATATCAGGTTTTAAGAGGCTTTTTAATCTAGCTGAGAAAGGCATAACAAGATGCAGCAGCTGGAAGCTGAAGCCACAGGAAATTAAATTTGCAAACAAGGCACAAAACTTTTAACAGTCAAGGTGATTAATCATTGAAACAAATGACTAAAGGCAGTCTTGGATTGTCTGTCTCCTGATGTCATCAGGGCCTAGCCGGATGTCTTTCTAGAAGGTATGCTTTGGTCAGAAATAAAGTTACTACTTAATAGAAGAATAATTTGATTAAGTTCTTCAGGCTATGATATCCAGACAGATGACCTGCCTTTTGCTTCTGACAATAAAAGCCTGTGCATCTGTCTTGTGCATGACGCTTTTTCTACTGAGATCCATGTGAAACCTCCTAGAGATCTGTGGTGTCCAGCACAGCTGAGACTGTAGGACATAGTGTCTGAATCAGGGCATTGGTTGGCTTTGTTGCCTGTGTCATTTGAATTAGATTAGGAAAAGATGCATACTAGGGTGAATTGTGGACCTAATCATGAGCCAGCCTGTGACTGAGATACTAACCGCTTGCAAAGATAGACCAGAAGACTAAGCAGACTCTAAGACTTGCCCAGTTCTGGTTATTCTCGCTTTTAAAATGCTGTTGAAGGGGTGGGAAAGAGGTAGAGGAGGCTGAGTCAACAGGTGCTTAATACGTGTTTCTTCTCCAGGAGCCAAGAAGAAATGCAGACCTGGATCAACAAGATTAACTGTGTGGCTGCTGTCTTCTCTGCGCCACCATTTCCAGCGGCAATTGGCTCTCAGAAGAAGTTCAGTCGACCACTCCTGCCAGCCACCACAACAAAGCTATCTCAGGTGAACTGTTTTTGTATAGAAAATAGATGATGGTGATTTCTCTGGCTGGCTGGAGAGTTGATGGTGGTCCTTGGCATTGTTTTGTGACTGTCGCCGCTAGCGTTCCTAGGACAAAAAGGCTTGCAGGGTAAATCTCTGCTCATTTCCTGATGCAAGATTTGAAGTGGGGGGAGAGAAGGAGCAGACTTGAATATAATTGGTTTATATTTTTGAAGAAAAGATACAATCACCACTGTTCCTAGTACCAGATGTCGAATTTTCATCCCGCAGTTATGGCTCTGCAGAGGACATTTCAAATACTGTCTGACTGGTGTTTTTTTGAATTTGAGTGTTTATTGCCACTCATTTCAGAAGAAATGGGCATGCTTCTGGTCTTTAACTTATTGGGGTGATAAAAGGTGAAAGCTGATGCAGCAGGCAAGCATCAATTATATTTCTCCCACAATACTTTTCCATACTCCAACCCTTATCAGCTTAGGGATTTCCTGTTTAATGTATATTTATAAACTGCCTCTTACATGAATATCTTTGTTCTCCCCTTGTGATCACATAAGCTTTTAGCTTCCACAACATCCTGTGGCAGGGAGTTTCACAGCTTTACTGCTTCTTGCATGAAAAAACACCTGCTTCTGCTTGTTTCAGACTGGCTGTGTCTCATGCTTGTGCCCATAGCTCTGTGTACTTTGAGAGCTGTGATACATGCCTGCAATTCCTCCTGCACTGGCAGGAACATGATATTGATTGCGTTGATCAGGTTTCCAGAGTGGCAGAGGTAATAGATCCCAATCCTAGGTGTATAGTTTACGAGAAACCTCCTGTAGCTTTTAGAGTCATCTGCCCATGCTGGATTGCTTCTTAAATACGTTTTTTTGCCATCTTCATAGCTTAGCAACACTCCTTAGAAACCACTATCTCATAATCTGCATTTATCTAAGGGGGTGGGTTTTTTATGTTGCTCCTGCTTTTTCCTTTTCCATGGCAGTAGCCTTTCTTATTACAATGTGGTGACCAACTTCCCATCTTCTGTTCTGGGTTAAAGTTTAAAGCATGCCTCATACAGAATAATACTAACTTGTCTCATCCTTGTCGTTTTACCTTTTGCTCATGCATACCTTTTTTTAAATACTGTATGGGGCTTCAGTAATTTACCCCCAGTCACCAAAAAAAGGCTTTTTTACTCATCATTGTTCTGTGTGATTGTTCCATTTAGCATGTTGTTTCCTAGTCTCGTTTCGGTTTAATCTGGAAAGGAAAAAAATAGAACACAGCCCCGTGGTTTGTGTCTCGAAGAAGGGGAAGCACAAGAAGTGGAATAAGATAAGCTGTTTTAGCTAAAGGCAGAAGAATGTTAAGTGTTCAAAGCAGATAAATTCAAAGGCAAGCAGAAACATGTCTGCTTTTATCTGTCAGTGTGGAAAAGCTGCCAGCAGGCTGCTTCTCATTTGGCAGACAAAAAAATACGAATTGTCAAATCCCTGTGGTTGCTGTTTAGGATTCTGTGGGCTGAATCATGACGGACAGTACTTCTTCAAAGGGCATGTTCCTGGCCAGACAGAAGTCGGGATGCAGTGAGAACCTAACATGGGCAAGGAAGAGAGGTTGGACATGACAAGTTGTGCAAGATCATTGTACCAAGTTTGCCTTCAAAAGCAGATCAGTGTCTGATCTTGGTTGGTCCAACCAAAGAATGATGTGACAAAGCTATATATAAAGGAACAGCCAGTCTAGAAAAGATCTACTAGGGTTTATTTTCCCCCTTTTTTCTAAGAATGTGCAGGCACACGCAAAAGCTCCAAAGGACTGCTGGCCTGGAAATTACAAGTGCCAAATTAATAGCTGCTTAAAGACCTCCTGTCGTCAGACTGTAGAACTCACTACAACAGGATGTCACTGGGACCCAGGGATTCAGACAACATAAAGAGTGGTTGGGCACTAATAGAGAGATCAAGCAGATCCAGTTTAGTTACTAACAGCAACAAGAATTTTTGGCAGCCAATAGCGAGTGGTTTGAGCCCTACTATGTATAGGCGGAGGCAAATTATCCCACGTTTCTCTCTTCAATTCTTTTGCAAAAGAGTTGAAACACAAGATTAGCTGGGATTCAACTATCATTGTCTGTGGAAGTTTCCCCCCTTTCTGCTCTTTTCCGCAGCTCCAGCTTAGTGACCTGAGAAACTCAGTCCCTGGTGTGACTCACAGTGCAGTGCAGGCATGTCTGAGCTAGGCTTAAAGATGCAAGCTGTGCAGCCACACCACTGGGCAACAACTAGTGGCAACTATCCCCTCCACTCAGGCTAGGTACATACATGAGAGCTGAGCTGGCTACTACCTGCTGTTACAACTCTGGTTAAGTCACTGAGATCTGCATGATCATATTTTGGAGTTACCTAATTCAAACATAATTTCAGATGCAAGCCCAGAAGTGGCCAGAAGGCCATGCTGCAGGAGCTGGAAACCTTCTGAGCTCAGGGAAGGTTAGCTGACAGATGGACTGGAGGAAGTGAGTGGGCCTGGGATTATGGTAAAGGAAATTGCTTAGAAAGAGGGAGTAGCAGCCCTCACTTTCTCCAACTGCACAGTGGGATAAAAGCTGGTAGCAGCTTAGCAAAACAAGATATATTTTGGGAATTGGACAGCCCTTCCTCTTCTGGATGCATTGTATTATTCTGAACAAATGGAAACCACAGACCAGAGAGTGATTGGTAGTGCAGAAATGGAAGGCACGGCCATGACTCCATGTCAGGGTTCCTGACATGGAACTACTTCTACATTGCAAATACCTGAGGCAGGGTCCTTGCCTGTCTCATTCTGCACTTACTCTGACTGCATACACAACAGCCTTAATTAATTTGCCAAAAAATGTATTAGAGCAGAAGTGTCATGTTGTCAGTAATGCTCTGCAGCAAGCTACTTCCATTGCTCTCAGCAAGGCGACGGATGACAGGTTTGCCATCCTTCCCAGTGGCATCTGTTAGCTGCTGAGTTTTTCTGCAAACCTGGCCACTTTGCCTGGGTACGTTTGAGAGAGCTGCTGGGGATAGAGCTCTAGCTTATCAATCTAATTAAAATTAGTTAAAGGAGTGAAGGAGATAAAGAGAGAAAGAAAAAGAAACTATTTGGTATTATTGTACAGGGATCTCTCTATTTTCCTTTGCTTGTTGAGTATTTTAGATTCTGTTACTTAAGTGCCTAATGTGTTTCTGAAGGATGAACAGCTGAAGTCCCATGAAGCTAAGCTGAAGCAGATCTCCACTGAGCTTGCTGAACATCGCTCCTACCCTCCTGACAAGAAGCTCAAAGGCAAGGAAGTAGATGATTACAAACTGAAGGACCACTATCTGGAGTTTGAGGTATGTATGGGAAACATTATTACTTTTACTTTTTGGGTGTGGATGGGGCAGCTGGTCTTATACTTGGGATACAGTCCTAAAGTTCTGCATTTTTCACCTGATTTTACCAAGGAGCATGTTCTTGTTAGACAGATATGTCACAGCAATCCCAGAAGTTGGGATGTGGCTCCCCTTTCTGATAAGGGTTTCCTGTAACCTTAGCCATGACTTTAGCTCCTCATCTGTAAAATGGAGGATAAAGATGTGACCTCCTGTCCTTGCCTGATGTATCTATTTGAAGAGATGACAAGGTCTTCAGACAGGAACTGCCTCATGTTGTAAGGCTGTGTGTTGCCTAGTGTGTTGGCACCTCAGTCTTTATGGAATGACTGCATTATGCAGTAATGCAGATCATGGTAATTGTTTTCCATTGGTATGTTCTGAAGGAACTGCTCTTCTAAAATTATTGTCATAGGCACGCCTCATCAGAGCCATTTGTGTTGTGTACCAGTGAGCTGGATGTCAGGAAGAGCAGAAAAAGGGTAGAATTAAAGATCACAGGATTGAGTGATGCAACTTAGGCAGCTGCATTAGGAGATTGTTCTGAGTATCTGACAGCAACTGTTATCCATCATGGTGTCTGCCACATTGTAGGACTATGTGGGAGGAGGTCAGCAACCCAGTAGATGTCTGGTATTTTTCATGGCTGCACCTTTGAGCTTTTTCCCCCAGAACTCCAAGTCAATATTGCCTTGGGTTTGAAAGGATCCTACTTTAGATAGGCACTGCCTGGCAAAGAAAATCCATATTCTGAAGAAGAGAAAGAGCAGATAAGACAGAAGCCAGAGAGACCGCCAGAGGAGATGTTGGAGGCAACACAAGCCTCCAGAACTGAAGTAAGCCTCCTGCCACGTGTTATATGAGTTTCTTTTGGAGGAGCTCTTTTCACTCCTGTGCTTGACTGGTTGTGTACATTTGCTTTTGCAGAAGGTTGTAACCGCTATGTTGGGTTTGACTTTGCTGTAGCTCTGGGCTGCATTGCTTGAGGTGTTTTGCATGGATGTTTTGCTACTGTTTTGTATAGGGAACACAGTTGGCCAGTTTGTTGTTCCACATCTCACATACGCAAAATGATCTGACCAACAACCAAATGAGGAAGTGGTTGACAGGGCTGACAAGCAAAGGATACACAATGATGTGAACAGGGGAGACTACATAATCCATAAAATAGGGATGAAATGAGGCAATGGGATAGCTAACATGACTGGAGTGCTGCCATGAATGGATACAGGCTTTTTAGAAAGGACAGACAGGAGTGGCAAGGAGAGGGAGGCACCGTTTCTGTGAGTGAGTAGCAGGCACATATCAAATTTTGCCTGAGGAAGGGTGATGAGCCAGCTGAAAGCTTGTGGGTCAGGATTAGAAGGCACACCAAGATGGGTGTCATTGTGATGGCTTTTTCAAAAAACTGGAACAAACCTTGTGTTTGCAGGCCCTGGTCCTCATGGGGAGCTTCAACCACCCCTATATCTGCTGGAGGGACAACACAGCAGGGCACAAGCAATCCAGGACGTTTCTGGAGTGTGTTGATAACAACTTCCTAATGCAAGCGACTGAGGAGCAGACAAGGAAAGGCACTTTGCTGGACCTCTCGCTTATAAACTAGGAAGAACTGGTTGGGGATATAAAGGTCAAGGACAACCATGGCAGCAGTGACCATGAGATGTTGGACTTCATGATTCTGAAAGGAGGGGTCAAAGTAAAAAGTAGGATCACAACCCTGGACTTCAGGAGAGCTGACTTTGGCCTATTCAGAGAACTGCTTGGAAGAATCCCATGAGATATGGCCCTCAGGGGGAAGAAGGCTTTGGGAGAGCTGGTCACTTTTCAGCGATCACCTCCTTTAAGCGCAGGGATGGTTCACCCTGAAAAGCAAGAAACCAAAGATGGCTGAAGGCCTTCATGGATGAACAAGTTGCTCCTGGCAAAGCTCCACCATAAAAAGGAAGTGTGCAGGAGGTGGAAGCAGTGGCAGGTGACACAGGAGGAATAGAGATACTGTCCAAGCACATAGGATTGCATTTAGGAAAGCCAAAGTCCGTTGGAGTTGAATCTGGCAAAAGATGTGAAGGGCAAGAAGAAAGGTATCTGCAGGTATATTAACAGCAGGACAGCTAGGGAGAGTGTGGGCCCTAGTTGGGGCCCCATAATGGGCAGGAAACTTGGTCACAAGGAACAGGGAAAGGCCAGAGTACTCCATGTCTTCTTTGTCTGAGTCTCTACTGGTAAGACCGACCTTCAGCAGTCACAAATACATGAGCCCAGTGGGAAAATCTGGAGCAAGGAAGACTTACCCTTGGTGAAGGATGATAAAGTTATGGAATATTTAAACTGAACATATGGAAGTCCATGAGATCTGATGGGATGCACCTGTGAGTGCTGAGGGAGCTGGATGGTGTCACTGCAAGGCCATTCTCGATTACCTTTGAAAGGTCATGGTGATCAGGGGAGGTTTCTGAGGACTGGAGGAAAGCAAATGTCATTCCTATCTTCAAGAAAGGCAAGGAGGAAGGTCCAGGGAACTACAGGCTGGTCAGCTGCTTCTCCATCCATGGGAAGGTGATAGAACAAATTCACCTGGAAATCACTTCCGAACACATTGAAGACAATAAGGTGATTGTGAGTAGTCAGCATGGCTTTATGAAAGGGAAATTATGCCTGACCAACAAGGCCTTTTACAGTGAGATGTCTGGTGTGGTGGATGAGGGGAGAGCGGTGGATGTTGTTCATTCTTGACTTTAACAAGGATTTTGACAGTCTGCTCTAACATCCTTGTAGACAAACTGATGAAGTATGGACTAGGAAATCGACACTAAGGTGGTTTGGAAACTGGCTGAACAATCAAGATCCAAGTGTTGTGATCAGTGGCACAATGTCAGTTTTGAACACAGCACTCGGATGTACAGAGCAAGCTGCACACTTTCACTCTGTAGGGGTCTTGTGGTTTGGGTCCTTGACACAGTTTATTTTCTGCCAATTCTAGAATTATGATGAGTTGGGATGAAATGTAGGCCAGCATGTTAGATGATTTTGGAAAGGTTGATGGAGAAGAAGATAGTTGTGGATTTTTTCTGTTTTCTGTCAATTTTATCATGGTGGTCTTCAGAGAAATATTCCTCAGGTACCTCAGTACAAAGCAGAACCAGTACAGCCCAGGAAACAAAAGGTATCTTCTTCCCTAGTGAGAGCCTTGAACAGCAGTTGAACTGTGCAGTTCAGATAAGTGATCAGCACTGCAGGAATGCCTGTCTAGGCAGGCAAGTGGTGGCACCAACTTCAGTTGTGTATGAGAGATGGTGATTCAAGGTGCTGCTATGCAATGCTGTGTTACCTTCACACTTGGCACAGATTTTGCAGATTATGTTGAACTATCAGTAAGCAGTAAAAAAAAGAAAAAAAAGAAAAGGTGAGCTATATGAAAATCCTGGATGGAAACTTCCCCCCGATTTTGGGGGTTCTTAAGCTTCCCTTCAGAACAAAGTCCTGTCAGGGTCAGGCAGGAGCTGGTGACAGACTGTGCTGCATGGAGTCAAAGCAAAAGGGCAAGAATCAAGTGAGGCAGTATTTTGTACTTGATTCTTTCAGGCGGAGGCTGCAGACCAGACCTTGCATCTGGGTACAAAGGACCATGCTGATACATCTCCAGAAGCACACCAAGAGGGCCTGTGAGTCCCATTAGGAAGGAAGAAGCCAGATTCCATTTCTGTAGGCTCTTTTTATTCACCTACCTTTTTTCTGTAGGTCCTTTTTGTTCACCCACCGATGTTCCCTTCATTCTTGTCCTTGATGAAAGACAAGTGAGATGGTGTTTCCTTCTGAGGGGAGGTAAACCAGGAGGCGCCTGGTGCTTGTTCAGGGATGCAGCCAGGAGCGTTCTTCTTGCCGGTGTCTTTGCTTGTGGACACCAAGGAAGGAACATTTTCTCTTTGCTTGCTGAGGAGATACTGCTCCAGGTGATGGTTGCGCGTTGCAGCAAATTTATGGTTTGAGAGAGATCTTCTGAGTGCTGCCAGGTGAGAGGTGAAGCCAGAAATTTGATGGGTGGTTACCTCATCTCCCTTTTATTATGTGCATTTAGCCTTCAGAGATAATGTTGCAGAAGCTTTTGAAAGGTTTTAACTTTTGTGTTTTTACTCTCTTGACAGAATTTTCCAGACTGATTTCTTTTAAGGAAAAAATTCCACCAGCTTTAATACCTAGCTTCAAATGTCAGCTCACTAAAACAGCAAGTTTGTTGCAGTTGAAATCAAAATAGAAACTTCCAAGTGCATTGCTTAATTGTGATAGAAATCATGGACCTACAAAGTCCAAGGCAAAATGGGCAGTGGCAGACATGTAGGGCAGAAACTGGTCCTGTATTTCCGTTCTGATTGCCAGGTCTTGTGAACCTGGTGGTGTTTACTGAACCAACAAAAAGCAGAAGTGCATATGGCAGTAAAGTCCATCTCTCCCTTGACGTATATTACGCTGATCCCAGGCTTAGAACACTGGCTTGCCTTTTCTTTTGCAGAGATGTCCCGTTTGCTGTGAGATGAATCATTCACCAGCCCAGCACATTGTGCATCATCATTAGGGTTCTGCTTGCTGTTTCTCCGCATCATCATTAGGGTTCTGCTTGCTGTTTCTCCATTTCCTTTTTTTATTGAACGACACATCTTACCTGCTTCATGTGTTTGTCTCTCACATTGTGGAGCTGGAGCTCCAGGTACAGAATTGATAAGAATGCTTTTTTATTTAATTTTTAAGTGGATTCTGTTATGATCCTCCTCTATGAGGTTTTATTTATTCAAAGGACTCTTTGGAAACCCAGCCACGTTCTCTTCTTTTTTTTTTTTTCCTTTATATTCTACACTTCAAAGCAGTTACCAAGCTTTTTGACTTCCTGCCCTCGAATAAGTGTTATTACCAGAACTTTATTATTTTATTATAAACTGGAAGAATTTTTCTTAAACACTTTTTCCTCTGTCAGGAATGTAATAGTTTGGCAACTGTTTTGCCACTTTGAAATATAAATTAACAATCAGTACGGATGTTTATGTCCTCCTTCCCTGGACACCAGCCCACTGAGATCACTTTAATTACAGTGCCTGCACCACATCTTTAGTGGGTATGTCAGGAGCAGGTTATTGAACAAATCTCGCAAGGTGGGTTGCTCTGTTCTCAGGAACTCCTGCCCCAGCTTCTGTTTTTGAGGCACTGCAGGGATCTTCTGTTAATGTACCCTCATTTTGTTCATTGCTGAGGTGTTCTGTGCACAAAGATGTTATCGTGGCACGCAGAGCAAAATCTTCCCATTGGAGAGGGAGAGCTTCGCTCCAGACAAGGAACAGAACAAGCGGACATGAGGCACAGTAAAGTGAACTTTTTCCAGTTGAAAAATACAAGTGTCTGGAGAGATAGCAACCTTCATCATTCATCATGAGTGGCCCTGACAGGGGAACATGCTGTGCTGATGTCATAGCCCTCTAATCTGCTCTTTTTTGTTAAGGTCTGGTCTTGCAGAGCATCCTGTCATGGACTCAATGGTGGCCAAGCTGGTATAGTCTGAGCTTAGCAAGACGCTGCTTTAGCTTCTCCCCTGTGTGCTGAAGCAAGGAAATCAGAACCTGCTGGCAGAAGTGGAGGGTTGCAGGGGAGAGCTACACCAAGCAGAGCAGGATTTTTGTTGTCCCTCAGTTTGCTGCGCTTTATCTCCATGCCTTCATGGGGCACATAACATCTCATAATGTGTGAGCACAGAGTATGACTCAGAGTGACTAAGGTCAGTCTTTCTTGGTGGTTTTACTCGGAAATCACCATCCGCTCCAACTAGCTGGGAGCCACCATTCAGTAGAGCACCGGGATTTGTGTGCTGCAGAACTGAGTGCCTCTAATTGCGCAGCACCCCCGGGCTCAGCCTGCTTGAAATCCTTTTTGTACAGTGTGATTTACATTAGCCACCATTGTTCATGTCCACATCAGGCACCATTGTTCGCATCCATATTAGGCTCCTGGCTTTCAAGGTCAGCAGAAACCATTAAGTTACCCAGATGGTCTCTCAAGTGCTTCTGCAGAATTTCTTCCAGACTGACTCGGGCCTTTCTTTTCATTTCCCAGAAAAATCGCTATGAGACTTACGTGGGCCTGCTGAAAGAAGGGGTGAAGGAGCTCCTGACTGGAGGAGAGAATGATGCGCCAGGACTGAAGAAATCCCACTCAAGTCCCTCATTGAATCAGGAGTCTCCAGTTAGTGCCAAGGTGAAACGCAATGTCTCGGAGAGGAAGGATTACAGACCAGAAACACCCAGCATTAAGCAAAAGGTCACTTAGGGTGGAAGTGACAACTAGGGGAACAGCCATGCAGCAAAGTACCGGTGGTCAAAATTTTTTCATTTAATAACCTGTCATTCACAAAAAATAAGTGCATCTGCCTGAATGGGGTGTTAGTGACATTTTCTATTGTATATTTTGCTGTTTCTGTGCAGATTGTGGGAGATGTCTTTGCTCCTGCTTTGCTTTGCTTTGTTAATTTGTCATTTAGCAATTGAAGCATCGGGACTATTTTGTATTGTTCTGTTTCTAAAGGAGCTGGGGGAGGGGTAGAGCGCTGTGACATATATTCTGTCTCTTCCCCGTTTATCTCCTCCCATCGGCATGTGGCTTTCATCTCTCAAGTCACTTGTCACTTTATTTACGTGGTGGGTGTGAAAGTAACTGGACAAATGCTGCAGAGCTGTGAATGCGATCTGTAGCTGTGAGAAAAGCTGCGCAAATGGGCAGCTGCAGAAGGCTGGCTAGAGCCTAGGGTACTGGGAGCACTGGTTTCCTGACAATGCAGAGCGTGTTGATACTGGTACTTAGCAGCAGGTGCTACAGTAAATAGCCACTGTTGCCTATCTTATTGCATTGACCCTGGACCCACGAGCGCAAAGGAGTGAGACTTGGAAACCTCTGGCAATGCTGGGATGACAGCATTGGAATAATTTATGTGCTTCTTTGCAAGCAAAGAGCCTTCTCCTGAGTTAGCAGGCTAGGGGGGTATCCAAACACGTGCTGTCTCTGTGGTCAGGGAGATTAGGGATTACTGAATCAGAATGAACCTGGGCTTTAAATTTATTTGCAGAGGAGACTGCTGTAGATGTCAGACATTAGCATTGTATTTTAAAGACAAAGGGCCTCTGTGTAGTTTTTAACTATATGCTCTCACTTAGCTGCTATATAGAGCCTTATGATATATTGTGCCCCGATGCTTCCCCTTCCAGGAGTTTCCTTGTTGATGTGCACAGATAGGTGTTTGCAATTCTCCGCTAGTGACAAAGCACTTTGCCTTTTCTCTTCAGGAAGGGATTCTCCTCAGCTCTCCATTTTCCTGCTTTAGCTCACATACAGGTGCAAACGGCTGGTGCAAACCAGAGACGAGGACAGACCTGTCCTTGTGGCGGGCCAGGGTTTGGTGCTGTCCTGGCTACTCCGTGCCAGGAGGCCAGTACAAGGCAGCCCCAGGTTTGGCAGATTCTACCCTCCACCTGCGGGGAACCAGCCCACCTCGCAGCTCTTGCGTACCCTACACCAAGCTTTCAGAGGGGGGAACACAGGACAGAGAGAGACCACCGTGGGTAGAGCTTTCCATACCATCAGTGGTGCCCAGCAACAGGACAAGAGGCAATGGGCACAAATGGGAACACAGGAAGTTCCATCTGAACATGAGAAAAAAAACTTCTTTAAGGGTGACAGAGCACTGGAACAGTGCCCAGAGAGATTGTGGGGTGTCCTCTGGAGATATTCAAAACCCACCTGGATGTGTTGCTGTCCAGCCTGCTCTAGGTGAACCTGCTTTAGCAGGGGCGTTGGACTAGGTGATCTCCAGAAGTCCCTTCCAACCCCTACCATTCTGTGATTCTGTGAAAGTCCCCTGTTTGTGCCACAGACCCTCGGGGTGGCCAGCAGTCTTCAGGCACAGGGAGTAGAAATATGATGTAGAAATCATTTTCCTGCTTCCCAGCCCCTCTTGCCTACGCGGCATCATGGCTCTGCAGAGAGCGCTGGCTCACCTGTTACTTAACGCTCTGGGTTTTAATCTCCAGTTTGATGCTGGCCTGCTGGGTGAGCTTGGACAGGTCTCTCATTTTGCCTTGCCCTTCCCCTATGCAGAGCAGTACAACCAAACTGGCCTTTCCTGCAGAGTACGTTGGGAAGTAATTTTGAGGACCAGTTGAAAATTGTTTTTTGCTGTTATTTTTGTTGTGCCTGGCACAGGGCAGCCTTCCTGATGGCTGTAATTCTTAATGCATAAAGAAACATCAAGATCAATGCTAGGACTGTTTAGAAGTGTGCTGGTGTTTCCAGCGCAATTACTTGAAGGGCCGCACATCAAAAAAATTACCACCTGAGTGGATTTGTGCTCTGCCAGACTTCCCAAAGGGTCCAAGTCAATTAATCTATCTTAATGAACTGCCAGTTCAGCGGGCAGCACAGGGAGTGATCAAAGAGAGATGGACCTTAACAGGCACCTTGTGACTTGCCTCCTCACTGAGGACCACCATGCAACAGCTTTCCCAGTGTTGTGCTCACTGTTGGCTGTAATGAAGATGTTGTGCTCTCAGATGCAGGGAGGCGTTGAAGTGAGTCGATCCTTGCAGTTGCAGCCCAGCAGCAAAACTAGGTGGGAGTGTTTCCATGTGTGATGTTGGGACGTGCACACATCTGGCATCTGCCACAGAGAGTGACAGCTCCATGCTAGAAGTCAGGAGGCTGCCACTAACCTTGGCAACGTTGCTAAAAACTGCAGAGTCCTGAATAGAAACCGTCAGCGCTTCCCAAGCACTGGGGCTGTAGAAGTTGTACATGCTTACAGTGGAGCAAACATTTAGTCCTCGTCCTAAAGAAGAGAGATGCCTTCTGCTACTGGAGCCAAAGTAATGTGGTGGAGCATGCTGTGTTAGGAGACTCAGCGTGGACAGGTGCATGATAGTGCTCATTGGGAGGGGTTGTTTGAATTAATCAACGTTGATCAACAGCTCATGGAGGGGAAACAAAGCCAAGAGATCCCCGCAGCTGTTAATCATGCTCTGGTGATTTAAAACAAACAAGCAAAAGAGAGAGAAAAAGAAATTCATTTGGGGAATGCCAGATGCATATTTGAGAAGAAAACTTGTCCTGTCTTAGATACAGCATTCGGAAGTGTGCAGCAGAAACAAAAAAAAAAATGTGCAGATTTGTAAGTGTGCTCTGCTTGGCTGTCAGGGCAGGGTTGTCTAGATGAGCTTTTAGAAGGCAGGCAAGAACATGCCCAGCAAACCTCTTGTGATTGTGGAGTACAGTGCTTTAAAAGGCAAAGAGGTGACATTTAACTTTTTTTCCTGTCTTTTAAAATATTCTGGTTGCTGTAGACTGGAGTTAAATTGCTGAGCTCAAAAAGAAATTATTCCTGTAATATGCGTTTCCCAGCTTTGACACAGAAACTGGATAATTCTTCTTCAGAGTCATTGCAGAGGAGATGATTTGAAGCAATAGGAAAAGTCAAAAAGTGAACTGCAAAAATGTTTGGGTTTTTTTTTCATTTTTCATTATTTATTCTCTATTTCCATGTAGACTTGTAAATCGATTAGTGTATATTTTTAAAGTTTCATCTGGGCTTAGCAAATGCAGTTTTTCACTGTGTTTTTTAGCCAGTAAACATTTGTTGAGCTTGGAGCACTCTTGGTGAGACTGCCGAGGCATGCAGATTAGTTTACTGAGAATTTGTCAGGTTCTGCTCAAGTTTCACTTAATGCGATTTTGCTCCATTGCTTTACAAATTCTACACATTCCAGGCACCCATCTGAAAACAGTACTTTCGGAGGCTGAGAGAAAAAGGTGATCCTGTTTTAAGGCTGCTGGACTCCCTTGGGAATAGGATCATCTACTAAGCAGTACTGTAATTTGCTTCTTTCCCCCCCAGTGCTATTCTAAAAGATGGAGGCAGGTTCACAGGATGTCTAAGTGGTGCTTCTTCTGGGGTGGCACCACTGAGAGTCTGGCCAGACAGCTTTGCATGGTACCTGGTACCCTGCCTTTCTTTGTTGAAATGTTTGCCTTTAGCAGATATCAGTGCTTGATCTCAGCGACTCAGGAGCTCCTGTTGCAATATGTAAGGATACTCTGCTGGGACCCACCATGCAGCTGAACTCGGTATCAGTGGAGCAGCCTGGAGCTTTCTGGAGGTGCTCAGTGTGAGCAGGAGTTACTGGCAGACCACAACGAGCATGCGTCCATGCAAGCCAGCCTTTGCATTGGTGCTGCAGGGAGGTGTCATCCTTCCTTGTCATCCTCCCTGCTGCAGCATGCAACTGTCGCTCAGGCAAAGCCTCTGCCTGCATGTTGAGAGCGGGGGATGCAAGGAGGGGAGCAGGATGGGGCCAATGACTCCTCTCATCACCCCTGCTCAAGATGCAGACAGAGGTCCTGGAGGGACACATCCTGCTCTGAAGCACTGCTGGTTGCTCCCCCTCCAGGGGCTGGACCATCTCTTCTCCCTGGATGAGGGAGAAGAGATGGAAAAGGACCTTACTGGCTCTGCACCTGACAGCAGAGAGGTGAGGGAGAAGGACAAAATTGCCTTCCCCTCCCCCCACCCAGCAACCAAAGTAGGTGAGATACTCTCCCAAAGCTAAAACCACGGCTCTCCTCTGTGAGTCAGCAGGATGCAGGGGTCTGGTTAAGACGTTTTTTGTTCAGCAGCGGCTGCGAAAGAGACTCTCTGGGCAGGCTGTGTGTTTGTGTGCATCTTGCAGATAAATCACCCATGGACCACTGAACATGACTACAGCTTTTTAATCCAGTATTTATGTTGTGTCTTTAATTGATGTAGAGAGATAAGTCAGCCAGCAGAGTGATTAATGCAGCATTACTGTGGGGGAATGCTGTTCAGCTGCAATGCCGACTCAGATGGTTTTTCATCTACAGCCAGCCACTTGTAAATGGTTACCAGAAGCTTTCTAAGGGCTTATAACAGCTCATCCCTTAAGTGCTTTCCCTCTGATCCCGCCTGCTCCCAGGGTGAGGTCTGCCCACATTTTGGGGCTCTCCTGGAAAGTGGTGCTCAGCACAGCCCTGCTTTGAGCAGGAGTTTGGGACTAGCAATCCTCCAGAGACCAGAACTGTTTGGTGACTTTTCATATGTCCAGTGCTTTCTGCTAGCAAGGCTGGTTGTTCTTCTGGCTTGAAACAGACAATATTTTTGCCTTTCTCTGTTGGGGAGTGAGGTTCTCACTTGATTAGAGCAGCCCCTTTGGTGAGGAGGTGGTTGTGGCAGTGGTTGTGGCAGTCAAAGGTGGCAGGGTTATCACTGGGCTTCTGGAGGCACTGCATGGTAATGTTCTTTTCGAAAGCGGGG
Organism: Burhinus oedicnemus; assembly: GCA_008921705.1. Classification (NCBI taxonomy): domain Eukaryota; kingdom Metazoa; phylum Chordata; class Aves; order Charadriiformes; family Burhinidae; genus Burhinus; species Burhinus oedicnemus. The sequence goes on from VFFE01007221.1 coordinate 1,493,710, forward strand.
AAGGCTTTTCTCTGCAGACGGTGTACCACTTACCGTGTCTGCATTCTCCATCCCTAAATCAATTTTGGCCTTATCGCAGTTAGTCTGACAGCTCCTCCTCCTTTTCTGTCAAGCTGCTCCTGTCTGTCATCTTAGCACCTCAGCTGCTTCTGTATAACAGGTCTCTTTCCTTCCATGCTTGCAGAAATCCAGAAAATCTGACTGTCCCGTCTTGCCTTGAGAAAACCTGCTCTGAAGCAGTGCTACGTTGCATGGATAACCCTGTGAACAGCTTTTTCATTCTGCTTGTTGTAGCCTATGTTTCCAGCCACAGTTATAGCTGGGAGGTGTGAGACGGAGTTTCAGACTGCCATGATCCTCTACTGTTACGCTGCAGGGACGCAAGGTCCCCCCTCCCACACTCAGACCAGACACTTGTGACATTCCTAGTCTACTTTCCAAAAGTCTTGGAGGCAGAGGCAACCCAAGCTGTGGCGAAACTTTAAAACGCTGTTTTGCAAGGAGTTGGGTACTTTCCAAATCAGGCCATACATCCTGCAGCCTTCTGGGAACTGTGTTTAAAAAAAAAAACAAAAAAAACCAAAAGCCATTTTCAGTGCCCTCCAAGCACAGAGACATGGTATCCAGGTTGTCGGAAACACTGGCTACTTTTGCAGAGGCAAAGGGAGTATACACACCTTATCTCAAGTAATCTTCCAGCTTGCTGCTTGTTTAAACTCTCCAGTATTGCTCTCCCCAGGCTCTGGGACATCAGATCTACTCTGAGAAGGCAGTTATGAAGTCCACATTTCTCCCCAGAGTACAACCAGAGCTCCCCAGCATGCGTTCCCAGCATCTGATATCTAGGCTGCCTAGAGGGGTGAGCCAAAGAAGCTGTCTCAGAAATTTCTTTGAAAGACCTAGTCTCCAGCTTGTCCTTTTTAAAGGATGTTTTTAGTGTATATAGAAGCAGTATGCCTGGCCTCTTCTCTCTCCCAGAGGTCTCCCAGTAGCATAGGTGTAGTATAGTTCACCTGGAGCTTCACTGTGTGGGACCTGAACGTTTGCTCCAGCAAGAAGAGGCTTTGTCAGCCTCCAGGGAAATGATATCACCTAAGCTGAGCACCAGTGCACAGGACAATGATACTGTAGGAAGATAGTCAGAAAGCCAGTGATACCCTCTGTGGCTGGTCACCTGCTGGGGACTGTGTGCTTAAGTATTGCCCTCCGTGCTGGGGGTAATTAGAAATGCTGGCTTCCTTTTCCACCTACACTGTGCTGCTTGACGAACTGTCCCTACCGCCTGCTGCTTTTCTCCCTTGTGACAGCAGCACCCTGGAGCGGTGCCACAATCCTGTGTTAGGAGGCTGGTTTAAATAAGAGCAAGGAGGACAGGTCCCATGAAAATGTGTCCAGGTGCTCTCTGGGAGTATCCGCTTCTCCTGTTGGCAATATCCAGTTGAACAGTGAATGGAGACAGGCTCGGCCCCACCTGAGAGAAGATACCTCGCTCGTCCGTTTTATTAGCTGCATTGAGGCTGTATTTTATTTGTTAGAGCACTTCCCTTACCAAATACAAGCAACAGCTTTCCCGAAGGCCGCACCATTGACCTGACTTTGATCCCGTGGTCAGAAGGAGCAAATTTAGGCCAGTGCAAAGCATTCTCTGTCCTCTCCTTTGAACAATGAACTACTCTGTAAAAACTATAAATGTTTAAACAATGAGGGACCTCCCTTGTCATCTGCTGTTAAATCTGTGCCAGGAATCAGCTAGGGAACAGGCCAAAAGCTTATTTGGACCGAGAAAAAGTGTATCACATAGCAATGCAAGGATTGAAAGTGCTACGAACTGCAAGGCCAGGATGTTTCTCTGACATAAACCATTTAACTAGCAGCCACCCTATACCAGTGGTTCTGTATGTAACTCGCCTAAATAAGACCAGCACGGATACTTTTTGTCTAAGCAGGCAAGGTTTCAGCTTTGCCTTGGGCCAAGTGAATATCCTGGTGTAACCAAAGAGCAGCTAGCCAAACTGCCATGGAAGCTTGTTTGACGCAAAATCCTCTGACTCCCCTGAGCCTCTTGCTGGGAGAAGGGAGATCGATGATATCCAATCTGTGTCACTGCACAGGGCAAACGCTATTGGTGGTATAAGTCTTAAATCACTTAGGTGCTTATGAAAACCTCATGCTTAGTGCTGTCAAATTCTGAAAGACTGTAGGATGAGAACAGGGGTGGGTTGTGTGGTTTTTTTTTAAATTTCTACATGCTCATGACAACTGTGTCCTTTTACTCGAGGCTGGGATTATAACTTGGCTAGAAGAACAGAGGTTTTTGGCAGTTCAAAAACTTTAAAATCACTACTCTTTGCGTGAGGTACGATCTGAGGCTTACATTACTTGGTGATCGTGTTTAAGTGATGCCTGTAGATGTCTGTATGTATTTCATAGGTATAGTATGGCTTCTGTGCCTCAGCACTCCAAAGCCTGCTCTTCTTTTCCGAGGCTTATTTTGGTCAAAGCACTTCAGCAGCTGCAAACTTTGTTAGGATGCTTGTTGTTCTAGTTGTTCCCAAATTAGCTGAAACAGTCATCAGAGCTTTCGCAGATTTAGGGTATCCCTTGAGCTGCCTTGATCTCCATGTGTTTGTCCACCAGGGGCTGCCTGTTGTTTTGGCCTATATTTGAGAGTCTAAACAAGGATTACTGGGTGGGATTTTCTGCTGGCTCAACACTGGGCTAACTCTCTCGCTGTTGATGTCAGCTGATGCCTGCATCAGGAGCATCCATGCTGACTTCTTCTGAAAATCACACTCTGGGGATCTACTACACAGCTTTACTTCTGAAAATGTTGACCTCGCTCTGTGAAAATTCAGCAAGGGGACATTAAAAAAAGTGTCCAAGCAGGACAGGTGCCTGTGATGTCTCCTGCAGATACAGCCGTACAGCAGTAGTGAGGGTTTCTTTCTGCAACTGCACAGATTTCCAGTAGAATGTCTGGCTCATCAGCAGGGAAAAGAAGATCAGCAGGGCTGAAATCTCACTCTTGGGCATCTCGTATGCCTCCCAGAGGTTTCCCTTGGGAGGTTTAAATAATGTTTTAGCGAGTTACTGGTTGAAGTAAAAAGACATAAGGAAACCCAGTGGGTTTTCCTATTGTGCCCTAGTCAGGCAACACTAGCATTATCTGCTTTATCCCTGGAAAGAGGGAGCAAAGCCTGAGGGTGGGATTCTTACCTGGAGTCATAAAACTCTTATCATGCAGTTACCTTGAAGTACTTGATCAGCCTTAGTGAAGCCATACCTTTGTGCTTCACTGGACCATGGCCAGAGTGGTGTTGTCTTGCAGGACTGAGATGTGAGTGGACTGCGGCTCAGGATGAGATGAAGAGGGACATCCCCATCACCTTGCTTTGGGCGAGTTGTAATCCTGTAATCCTTTTTCAGGTGCAGAGCTTCTCCCTTGGGTTGCCTGCCTCTTGTGGTGATGTAGTGGGAAGATGAGGGTGAGCACTGTTGCACTCAGAGTTGCCATTAGGAAGTGTCATTTCCCCTCCAGCTGAGCTGTTGTAGAGTTATTTTCCCTTAGGCAGAGAAAGGGGACTGAATTTTCAGTTATTGTTGCATGGTACCCATATGGGAAGAGTGACTCTTGGTACTGGTAGTGCAGAAAAACGTTTTGCACGTGCATGTACACACACCCTGTGCATCTGTTGTGTGCAGACCTAACTGTGCAGGGCCTGACAGCAGTCCTTGCAAGACCTTTCCTCTGGTTGGCCTCCTGTCCCTTTCGCCAAGTGTAGAAACCTTCTTTCTGATAACCTTGAACTCAATTTACTCTCATCACTGAATTGCTGGAGTGTTTTTCATGTAACACTAGAGATGCAGTCCCGGTCTCACTGCGTTATGGTAACTTGGTCTGCTGTGAAGCAGCATTGAGGTAATCACTAAATCTTTTCCAGCAGCATGAAACTTGCTGCTCTGACTCTTGAGGTGGTCATTTTCTCAGGTTTGAGGCTGTCCTACCACCAGGGCACCCCATTTTGTCCCTGGGAACATGCGTGGCCAGAAAAGCATACTCCTCAGTGGTCAGGGTCAGAGCTGTGCAGACTTAAGTCAAGCCCTGGTTCATGGGAGGTGTTTCCACGTGCTGCTGATGTCCATAAGGACTCAAACATATACTGGCTTACACAGAGATGCTTTCCTGAAGCAGAGTTGTCACTCTTTTCTACAGGTACCACAGGATGCCCTCCCTTATTCTGCTTCATGTATCTGGTACTAGAATGATCATTTCCTGATAAATGAAGGCACTTAATCAGTCCTCTTCCCCTTGGAAGAAGGACTTTTGGGGATATTGTTATATCATTTAAAATAATATTTTGGAATTTAAGTTTACATTGCTTTATTTTTCACTTGAGGTGACTGTATATAAATATTTTCCTCTATTTTATCATTGCTGATAAAGTAAGCCTACGGTATACAGACAAATAATTTGCCTTTGATGTATTGAAACTGTGAGATATAAAGTAGACTTCTCTCTTGTGTCCATGTTCCTGACTATAACTTTGTTCCTCTGTGTTTTTATAAGTTGGAATAAATGTTGCTTACGGGCAACAGAGAGCCTGCAAGCTTCCCAATAATTTTTATGTAATTGAAATCAAGCAACCCTAGTGAAGGATCTCACGTATGTATAATGATATATGTATATGTACAAACTTTAGAAAGAAATAAACCAAATGTATTTCATCTTCTGCTGTTGAATGTTTTTTATTGGAGCCCTTACCGTTGCTTCCTATGAGTAAGAACGTGAAGGTGGCTTTACCAGCTCATACAGTAGCCTCTGGCTGTCCTGCTGAGGGAAAATACAGACCAATTAGCTGGTGCAGCCCTTTCCCCAGTGCACCCTTCTGACTTTCGGCAGTCGGCAGTTTCAAGGTTTCCTGAGCTGGAGGGTGCATGTACCATCTGCCTTACAGAAGCACCGTCCGGACCTGAATACCTCTGCCAGGGCAGAGGCCATTGCAGCCCCATGCAAATACATAGCAGATGCTCCTTACCTAAGGAAGCCCGAGGAGGCATGTGATGGGGGTAACTAATGGAGCCAGTGGCACTGCATTGCACACTAGTCCTGTGTGAGGGCAGCTGGAGCACGTCTCTCTTCCTTTGCACCTCTGCAAGAGGTAGCTTCCCCTCCAGGCTGTTACAGCATGTGTAGCCTGCACTTACCACCACTTAGCTGTGAAGAGATGCCAAGAAGAGGATTAACTGATTAAAAATGGTTTTGCCAGCACATGGGTTGGAAGAGGAAGGCTTCAGCAAACAGCTGTTCTGAAACAATTGGGAGTTGACCTCAAAATTTTTATGATGTAGTTTGTTTGAGGGCACTGTCAGGGTTGGGAATTGCTGTTGGCATGGTGGATGGGAAGCAAGGACCCATGAGAGGCAGAAAAGTCAGACATTAAAGAAAAAAGGGTAGTATAGAAAGACAGAGGTGGGAGAGGGCAAGAAACAATGGCTGTCCAAAGTGAGAGGAAACAAGCTCTACAACACACAGAAAGCAAACAGCCTTGTGTTTACAGTTCTTGGGTTGGACATGGCTTAACATGGGAAGGCAGGATACTGTGTGGAGAGTGAGTAACAGCGCAAATGAAGAGGACATGTCCAATACCAGGTGGGGCTTGGAGAAGCTTTACAACAGGGCTGGGAGCTTGTATTTGGAGACAATAATAGGGAAGACATGTTTTTTTCTCACTAAGATCTCTCTGAATGTTTGACTGCCTTGAGATGATTGTTTCTCTGTATTTTTTCCCCCTAGAGTCTCAGCATGTTGCATTTAGATGAATGGGAAGACCCACAGCACTTGAGATAGCAATGCACTTCTCTTTTTTTTCAGTGTGCCATGGGATGTCAGACTGTTTCATTGCTGTTCCGTCCTGGTTATTTCAAAGCACTCAGGGTTTTTGGTTCCAATGCATGCTTCTGGATTAGTACGTCTTTTATGAAAAGACTAAACAAAGTGGTGGTGAGGATGGGTATGAGTATTTTACAAAGATGTATTAAATGCCTCCTCTAAGCCCAAATGAATGTTTTAACCATGTCTGAATGTTAATGTCAGTGCTGCTCACCACATCTTTTCCTATTTTATCTTCCTTGCTGACAAAGTCAATGCTGAGCATTTTCTGGTGATCCCTTTCTGCCTAGAATTATTAGTCTCATCACATTGCTCACAATGCATTAAACTAGAACAAAATGACAGAGCACGTGCACAGTGAAAGACAGATGCATTTATATTCTCTTTATTGTCCATTTTCAGTTCAGGTTTCCAAGTACAGAATATAATTATCAAAGTAACCTGAAAGTATGCAGGTGAAGCCTCCACAGAAGCTACACATCTCTGACTATTTATAAATAATGTAGTATGAGAGATTGACTTAGGCCAAAAGTAAAGCACAACTTGGTTTGAAGTTGTCATGGGTATCTCTAGATTAGAAATAGGAATAAAGTTCTTACCCAGCAAAGCAGTAATGTACTGCAGTGGCCTTCTAAATGGCAAGGAAAGGGCAAAAATACCTGGTAGCTTTTAAGGTGGAGCTTGAAGGGGAATGATATGATGATGACCCAGGTTTTTGTCTGCGAGGCCATCATGTGTTCCAGCTCTTTCCATATTTGCTACTAAATTGATGTTTCTCAAAAGAAATTATGCCAGCTGCTATACTAGCCATTTCTCCCAGAAAAAAGGCCATCCTAGAAAACATGAACTACTGCACCAACAGCTAGCCACCATGCCAGGTTTGCTGTCATGGTCATGTTCATTTTAGGGCATCTCTTCTGGTCCTATTCCACAGCTGTTTTTTGGGTGGATTGGGTAAATAGATGATGTGGATCTTTGTTTTACTGGTTTGCTCTTGGCAACAAGAAGCAAAGACAAGGAGCTTAACAGGGATGAGGTGGAGGAGTCAAGGCTAAGTAGGCTGATTTGCCTCGGAGAATGTGTAAGGTAATGTGTTGCTATTATGAACTGGAAATCTGTGGAGAGGTTTTGGCCCCCTGTACCCAGGCAGGATGTATCAGTAATACTGTATAGGGCTGAGATTGCCCCAGTAACAACTTTGGAAACACTGGACTTTGGTACAGATGTTGCTGAATTGGGCCAGCAAGGAAAAAGTAACAAGAGACATGTCGTATCTTAGGGAGGAGCTTCAGCTAGGGAGGTACAAAGGTGGCAAAAGGTTGTTCCAGAAACAGAAACAATGAAAAGGCAGGACAAACTTTTTAGCGGAGCCTGTTGCAATAGACAAGGGGTAATGGTTTTATCTAGAGCGTAGATCTAGACTAGATATAAGGAAGAAATTTTTTACAATGAGGGTGGTGAAACACTGGAACAGGTTGCCCAAAGAGGTGGTAGATGCCCCATCCCTGGAAACATTCAAGATCAGGTTGAACGGAGCTCTGAGCAACCTGATCTAGTTGAAGATGTCACTGCTCATGGCAGGGGGTTGGACTAGATGACCTTTAAAGGTCCCTTCCAACACAAACTATTCTATGATTCTATGAATAAGCTAGAAAATCAGGTAAAGAACAAAGGACAGGGGAATCTTCTGAAAGGAGGAGTGCAGGTGCCTACAGATGACAGTGATGCAGACTTGCAAACCTGAGCTGGTGGGACTCCCTGTTGGGCTTTCCATCAGGTCTGTGTCTGAAAAAGTTGGTGTGAGAGGGTAGGCTGCAGAGGGGTAGATTTCCACCCTGGTGATAGGTCATGTAGAGAGGGAAAGATGGTGGATTTGTAAGTGAATAGTAGATGTATGTGACTCATAAGATTTGAGAGTGTTAGATTAACATCTTTGTAATTGTGTGTAATAGGGTGGAAAATAGTATAATTGCAGATTAGCAATAGTGGTGTGTTCATTTGATAATTGGTATATTGATTACTTAATAGATTGACCAGTTTCTTAGTAATTTATTGCTTAATCACTAAACACTGTATTTTCCTAAATCATCTACATCTTGATCTTACAATCTAAATGGAGGGAGTTGCTTTCTGAAGTAACAGTTACATGGGGAGAAAAGCTCCATGACAGTTCCTAGCTAATCTTAACTTGCTTCAGCCACAACAAGTTTAATGACTTAGACAAATGCAAAGATGTTTGTAGGAATATTTGAAAATATTTGAATTATGCAGGAGCTCTGCCAGTGACCGCAAGCCACGAGCTAAAAGGGATGAGTCTTGAGAATGCAAAAATAACAGTGAAAAGGACATATTGGGAAAGCAAGGTCTGTGAATTAAAATCTCAGGGACAGCCTTTATAATGCACAAGCATCATGTTTTCTCAAAGAACAAACACTACTCGTCTGCATGTGTAAAGGCACTCGTGGGCCTTTATCTATGCAGTCTTGAATTGTAGGTGAAATGTACAGTACAGATGGCTAGAACACTGCATAAGAAAGCAGAATATAGCACCGGGGACTGAAAACTCTGTGGAAAAGAAGATGGCAAGGAAGGTCTGCCCAAGGGGAGATCAACCAGGAACTGTTTGAAAGCCAGAGGCAAGAATAAAACTGAAGAAGACTGTAAAGAGAAAGCATGGGAGCTAACGGAACAGTACACAGATTCAGCTATCACTTGGAAAAGGCAATCCATTAATAAGAAAGGAGCAGCCACCTGTGAAGGTTGCCTAATGCCTCCCTTTGTCCAAGTGCTCTTTTAGTGAAGAGTTCTCATTCCCCCATTGTTTGCAGAGACACTTTGAACACAGTTAGGGCTGCCCTGGGGTCAGGAGGGTATGCCATGGGGTCAGGACAGTATGCTGTGTGCTGGCCTGCAGGGAAAACTGGTCAGGGTTAGCCAAGATAAATTTTCCTTCCTGTGCTTTGTAGCTTGGAAGACTGCAGCATCCCTGGGTCTGTGCACTGTCTGCTGGATGGGGAGTGGCTTTGCTAGAAAGGACAGGAAAAAAACAACCCAAAACCAAGCTGCAGCCCGTCTTCCCCTTACTGCTATACAGAGATAGCTCAAAATACGTGGGTTTGGGTGGGTGGGTGGTTGTTTTCTTCCCCCCCCAAGAAAATGTCTTTTTTCAGCCAGAAATCATCTTTCCAATCTGCCTCACCTTTTGCTGTTGAGCTCAGAAGTGCACAGTAGAGATGCTTTGTCACCTCTTTGGGAAGGTGAATATTTTTAGTCATCTTGAGCAATCTTCTCCTCTCTACCCGGGTGCCCAGTGTAAAAAAGCACACTTCTCTTTTCAGGGAATTCCAACCAGGCCTCGTTAACCAAGATGTGTGTCCCTGGACATTTGTTGTGGGTACAGTCTTCAGCACAGACACATGCCCTGTCATTTGAGAAGTGGTTTTGATCAAGGTGATGACGGGGATGCTGCTGTGAGGGTGGGTGTGGAGAATGCTCTTGTCAAGCCAGAATTGCATGTGTGATACCCAGCTCTTGGTGTACGCTGCTTCCTTTCCCATCCCATCCCATCCCATCCCATCCCATCCCATCCCATCCCATCCCATCTCATCCCATCTGGGGCTGAACTCTGCTAGGCACACCGTAAGTACAAGTACTGAGACTGGGGTGGATGGAGCCAGGGCCATTACCAGCATAATTACCAGAATAATAAGGACACCAATTACTGCACCCTTGTCTTCTCCCAAAGAGATGCTCACCATGGCAGGAACTTGCAGTGGGCTGTGCCTGGGGTGGGAATACTGTCCACATCTGGGCTTAAACATCCTGCTGGGACAGTTTTGTGGGGGCCTTGCAGCCAGCCAATGATAGGAAGCACAGTGCAAAACCCAAGTCCCTATTACCACAGCCATACCCACGCTGCGTTTCTCAGGCAACTGAGGTGTGGGCGGCAGTTAGAGGTTGTATTTGTTTCAGGGGAAAAAAAAAAAGCCCATATACACACACACCCCAAAAAAAAAAAAGAAAAAAAGAAAGAAAACAGAAGTGCTTTTTCTGTTTAGCTGCAATTTCTGACTGCACTTTAGACAAATTGTCAGAATCTGCATTCCTGTTGGCAGGGAGCCAGGCTCCCCAGCATGCTGATTAAACTGTGTGTGGGCAAAATGTAGGCAGATGATGGGGACCTGGTACATTGAAACCTTGGAGAGCTTTGTTTTCCTTTGCTTCTGCTTTCTTTTTCTCTCCAAACTCCTTGCAGGCTAGTTTTCTGACCATCCCTCATTGGATCTGTTTCGGGGCCTGAACCTCCAGCTTTGGGAGCTGAGAAGAACTGTGAAGCCATAGAGGCAGCTGCTCATGGTACAGAGCCCCTAGCTGCTCCTTCACCTGCAGGTGAGCAGGTAACCCTCTGAGTGCAGTGACAGTACTGGAGAGACCGAAACTGTTGGGCTACAGCAATATAAAGGGAATTTTTGCAGGTGAATGGGAAATCCTCTTCTGCAAAGGCCCCAGCCAGCAAGGCACATGTTCCTGGTCAAGCTTCAGCCTCCCCGGGAGCTCCATCTGCGATGGCTCCTCTGAGGAGCGTGGCTTTGATTCAGTGAGCTACGCTGCCCTTCTGCAGCGTGGGGCACTGAGCTCCCTCCGTCTGACACCACAGGCAGCTACCCAGGAAGCACTGGAGTTGGGTAGTTTGAGACATCAGCTTTCTAGTCGATCTTCTGCTTAAACCTCATAGCTGTAGCATTTCCACTGCCTTGTGAGTAAAGACTAGGGACCGTTGCATCATTCCCAGATTATGTGTCCGCCTGTCGTGGTGGGCACCCTTGGTTTATACTGACTTGCTTGTTCACTGACTTTTCATTTGGTCTCTCATATTTCTCTTAGGGCTTGTCAGCACACAGTCAGGAAGGTATCATGAGCTGACCAACCTTTGGAGCCACAGCATGCATTGGGTGGAGATACTTTTCAGGAACATAATGGCTGAGCTCCACTGTGACTCAAGGTCGCTCCACTTCCACGTGGGAGCTGATGCCACCACAAAGGGCTTGACTGGATACCTACACCTCAAATGAGGTAAATGCTTTAAAATGCGTTAGCTGCGCTGCACTGAACACCTGTGTAGGCATCCCAATTCAGAGGCAGGGTGGCGTCCATGCAGCCTAGCTTCTGGAGTGAAGCAAGCTGAATCCCTTTTTTAAATCCCACAGCAATTTGGTTCACATCTTTAGCTAATTCCTTTTGAACTTTCTAAGAGATCTGGCATAAACAAGTCCCTAGAGGTATTTTGCAGCCCTCTGGGCTCTTGCTACACTTGTGATTCATCAGATGTGTCTTAGTGTTTAGCTCACTGTGCAGTCTGACTGACAGGGCCTCCTTGCCAAGCGTTAGGAGCTGCAGAAGTCCTGCAGGGACTCGCGTGTGCCAACCGCGCAGTCTGGGGCTCAGCCTCTCATGAGTACAGAGAAGGGTCTGGTTCTCCGTGCAGGAGCTACCTGGAGGTTGAGGTGCCGGCTCCAGCACACCCCTGCTGTGATCTGCCTCTGTGCCCAAGAGCCAGGGAGGTTTCACCCTCAGCTTCCCCAGGAGCAGACTAAGACCAGAGCTGCATGCGTGCATGCCAGTTCTGCCTATACTATTTAAACTGCAAGGTCTCCAGGGCAGGGGCTTCAGCCGTGTACATTCAATAGTAATAAATATTAATCCTTATGATTTGCAAACTGCTTGGCTTTCAGAGACTGGTATGACTTTAATGCAAAACACAAAAGGCCTGGCATGGTGTTTTATGATCCCTGGGGACAGCTTAACTTGTTTGAATGTGTATTTGGCTTTGAGTCACACGTGATCAATCAAAGAAGCAGTCTTTTCCCTCTGACTCACCGAGGCTGATTCCTTGAATTTGAGGGGTTTAAATATCCACTTGATTCAAGCATTAAGGAGTTTGATTGAAAAATTCTGGATGCTGAAACCACAGTGGAGTCAACTGACCCCAGCTCCGGCAAGGTCAGGGAAAGATCACTCAGGTGCTAAATGCAGAGGACATCTACTGGCTTTCATCAACTGAGAATCGAGCTTTGTAGGCAGTGAACCGTAGATCCACTGGGGTGCCAAACCTAGAAAACTTTCCCTGTAAATTTGCTCTGCTCCATCTGTCATCTAAATGGCTTTTAAAAAATGAAGAAAAACAAATCCACCCCCATGTAATGGGATTTTCGGGTTTGTCATTCCACTCCTGGGACCCTTGATTTTGCCAAAGGACATTAAAATGAGAAGGGAGAAAAGCCCCATGCCCCTCCTTGTCCTTTCAGGTACCTCCTGTTGGAGTACAATTTTTATTCCACATTTCCTCAGCAGGTATGCCTTGAGGCCTGGTGAGTTTCAGCAGTCCTTGTGCTGTTACAGCTTGAGTGTTGAAATGCTACTATGGTTATTGCTGTTCCTTCTTTGGCTGTAATGGGTGTGAGAAAACACCAAATTTGTTTAGCTGCTAGTATTACTTGTAGCATTGTCTCCTTTCAGTATGTCATCTGTTGCTTATCTGTGCCCCTCAGAGCTTTTATCATTGTGCTAACAGACCACATCATATTGTATCCTCTCCCTGTGCTATTGTCCTTTACATGGAAAACGAAGCAAAAAAAGCCTAAATATCTTGGTCACTGAGGAATTTGTGAGCACGTATGGAAGGTGAATTCCCCTCTCCCAGAGAAGGCAGTGTATCACTTTGTGTCATGCTCCCTTTTTAGCTGCCTCGAGTACTTTGACACCTTCACCTCCTTTATGAAGATCATTCCTTCTTGGTCTTATCCTTCATTCTTGCTCTCAGCTTGTTTAGTTCTGAATTGTCATTAGGGAAAACTTCACAACAGGCTGAATCTCTGCAATTACAACTAACACCTCTAGCATACGTGCTGCTCTCTTAGCCCAGTGCAGAACCCCAGTTTCAGACCAAGCAGTAGAACTGGAACGGATGTATTTGTGGTCGCTTGTGCTACAGTCATCACCTGAGTTCAGAGTACTGCTATGCTAAGCAACGTGTAAGCCTCCCACAGCTCCAGACTGTGGCTTTGATCCAAAGGTTTATACCCAAGCTGAAATTCAGAGGTAAGAGGTTTATTAGACTTTTTGCGGTTAAATGCTAATAGGGTCAGGACACACTGTCTGGCTGCAGAGCTTGAAGATTAGCAGACAAAATAGTTAGGAAAGACAGATAAAGACAAAGAACCAGGCACACTATGGCCATTTGCTCATTGTCAGACATTGTTGCTGTTAACTGTTCTTAAAGCTCTTGTGCACAATAAACAAAAATAGGGGCTACTTGGATTGAGGGTGGAGGTTAGCTCTGCTCTGGCAGTAGCTTCCATCCTGCCAGGTGAGAAAAGGAAAGCACAACTTCAAACGAATCTAAGCACTACCTCCTGTTTTCCTGCTTAAGCACAGCATAAATTATACAGCACTGGCCAAGTTTCCTTATTAATTTCACTCTGTAAGCAATCATAAAACATTTAGTTTTAACATGAAATATTCAAGTTCTCTGTTTGTTTTTTAATTCTTTATGTATAATTTAAAGAATTTGCTAACACAGAAATTATTAAACACGGATATGTCAGATTACAAAAAAGCTAAAGAGGAGGGACAAGGATACTGAAAACCGAAGGACTTAACAAAACTGTAACAAGGTATTTTGAGTGCAAGATTTTTCCTTGGGTAATGAAAACAAGAAATAGTCCCTGACTTTGAGGCTAGAAATGACCTCGTTGATAATGTGCTAGAGCCAGCACTGCTCGGTCTGCAAATGGGGTTATTATTACTGGCCCTAAGCTGGCATCACACCAGATGAGGTTCCCAACTTGCTGTGGACTTTAGTGCTGTGAATCCCAGCTTTTGCAAAGGGTGCTCTAAAAAACATCACCCTGTGTTTCCCACACATTTGAGCTAGGAAAGCCCTGATGGAAAGACTTCAAGGGATCCACCTTGCGCGTAGGTAAACTGCTTTTCACTTGAAAATATTGTGCCATGCTTGCTGTGACGTTGTGTCCCAGACATGTGCTGTGTGGCCATAAGGTATTTGTACCATTGTCCAAAACAACACAGGAACTCCAACAGGATGAAAGTGTGTTGTTCCAATCTCTCCCAGTGCTATACACTTAGTGGCTTTCTACATGCGTCTCCATACTGCCTCCCTTGAAAGTGGAGGATGGTGAGGTGGGGGTGCAGAGGGAGAACTTTCAAGCTGAAAGCCCCCCTTGTTCCTTCATGGAGCTGAGCTATGTCTGAAACCCACCAACTTTTCCAAGTCAGATTTCCCCTCTGACTCTTTCCAAAACACCACTGGCCCCAGGTCTGTGCATGTATGCCCCCAAGAACATCCAGGTCCTGTGTGCTTCTGCTGCCCCACAGCGTGCCAGCGTGTAGCAGTCTGCCCTGAAACCCCGAGCTGCAACAGGGTGCAGCGCCTCTTTGCTGTCCTATTCCTCACTGTTTGCCTCCTGGCTTTCCTGGCTACCTGGACTCTCCCTGCTGGTGCACATCTGCAATGCTCTCTTGCCAAGATGTTGCCTGGTCTCATCTGAGCCCAGATTATCGGGGTACATCTTTCTTGTCAGTCCCCAAATTGCTCCCTATTAGCTCTCTCACTAGCGGCACCCTCCCGGCTGCCCTGCGCTGTGCAGAGCTGTTGGGAAATCTCCCCCATGCTCAGCTGGCGGGCAGGGAGAGGGTGTGTGACCTGCACCGTGCAGAGCGCGCAGCGAGTCCCCTGCCAGGCACCTGCCACTGCTGCTGGAGGAGTCAGAGGGGTCACAGCAGCAGTGAGCAGTGCTCCCCAGAGGCAGAGGACGAGTTCGTGTCCCATCCGGATGGCTGCACAGGCCTGTCTGGCATGGCAGGGATGAGGAATCAGTGGCTGCGGCCATGGATGCCCTTGAGGAGGGAGGGGAAAAGGCGGGAGCCACACAAACGTGCCAGAGCAGAGCTCAAAATGTGCTGCCAGCATGCAAAACCCCCTGTCACAGCCCAAAGGCCGGTGGTGCTCTGGGAGAGAGGCAAAGGAAATCTGCTATGGTAGGGCTTGAAAGGCAGAATGGGCTGAAGGGCTGAGAATTGGGGAATAGCCAAAACTCAGTGCTGTGAAGAAGTCTGGCTCAGAAGAGCCTGACAAGTGGTTCTGGCTGTCAGAGGACAAGGGAGCGGGCAACAGGGGAGGCTCATGAAGAGTGGTGGGGCAAGGGCAGTCAGGGGATTCATGGGAGAAACACTAGCATCTCCTTGCCTTGACCCAAGCCTTGGTGTCAAGGTCTTTTGCTGGTGTCAGTGTCAGCAAATAGGAACTTGGAGCTTAGAAATGGATCCCACAATCACTTCAAGCTTCCCGCCTGATTGAGTTGTGACGCAGGGTGGTGCTGGGGTTGGCAAAATAAGAGAGGGGGCAGAACTTGCTAGATGGAGCTTGATGTTCCTCTTTGGCCAAAAAAAGTTACTGCTATGATTATTCACCCTTTCCAAGGCTATTAGTGGGCTGTAGGCGTAGAGGGTTTCAAGAAAAGTGTTATCCATTTAAAAGCCAGATAAAAAAATCAGCAACCAACTATATGTGAATAGAAATATAAATTTCTGGAGAGCCAAACACCTATTTCTTGTTACTGAGAAGCCAAGTATTTCTGAAAAACCTGGATCTTTGTTGCTTCTTGTAGTTTCAAATCTGATGCAGTTGCAGGTGGGGACAGTTCAGTGGTGGAAACTTTCACATGGATTAGTAGCACAATAGGTGCAGGAGCAGAGGGAACAGTTTGTGCATTGCATCACAGCAGCTAAGAAAGGCCTATATGAAATATCACCCTCCCATCAGCCACGTAGGCATACATCTCAATTCTTTCTTCCCCAACTGGCTCCTGCTTCAGGGGGCAATGAGGAATGGAGCGCTATGTTGGAAATACAATCACTGATTGCAGAGGAAAGGGCAGTGCTTGGTGAAGTGGTTATCATTCAAGCCTTGTGCCTGCTCCAGAAGAGCCAGGACTTAATATTCTTCCTGAGGAAAGGGAAAGGAAGGATGGAGTGGGGCAAACCACTGTGCATTTTAAACAGCTTTGATTCTGAGTTGGAGTTTTATGTTAAATACCATGATTCATCTCTATTTATTTTGTCAAGCAGTGAGCAAGCAGAAAGTCTAGCAGCTGAAATGATGTGCCTGAAAGACTCCTGGCAGGCAATCCATCAAACAAGTATTGATTAGTAGTGCCACAGGAGCCATTTTGCACAGTGAGACCTTTATTCTTTACTCTGACAAATGCTCACTTAGATGTAAATTAGCTGAAGGTGTCCTTCTCTCACACTGTAGGGCTGAACTGGGAATGAAGGTTTGCTCTTGTAAGAGCAGAAGTGTGGAAAGCATAGCGAGAGCCATGAGGGAAAAAAATATGGCTAAGATTCCAGGAGGTGGTTTTTTCCTTTTAAAAAAGGAGGACAGAAGACAAAACCAAAAATTCCCCCAAGGGAGATAGCATGGTATAACTGAAAAGTCCTCTAGTGGGCTGAAATGGCCAAACAGGCTTGCAGGTAATGGTGCTACGTAACAGCCTAGCCTCACTCACCTCCCATGGAGCATAATGTGAAGGAAATCAAAAGTGAGAAAAGTACAGTGGAGGTGCTAGTATACCATTTAGCCTTGCATTACAGGTGAAAACTTCCCTGCATTGCCCCAATAGTGCACATGTCAGTACAATGGCTGAGCCAAGCTTTGCTCTCCCAGAAGGGATCTGAAGATGCTGCCCTTGATACCTCCCACCAAATATTCCTCCTTAATTTTACAAATATTTCTAAACTCAGTGTAAACATCTGACTTCAATTTCAAGGCATTGGTTCCCATTGTACCTTTCTCTGCTTGATTAAACAGCCTTTCAGGATCCCAAATTTTCTCTCCCACAGAGGTGCTTTTGTGCTTCAGTTATGGCCTATATAGTTACTTCTTGAAGAGCTAAACAGACTGAGCTCTCCACTTCTCTCAGTAGCGGGCATCTGCTTGGATCCTAGCCTCAAATGCCTATTCTAGTTTTCTCAATGACCCTACTCATGGGCATTTCAAGTACCATTACAGGACACTGTGCTCAGACACAGTATTACACCTTTGGTTTCCTTCACATGGGCTGCAGAAACACAATCACACCTCTTGTCCTGCCCTTTGCCTCTCTGCAGAGACTTTGCAGAGGCACTGCTCATAATACCTGGTGCTGATAGCCAGAACAGAGCATTGCATTTTTTCTGGGCTCCATGGGGACCTCTAGGTGAATTTGCTCAGGATGGATGGCCTGTTGGCCTTTAAGCTCCCTAAGCTTCTTTTTGCCCTTGGCTATGAAAATAGGTGGTGGTGTTACTTCTGCTGGTGCCATGTCAAACTAACTTTTCACTGTTTTCCCCAAATAACTGAGGTATGTGGATCTCATTCTTGCATCGTAACTGAAACCTTCTCCCAAACTCATGAAAAATACATGGTAGTGAAACAATCAGTACGAGCCTATGCTTGGCTGTTTGTAAAGGCTAGATGAGCAGCACCTTGCCAGCTGTGGCTGGAGAGATCTCTACATGCATGATTTTCAGTCTCTCTGTGGGTGATGTACCCTTGATAGCTTGCAGCTAATGCCATCTCCCTCCTGGAATTAATTAGGTGTTGCCAGCTCAACAGTGAGTTCCTGGGGGTAGGACTGCAGATGATTGCAGTAGATGCTGTGCTCAATCTGTCAGCAGCTCAACACACCCATAAACACCAACCCATCAAGGTGGTATATTGGAAAGCCTCACAGGTGAACAGTTGTAGGCTGTTGAGTACAACAGCAGGGCAGAGGTAACATCTGGAGAATGTCCTGGGTTTTCATCCCCATAATGCTATAATGAAGCAGACAGTGCTTAAATGTCTGTAGCTTGTGGCTAAATGCTGACAAGAGTCTCTGCCTGCCCTGGGGATGAGTGTGTGGCAGGTAAATAACCCCAGGGCGTGGATGGTGACTCTGAGTGGAGGGCTCTGCTGCAGCTCAGGTGAGCGACAGCCCTGCTAGGTTGCCACATGGGCAGTGAAAAGGTCGGGGGATTCTGCTCTCCTTCCCCCTGCATCCAAGGAGAGCTTTCGGCTCTTTCTCAGATGTAATGCTGTCTTCATTGCCCGTGGAGGTCTTGGTCTGAGGCTCCTCCTGTACACTACCTTACTTCTCATCCTGGCAATATGCAAACACCTTGCTAATCCTTGATCTCTGTATGATATGGATTTAGTTTAGGTTTAGGTGACTTAAGACATTACTGTAGTCGAATGCCTAGTCCATCTCTTGGAAGGGTGTTACTGGACCTGAAATGAAGCAGTACATCCATGTTTCGTCTGAACATGGTTCAGCTTGCACCACCAATGCACCTGAAGTTGCATTAAAACAACTAGGTGATGACACACACACCCTATTATGTCCCAGAGTGTTAGATCATGCAGAAAATAATGTGGCAGAGAAGGAAAATGAACCAGTCTCTTCCAAACCACTGCCTAAATCTACTTTTTATCTTGGAGAAAATACTTTATTACAATGCTTTGGCTGCACTGATTCTGAACTCTTTTGGCTTCAAAGCAATTTTAACCCTGGCCAAACCTAAAACTGTATAAAATCTGTGCCTAAATGCATTTTTAGCTGAGGCTGGTGTGAAATATAACAATCTTAGCAAAGCTGTGACTTGTACTCTTTCAGATTTTTATGGGGTTTTTTGTTTGCTAATTTTTTTTCCTTTGCATCTAATTATTTCAGGAACAAGTGGCAGGGGAGAGGGTGAATGCATCTATAGAGACATGTTCAATTTCAGCCATTTAAACAGCAATTAGTTGTAATCTCTTCTAATTTATTCACTTGTGCAGGGTCTGGTATCACAAAATATTAATAAGAGCTGGACAGGGAATTCAATGGCAACAACCTATCTGTATGCATTTAATTGAGCGTTCAGCTTATTAAATTGTAGTGATAGTAGAATCTGAAGACACTCCACTGTGTAAACTGGTGTGACCTCACCTCTTCTACTCTGCGTTTATAGTCACTGGGGACTCTCAATACTTCTCTATTGCTCAGATATTGATTTCTCCTATTAGGGGCAGGCAGAAAAATCATGGAGAAGCACAGGGCAGGATCCAGCCAGGGCACTAGAAGAGGAACTATGAACCATTGGTGTCTAATTCCATCACTAACGTTGCAGGAAAGGGGTCAGAAGGCACACCTGCAGTCAGACATACACACTGGCTGCAAGGATTGACGGCAGCCAGTAGGGTCTCATGCACCACAGGCTGCTCTGCTCTGCCGCTGTAGTACCACTTCTTCAGCACTGCACAGTGCCTTTCTTTGCATCTCTGGGCTTCATCCTTGCAACACCTCAGTTTTTTTCCTGCTACATATGGATGCCAGCAACCATTAGGAAGATGCTGTAGGGCTGGTTCTTCTATGCAGCTGTCTAAAATGCAACAGGAAGAATTTTCCAAGGACCTAGCAGCACCTTTACTGATTTTTCTAGCTGTACAATTGGCCAGCCCACAAAAATGGGGCAAGGAGGGCATGGGGCGGGGGAAGCCAACAGAGAAGATGGAGCTGCCCATAAAGATATATGATCATATGTTTCAGCAGCAGTGTCATGCAGGCTGTGAGCTCTCAGTGCTCACCATATGGAAACCGCTGCTGTGCTCCGTAGTTAGTTACAGCCTTTGTTATTTCTCTTTGTGTGTTTTAAGCCTATTATTTGCAAATGTTTCCACATCCATGTGTTATTATGAGAGTGGAATTAACCAGCTGCCCATCCACCAAGCCATTCAGTATTTGAGGCATAGCCTTAAATTTCCATTTATGACTTCTCCTTCTGAAATGAAGTCCTGATCCTTCAGTCCCTGAATCTGCATGAGATTCTTGCCTTCCTCAGGCGCTTTTCCTAAACCCACTTTGCACTCACCCACAAATATTGCTAGTCAAGGGTGTAATTTCACCTAATCACTGCATGTTCACCTTCTGGGGAAGTTCAGGGGTTGCCCTGGTATGCAGGCTGCACATCAACACCAGGTCTAGTTGCTGCTTTCCTCACTATTCATTCTCAAGTGCTGAAAGCAAGTGAGTCAGCTGCTAAATGTTTCCTACAGAGCTTAACCGAGTAACACTTGTGAGGAGAAAAGCTCCTGTTTGCCTCCACCTCGCTTTCAGCAGCAAAAGACCATCTGAAGAACAGTGACAGACTTCTCCTTTATGATCTTTCCATCGCACCAACCCACTGGAGTAGTTAAATCTTCCATTTTGGTGCCAGTAGGTGGCATTGCTTACTCTCTTAAATGCCTGAAAGCTAAGCAAAACATTCGGCCTTGCCTTTAGAGGTACGCTGTTGAAAAATCTCGAAACCTTTCCCAACACTGCAACAGCATCCAAATCCAGGGTCTAAATTTAGGCTTGAAATTAATCTGGTTTCTAACCACCAGAGGAATGAAGTTGTGTGAGTACTTCCCTGCTGGACTTACAGGGGCAGAAAAACTAGGTAGCTTTATGCTGTAACATGATAAAATTGTGAACAGGGTGGCATGGTGTGGTTACCTGTGTTATGACCTTGTAATTTCTACAGTGGTGTGCTCATGCAGTCTGCTCAACGGAGCTGGGCCACTGACAATTACAGCACCATCTTGCGCTGGGTTGCAACCATGGTTGCAATCATGTTGTGTCACTCCATGCCACAGACTGCCAAAGATGTGGCTGTGCCATCTGTCTTCCCAATGGATAGTCATTTCCTGTCCTGGAAATAAAGCACATGGGACACCATCTCTCATCATAAAAAGACTGGAGTTTTCCAAGTCGATGTTGAAAGTTCCTGGGTTTGGCACTGCAAATGCAACTTTGCTGAGAATCAGCACTCCAGGAAAGGGAACTTGGCAGGCTAGGGACAGCTATGGTGCCATCACAGGAGATGGCTATCTACAGGCTAAGGGGGAGAGGAGAGGCATATGAGGAGAAAGGCAAGCAGCACAAAGGCAATTGGAAGTCTAAGTGATGAATGCCCCCCAGGCATTCTGCATCCAGGAAAAAATACACAGATATACACATTACTCCAGGGAAAACCTCAGGGTCTCTTGACTCTTTGTGGGCAAGGAATCTCCTGGAGGACTCTCCCAGCACTCAGCACCACTGGATTAGACTTATGAGCAGAAGACATATACTTGTTCCACTCACGAGGGGACTACTGAAAGGGACAGGATACATTCAGTAACATGCCCAAGATCACCCTGGACACCTGTCTCCAAAGCAAGGGCTTAACCATCGTGCCACATCCTGTCTCAGGGAAGTGGAGGTCCAAGCACAACTTTTTATCCAGTCATCTCTGTGTCATCACATCCCAGATCAATTAACACAAGGTGTCCCATTGCAACAGCTAACATGGTGTGCTTTGAGCATGATGATGACAGATTGCGTGATTCACCTGCTTCCTCTGAGGGTATGCTCTGGGCAGAGGACAGCCTGTACAAAAATGTTGAGCGGCTCTCTGAAAGAGAACCAGGTCCAAGTCAGCCCTGGACCACTACACAGCACAATCATGGAGCATGGGGAAAGTTTTATGAGCTGGTGAAAGCATTGTTTTGCCCTCCATCAGGCTGGTCTGCTTCTTGCTGTCAGGATGATATACTGCACATACCAGTGCTCTAGCTCCAGTACCCAGGGTGACTGCCTTTCTCTGCACAGCAGGTAGACCACTATTATCTCAGCTATGCATGGCATCTGACACAAATATGGGATGCATGTGAGGCATCATGCAAGCTGCTCATGGCAAAGGCAAACAGGCCACTCTTGGCTCTACAGTGATCTTCTCCTACCATGTGCTGTCCCTGACTTCTCATTAAGAAAGGCTTGTTGGGCTGCATGTTGGCTCTTTCAGGAGTTGAAATATGCCTAATGGACCAGACCCTGCATGATCTCTCCTGATCCTTGATCTACACCGCTGAGATGCCACCCTAGGCCTTGATGGAGTAGGAGTAAGGCTCACCTGGCATGGAACCTGAGCCATGTGGAAGACACCCCATCAGCAAGACCTCAGGACACAGACAGAGACTAGGCCCTTTCCCTCTTCACCCATACCTGAAAGGTCCTATGTTGTACCACACACCTCAAACTGCTGACCAGAGCTGATGATTTTGGCCCCTGAACACCAGCTGTACAGCAAGAGCAAGGCCTGGAGAATACATTTCCTTATCAGATGACCATTATTAAATACCTTTCAGTTTGTATCATAATATTCCTTTGTCCCAGACTGAAGACTCCTGAATGAAGAATATAATTAGCATCAGATGATGTTCACTGTGAATTAAAAGACTTTCGATTCCATTGTATATTAATTCTATGGAGCCTACTTAGATTACACTTTCATGATTTATTTTTAAGTTGCGGCAAAGTACTGGAGCCTATTCTTCTTGGAAAGTGACGTATGACAAGCTGTGGGATGTTCTCCTGGCTGGAGTCAAATTGTCTGCTCACATAGTGACTTTACCATTTTTGGTTGCAGACTCTTACAGAAAATTTGAGGGTGATTCAGTTTCCTAAACATATGTACCCAGCACCATTTTAGACATTCCCGGGGTGTCCAAACCCTCCACCCAGAATAGGGAGATCTGGCATAGCACCTGTGGGCCCACAGGGTTCACAAACTATTGGCTGCAAGGTACAGCTTTGGTAGCTGGCCCTTTTGTTAAGCAATATAGATTTTTTTTTCTTGCATATTCACATGTCAATGGAAAAATAGTGTTCTTTAACACTGGAGGAGTTAAGGGGGAATTAGCCTCTTGGGCTAATAGTCAGCTCATCACCTGCTTATTCTACATCATGCCCAGAGTATCTCAGCCAGAATGGACTTGCATAAGAAGGGGAAAAGAGAAGAGGAAGGGCTTCTATGGTAGGAAATCATGGGTTAAAATAAACCGTTGAATGTGCAGCTTGTCCACTTGACAATAAGAAATTACATACACCTCTCTTTGACTTGTGCAATCAAGGACCTCACAGCCAAGTAGAAGGCAGTTTATGCTTCAGCAGAGCGATTTTTTTTTTTTTTGCCTCTGCTTTCTTTTCCTGTGCAGTTAGGAAATCCCACTCCTCCACCTGTGGCCACAATAGCCTTGGCTGCAAGTTTCATAGGTCAGGCTGACCTAGGTTGGCCTGTTCCTTCGATTGAGAGAGTCCTCCAGACAAAGCAGAGGCACAAAACACATGCTGTCTCCTTCTCAGACTTGGCTGGGGCCCTGCTCTGCTGTTGGCAGCCCTTCCTTTACTCTGTCTTTCGTCTTGCAGGGTATATCATCACTGCCATGACATCCACTCCTTGGGACTGAATCAGCCTTGAAGCAACCTGCTTGGGTACACGTTGTGGCATTGCTGTGGTAGCCAAAAGCTGAGAACAGCTTAGCTGCCTGGGCGTGTGTGACTGGTGAATGTGGAGCTCCTTGTCCTCACAGTGAGCCACTCACTTCTAGATGTGCTGCTTCTAGGAGTGTTTCAGGCTCTGTTACAAGAGCCACATTGGTTGTGTTGACTATGGAATGGGAAGGAAGACGACAACAAAGGAAGAAAATATGACTCCTCACTTCTCACGCTGCACATACCTGTGTGTCTTGACTTCAGAGAAGGATCCTTACTGACTAATATAAAAATAACTCTTTTTTTAAAGAAAATGACACTGTTGTCTTTCCTGCTACTCAGGACAAGCAAAGCCTAGGATTTAGTACCAAAATAGATCACCTGTCCAGAAGGTTTTGGGAGATTTTGGATGCTGTCACTGACATGGGTGCAGCACGCTGCTCTCTGGAAAAGGAGGGCCGTGGTGAAAAAAGGGGCAATGCAATGCCTCTGAAGGATGACAGTGCTGGAGAGCCATGTTGGCACTTCCCTCTAGCACAGGCATCCAGAAGAAATGAGAAAGCATGTAAGCAAGTGTCAGTGTCTTTATTTGTTTCTAAGTGTCTGTAGGGCCTGCAAAGCCCCATCAGGAGGGGAAGCATGTGCCCAGGATATGCAGCTCCTTAGGACAACTCGTGGGGCCCGAAAGCTAAACAAACCACCCAGGAGCACAAGAGGGCGTAAAATGACAAATTGTTCTAACATTGCATGTGTCCCTGAAAGGCCGTGAGACTACTGGATTAGCAGCCAACGGATATCTCTTCATTAGCGAGGAGACAGAGTAATAAGCTAGTCGGAACATGCCACAGACAGAGTGGCCTCATGTTTCCTTGCAAGTGTAGTCAATGAATCCCAGAGCTCTTTTCTTCTATTTATAGCCCATTAGCAAGCACCGGCGTCGACCTGAGGTGTGCCGGATGCTGCTAGTTGTGCTAGGCTGGAACTTGGAGGCACTGCCCGAGGCCAGGGTCCTGCTTTCTAGGACTTTCGCATCCCAGGCACGTAGTGAAAGAGTTTTTCACCCTCCATGAGGTCCAGTGTCACTTGAGTACAAAACCAGCTACCAGACACCCAGCTTCTTATCAAACCACTCTGTGAGCAGGTTTGAACTGGGTATCAGGGGTTTTCTCCTCCAGTTCAGGAGCAAGTCCTTCCAAGGCCATAACAGTTATTGGTAGGGAGTTGCCATGGCTGTGCTTGGCAAGGAGCTATGAGCTTTCGGAGCAGTGCAAGAGTGCACATTGAATATGCCTGTGATTGCTCTTCTCCTAGAAATATCAATTGGCCAAGATCCTCAGCTGTGTAGTGCTGTGGACCTCAATGTGTCTCCTGCAGAGTTTGGCAGATGAAAGACCCAAGGGAGGAAACTGAGGCATAGCAAAATGTTTAGGCTCTTTTGATGGTGTTTGTGGTCCCAGAGTGGGACAAACCATCACAAGATCTTTTGCCCATGACAAACATTAGCTGACCTCCATACGCCAGGGTTTTGAGTGACTGATGTCTTTCAGATGAAGTTTGAAATTCGGAATTGCAGTATGCCTTCCTTTCTTCCTACAGTCTTTTAGCACCTCCTTAGGACTGCATAATTGTGTTTCAGATCTTGGGGGTCACCATTTCTTTAACAGCTCACCAGAAAAAGGTATTGACTCACAGGCCACAGTTCCTGCCTGCCTGCCTGCAGACCTGAAATGCCTATGCTTGAGGCCTGCAGCGGATGCATCTGAGAGAAGATATGAGACAAAATTACTCTAGTTAGGTTTACAATCTCAATATTGAACATGATATCTGAACTGAAGGTAGGAATGGGGATTACTTGCTTTAGGACAGAGATTGCTTGCTTCAAGCATCTTTAAGACTTAAATGTGTTTCATCTTCAGTGTAATAAGCTGTCTATGGTCAATTTGCTGATGGTGAGAACCTGACGGCTGAAAGAGAGCTACAGGTTAAATGTACTGATCATCCCCATTGGAATAAATTCTCCTGCAGCAAGTGACCTTTCCTGAGGCAAAAGCGTATTAAGAAATATTTCTGAACTTCTTAGCTTGCATTTAATATCAGTAAATAATGATGAAAATTTAAAATAGCTCAGGACTAGCAATATGTTTCATAATTTGCGTAATACTGTCTTTTTCCTAACTGTACACTAGGGATGAATGGTAGGAGTTTATGTCCTGTTGCATAATTAACCAATTCATGCTGTTCTTTCCTGATTTTTCACAACAGTTTGGATACTTATGTAGCATAATGATGGTCTTCTCCCTGGAGATTTTTGTTCTTTCTTTTGCATTTCACTGCTTGTGATACAAATCTATGGGAATACCCCACCCCCGTTAACTTTAACTTTCTCTGTCTTGTCAGTAGCCCTCAAGAGGCTTCCTCCTTTATCTTTTCTATCTAATGATGTTTGTATTGGACATGCAAATTCTTTTTCACTTTTTCATATTTCCCCTGCCCTCACCTGATGTACCAGAAATACTCTTGGGTTCCTTGCCCAGGGCACAGAAAAACAGTAATGGATCTTCCCGAACTGTGTGTATTTTTAACTCTTATGTCTGAAGACCCAACCTGGAACATAAAGGAGCTCCCATACTTTTCCTGCAGACAGTTCCCTCTGTAATGGCTTGTTGTCTGCTTTTGATACTGTCTGCTAATGCTGAGTTCTTCCAGAATAATTAATGGATTTGGGTGCCCAGTTTAGAAATAAATGGGTGTCAAGTGTTCCTCTAAGAAACTTTGAAATCTCTGGGCCACAGCATGAGATATGTGTCTTGACATCCTTTTTCAGACAGCATGCAGTGGCAGCACTCTCTGAGTTGGATCCGGCCCTGAAACTGTTTTGTTTTCTTGTTCATTGAATCCTATCTGTCATCCAAGAAAAACAACTGGAACTTTTCTCTAGCTAAATTAGCTGAACAGCTCTTAGAGCTTGTGTTTGACTTTCTGGGGGCTGAATTGTATCCTTGAGGGATAAGGAACAAGGGAAAAATGTAGAAAGTGGCTGCCAGAAGTTGGTGGTAGGGAGTTGAGTAGGTGGAGGGATAGCAACAGCATCATCTTTGTCCCAGAGAGTTGTTCCACTTGACTCTCTTGGGGTTTACAGAGCTGAACATGTGAGTGGGAACGGCTGCGATCCCAGCTGTTTGCCATGACACTCTGTGGCTTGGAGGGGCTTAAAGCGGTGAGTGCTGCCCCTTTACTGGGGAAGAGGGGGCAAAACATACACAACATGATACTTAGACTCTCTTTTTCTACTTATTTCTCAGCAGACAACATTGTGTGCTGGGTCTTCAGTCAACCGAAGTCTTATGAAGGTGATGTGTTTCCAGTTAGGATGCACTTAAGTGCTTCAGTGTGCTAACTCAGTGCTGGGTCAGGCCATTTCTGTGTAAGGGCTTAATGCACCTTGGAGGCCCTGCTTGAAATCCATGACAAGGTTTCACAGGGAAGCTATCAGATAATCAAGTTAGTTTCCAGCATAACACCCTCTTTCTTTTGTATATTCATATGTGGAGACAAATATAAACACTTGATACAACCAAATTGCAAAAACCCAATTAATGAATGAGAAGGCTCAGAAGGTGGTGAGGACATACTGCAGCTGTATTCAAGTAGTTTTACAATGGAGTGTTTTCAGTTCTCAGTGTGCACATCAACCTTCCATCAAATACCTGTCCCCAATGTTGCACCAACCCCCAGATTCACCACAGAGAGATGGTGTTTGCAGGTCATAGATAAGCATCTGTTGTGGATGTTGAGTTGCATTTAGCAATCACTTGGCTGGGCTGGTTGCAAGGCAAGTTCAGTTCATGCAATTTCAGCTGTGTACTCCCTCCAGGGCATTGTGTCAGACAGGAAAGGCCTCTAACTTTTAAAAAGGTCATGGCTTGACTCCCAAGGGACTTAGTTTGCCCTTCTCTATCCTTGGGGAAGACGTTAATTTTCCAGTGGGTGTGGGTGTAGAGAGAGAAAGGATGGTGTAAGGTCTTGGAACAAAACATCAGGCTGGGGTTTAAGCAAGTTTGAGGCTAGAGGGGAGAGGACTGATTCTTCTCTCGGGTTGTTAGGCAGTGATTTATTGAGATGGTTTACTCAAATGCAAGGACGCTTAAGCTCAAGTTTGATTTCACTGGATTGAAAGAGAAAGGCATGTTCTCAAGTGAGAACAAGGCAGAAAAGTGATCAACACAAGAAAAAGATTTCAAAAAGGGGTGTATTCATGCAATACAGATGTCTATGAGCACAGCTGAAAGAAGGGGCTTGTCACATGAGACCTTATCAGTAGAAGAGCAGTAGCAGCATCTACTCCAGCTCTCCATTTTCCCAGTTTGTTTGGTAGGTTGGGTAGCAGTGTGAGAATGAGTAGCCACCAAAAAAAAAAAGAGGACTGGTCAGAAGAAGAAATTAATAACTGAATTTACAATTTATGCACTTTTATTCTCAGCAGGATTTTTAATTTTAGCAAGAAATAAAGTATTTTTCATTAAAACACTGTCTTCTGGTTTGACCACATATTCTGAGTGTTTTAAAAGGCCAGAAGTCTTTCCAGCTTGTGCAGTCATAGCACACAAAGCTAGTGAACTGAGCCTACTTGAATTCATGTTGAGTAGATGGGAAGCCTCCTTTGTGCTATCCAGAGGTTGCAAGAATTATTTGGCATAGAAAATAGCAAACTTATGCATGAATCTGCTGTATTTTTGCAGAGTTGGTGGGGCCCTGGAGTTACTGGAACTTCAGAATCTCTTTTCATGACACTTCTCACAAGGGCTGGTGTATACACCTTGGTACTTTGAATTTTGCGTTGGATGTTACAGCAGTGCTACAAGCAACACAGACCGATGGATGGGCCAGGCTACATCACTGTGTGGCCATTCCAAAATTTTGCCTCGAGAACAGGTTCTTAAGGAAAGGCTGGCAGATACACCAGTTCATATGACTAATGCTAGTTAGCTGGCTGACACAAAGGAATATGTGCCTCCAGGCACAGCATACTGCGTTCAGCAGCTGTTGCACACTTCACACGTTCCCAGAGGCCATGCCTTCCTAGGGGTTTGTCCATGCAAATTTCACACGTGGTTTTGGGATGCAACAGTCCTCTTCCTCCAAACTGTTTCCCTTCTCCAGTGCCTGGAGCAACCCAGCCTATAGAGGTTTTGGAAACTTAGCTTTTGCAAGGCACGCTGTGATTATTGGATGACAGGTGGTAAGGTAATATATCATTGCTGTAAGTCTCTTGCTCTTTATGCCAGCTTCCAGCCATGGTGAAAAGTTTGAGGAAGGGGATTTCTCACTGAGCATCAGAGAGTGCAGAAGGAGTAACTAGGCACAGATACACACACTGACATATTTTGGCAGGCCCCCAGTAGGAAAATAATACTGCCCCCTACTCAAGTCAATCAATGCTCCCAGCCCTGTGCTTCAATAGCACGAAATTCTACCAACAGGTTGGGCTGGGAGCAATAAGCCAGTTCCTTTGCAAACCCTATCAGGATAAGCAGTGATTCTCCTCTTTGAGGAGGTATCAGATTTTTTTTCCACACGTGTAAACTCTTTGTTGCGGAAGGATGGTCATCTGGCCAGGAAGAAGTTGCACCAGAGAAGGTTTAGGCTGGACATTAGGAAAAAATTTTTCACTGAAAGAGTTATCAAACATTGGAACAGCCTTCCCAGGGAGGTGGTTGAGTCATCATCCCTAGATGTGTTTAAAAGCCATGTAGATATGGTGCTTGGAGACATGGTTTAGTGGCAGACCTGGTAGAGTAGGGTCAATGGTTGGACTAGATGATCTTAAAGGTCTTTTCCAACCGAAACGATTCTATGATTCTATTCTATGATTCTATGATCTAGTAAAAGGTCTTGTTTCACTATAAGGAAACATTAGACTTCACTGCCAGCTATTGCAAAGTTACTAGTAGCTGATAAGAGCTGATTTACTGTATCTAGTCTGATATTCCAGAAGAAAATACCTTTCCAGACAGAGCAAATCGGACAATTGTACAGATGCCAAATTATGAAAAATCATTTATTTTTTTCATGTATTTGCATTTTCAGATTCAATTTCCATATTTTTTAATTTATGCTGCTACTATAAAGCTCTGGAAATTATTTTTTGGGGATAGAAATATTTCAGTTTTGACAAAAAAAATAATTTAAAAATGTTACAGATTTTTTTTCTTCAGAAAAATAAAAATCTGAAAGGGAAAGGAAATAGAAAGCTCAGAGGCAGAAATTTAAAATGTCCAGATAAACTTAAGACTAAATATATCATATCCATACAGATGTGTTCATACCTCACTCTGTAGGAAAGTGGACAGCTAACCACTTTTTGTTCTAATTGGTCAAAGTCAAATTGGAAGGGCTGGTCCTGCAGCATTCATTCAGAGCACGAACCATGCACCTATATGCATAGATCTGTATGCAGAGACCTGCCTGTCTGCATGAAGTCCCATGTAAGTGGGAGCATGCGTGATTAATGATGTTTGTGACACTGAGTTTCTCTGCACAAGCACAGGTGATCTCCTGCAGAGATCCCAAAAACACAGATCAAGAAGTATGGCAGCGGATTACCATTAAGAGTGATATTTTTCTGCCAGGATCAGGGAAGCTGGCGTGTTTGTAGTATACTTCTCCGGCTAGTACTCTTCCAGCAAAAGGAAAGGAGATATGTGTCTTACCCTGCCAGCTGGACCAAGTTTAGAGCTGCTTAGCACCTCTAAGATTGGCACTTGCACAGGTCACAGAGCAGCTACATTGGTCTTCACAGATTTACGTGGAATAGTCAAATGGAAAGTAGTTGGATGAAGGAGGAGATTCAATGAAACAAAAAAACCCTTACAGCTGAAATACCTGTGTGAGGCCAAACATAACTACACATTAAACCCATCAATAATCAACAGCTACTCATTAAATCAAAAAATGTTCAATATTCAAATTTGATTTCAAGATCTGGATGGTCATCTACTTTTCTACTTTTTAAAAACAAATTTGAAAGGAGGTTCCAAACCAGGAAGTTTTAAAAGCAGTGTTTTGCTTTAAAAAGTGTCAAAACAAAAAGGTTGGGTGGTATTATTTTTTAATCTTGAACAATTTGGTTAATTCAGCACAAAACTGCAAAATACTGTGATTGAGTCATAACAGAAGTTTTCAAAACCAAGAACTGTTTAGGTTGAAAATACTTTGCTGAGCTCTATTTCTGCCTGGAAAGAGAAGCCTGCAGCTGTTCCATCATGAATTATCTGTGGAGCACTGACTCCTTCCTTTACCGTGCCTAATCAGCCCCAAATTTGCCTTAATCCATTAGCTTTGTTTGCTCTGTTGTCTGTCTCTGCTTTATCTTGGGAAGGAATAAAGGTGACAGCCCAGAACCAAACAGGTTGGAGACTGTCCTCTTCAATTGCCTGCAAAGCAACTCACAAGGTGGGTCTCCCCTCTAATCGGGGTCCTGTAATGTCCCTAGAACATAAGGAAAGAATTTTTTTAGATCTCCCTTGTGAAAGTAAAACTCTTATGTAGGAACTGGTTTTTCCGTGTCTACAGGTGGAAGTGCCTTTGAGGCTAATTCTTTTTTTTCACAAAGCTTTCTTCTCCCCAGGCTGTTAAGGAAGAGAAATACACAGGCCAAACCAAAGAAATATAAAAAAAGGTATCTCTGCTTGGCTGAGATGACAAACCAAAATATCCAGATATGAACTGTTGAAGGAGTCAGAGGGTGGCTTTCCACTAGTTTTCTGGGAAACATAAATAAATTATAAAAGAATTATTCAGTAAATCTGTTTGGAGATTAACAAGGAAGAGAAAACCAGGGCAGCTTGTGAACTGTTCACTAATCCTAAAAGGGGTTTGAAGCTCTCAGGAATGAGGGCAAGTCTCATGTAAGCAGGTAGTTTAAGTAATACTCCTCTTCCAGTCCTGCAATTACTTACAACACACAGCTTGCATTACAAAAGAGTAAATGTTTAGCCTTCATGGCCACAGAGAAGAGTTTGACAAGAGAATGTTAAACCACAAAGACCAGAAGGCAAATAAAAAATACCCCAGCATTTGTCTTTTGAAACAAAACAAAGAAAGCCTAGCAGTTTTTAAGCTAGACTGAGTAGTGTTCATTCTGTCTGCTGTGTGTATTTTCTACAGCTTCTTCTCAGGCCTGTCAGTTCAGGCCTCTATCCATACTCAGCCAAATTTGTAAAAAACCACAAGGTTAAAACATATATATGCAATTGGATGCACCCCTGCTTCTTCATGTGGTGGAACAGGTATGCATGGGCTCAGTTCAGGCACAGCCCACCTCTCCTGTGGGGGAGGGCAGTGTCATCCCATTCCCAGCATCTCCTCGCATTTTCTGCAGTGGCATTTATGACAGGTTTAGGTGGCATTTCCGAGACCTGAATTCAAGATCACCTCTAGGTCAGAACTACTGCCGCCAAAGAGAGTCCTGCATTTTGTCCTCCAGAGTGCTAAAGTATCATGCAGCCAAGCATCTCCAGAAGTAGCCCATGACCAGTAAATGCAGATGTCCTCAGAACAAGCCACCTCTGTTAGGAGCAGTTTGAGCACATGGAACAGACAGAATCTGCTTTTTGCAGAACAACCTGTACTACAGCTGCTAGATGGGAAAGTGCTGTTTGGTTCTGTGCTGGGGGCAAGCTGAGGAATCCAGCAGGAGCTGAGTGGGAAGGCTGAGCACCCAGAAGACTGAGGCCCTTCAGTGGTCTGTGGGAAATTTTGTGCAAAACAAAATTTTGCCAGGTTTACATCAAAATGGCCGCAGAAAAGCCTCAATGCTTGGAGGAAAACGTAAAATTTAATTTCTTCCCCCTGAAGAGAAAAAGCCTAGCTCTAGCAATGAAGGCCTTGGTGCAGCATGGATGTGCTGTTGGAAGCAGCACCCAGCTGGTGGTGTGCCCCCTTGCCCAGCAAAAGCTCATCCCATCCAGCAGTCCAGGGAGGTGGCGGGCAGCTTGCATGGGGATCTGCTGCCACCAGTGAAGCAGACACATTCCTGGGACCTTCCCACTTGTCAGAGGGAGTTTTCACTGCATCCACATCCCCATCTCAGCTATGCGAGTCCAGAATGCTGTATGCGCTAGGAACTTGTCCAGCTGATTTTACTTTCCCAAGATTTTTAGGTCAAAAAAATTTTTTATGTTTGTCTTAGGCCAAAAAAACGTTTTTATGTTCCTACATGCAAGGGCCTGGAAGTCTTCGTTCTTACTCCAGTATAAAATAATACCTAAGGATGTGAGTGACTTTAAACATCATGACCCTAGAAAATTTGAGGAAGAAGTTCACTCAACAACAAAGGAACCAATATTCTGCATTCCCAGAGTTCTCATGGCATCAGACCGCCTGGAAATCAAATTCACATGTCCCTAATTATTTAACAGGAATTCTTAAAATTCCCGCAGGATAAATAATTTGAAACAACACACAGAGCTATTTTGCCTGTTTCCTGGGGCAAATTTATGTCATAGTTTGGTTAGTTACAATGTTATCAGCTGCCTTGGAAAAACAGGCTATGCTCATACAACCATTACCTAATTCATGCCTGGAGTCTGATCCTCAGAGATTTCTAAGCCTTTTAGTGGTCTCTTGAATAGCCTCTTTATAACTTTAAACATACGGACATTTACTGAGGTAGCTGCCATAGTAAGTAAACAGGAAAGTTTATAAGAATAGCCATTTTTTTTTGGCAGCCTACCATCTACACAACTGCAGACTTGTGTATAAACACACATAGCTACTTTTTCCCCCCTAGACATGAAAACAAAAATTCCCTAATGGACTTCAAGGACATGCTGAGAGATGTGAATGTGAACGAGGTGAAGGTGCTGGTGGAGCCTGATATCATTGGTGTCCCGAGGAGATGGAGGCAGCAAATACTTCTCATGCTTTCCATTATTTATTCTGGTTTTATACCCATTAAGAAGGCTAGTGGGTGGGAAGTCTTTCCTGCCAAAGGTAGTCTGCACTTTGGGTCTCTTTCCGCTCCTGACTTTATACACAGCCTTGGGGCAGGCCATTTCAATCTTTGGAGCCCCAGCTTCCTGCTCTTTCTGTAAAGTGCTTACACATGGCCTTAGGAGCTGCAGAAGACAAGAGCTGCTGCCAGCGCTTTCCTCTTGAGCAGCAATGGGGTCTCGCTGATGTTTGCTACAGCACTAGAGAAGCACTGGGACACAGCAGGAGTGAGTCAGGAGGAAGATACTGTCAGAGACCATCAAAGCAGCCAAATTTCCATCTGCTCTGTGTGTGCTCTGGCTGGTGGAGAGGGCCTTGATGTGGACTGTCTGGATTTTCTGCTTCCAGGGCAGCCCTTGACACCCGGGGCTGGTGCCCCTGGACTCCAGCAGGAGCTGGAACATACCTCTTCTCTGGCGTGCCATGTGGCAATGCCTCCAGTGACAGGTATGTGCCTTTCACATTAGAAGTGTCAGGCTGAGCACTTTGGGACTTTAAAAACAGCAAAAAGCTTCCCCGGATTTGTGGCTGCCATGAGCAGATGATGTTGATGACATCATTTGGTGCCCTGAAGGCCAAGTACTTCCTGCACAGGCTCTCTCTGAATGAAGGGCCCTCAGGGAAAATGTCATTTTCCAACTTGGAGAATCCTGTCTATGGGCTCTGAAGCCCTCCATGACCAAGGAATCAGGTCTGCCATTTTTCAGTCTCCTCCCATAGTTTGCATAGTGATTGGGGTCGACTGATGAACTGTGGGATCTTGTTGCTGCAGCCCCTGCCCTCCCTCTCCCCTTCCTCTCTTGTTTGTAGCTCCTCTTTGTTGCCATGTCTTCATTTTGGCAGGAGTATCCCTGGGACAGGGACCACTGCTGTACATGTTCATACAAACTGTCAGCATACTTGTCAAGACAGTGAAGTAACGCGACAAAAGAAGTGGGTGGAAATAAATACTATTTATTAGTTATTTACATGGGGCAAATAGAATAGAGCAGACAAGGAAATCTTATGGTGCATATGCAAACTTGACCTGTTTCCTGTTCATAGTTTGAAGACAGATCACTAGCTGAGTTCAAGCTTTGCCTGACAACTTTTAAATCTGCATGAGACCTAAAAATTGATGCATATAGAAGTTAGGAGCACAAAATCACTGCAGGATCCTTCTGTAGTTCCTTGAGGCACTACATGAGTGTGCTTTGACTGCAGGCAGGCCGAACTGTCCTTTGGGAGCACACCCCTCACTCCATGAGTGGTTGGGTTGGGTGTCCACAGCAGGAGTGTTGGGCCAGGAGGGAGTTTTTACCCACCAGTTGCAAAATCCCAGAGCAGCAATGCTAACTCAGCCTAAACTTTAAATGAAAATTAAAACAAATTCCCTTTGGGATGAGACGGAAATGTCAGCCCAAGGAGGAATCTGTTCTCAGTAAGTTGCGAGTGACTGAAGGAGATACAAATTGGAATCCAGCCTTGGCTGCGCCACACACCATCTGTCAGCCTTGCAGAGCAAAATAAAGGAAAAGCAGAAAGCGTGCGATTATCCTTTCCCTCGCTGGAGAGCCCAGAGGCCAGAGAAGTGCCTTTTCTTTCCTGATACATTTCTCGAGATGGAAATGACACATTCACTTTCCCACACTGGCGACGCCATGCATTTCTCTCTTGTCCTACTCGCTCTCCCTTTGGCAAGCAGGGACATAGACTACCAGGCTGTGACCTGAGTGAAAAGGCTCTGTCCCCAGGGTTAGAGAGATGAGTTTAGCAAATTGCAGGAGAAGAACAAGAGAGAGCAGGGGATGCTGACGGCTCTCCACCAGGCACCCTGCTGGCAAGACGCAGGGGCTTGCTCCTGCCTCTGTGGGCACCCGAGCACCGCTGGGGCTGGGCACTTTCAGTCAAGCAAGAGCCCTTCTCTCTCCTTCTCCCCCCTGCCCTTGCACATTTTCGTAACCTTGCAAAAGTTTCAGACAACGTCATCTTTAACCTACTGCAGGCAGGGCTTGGGAGCCACGTGAGGGACAGCAAGCAGGACCACAGTTGATCAGCACACCAGCCCCATGGCCAATGAGTGGGGAGCTGGACTACACTCCCCTACACGCCACCCCAAAAGGGGTGCAGGAATGTCTCTCCCCTGGCATTGCATTTTGAAAGCTATGTCTGGCGAGACAGCTAGCTGACTTTGGCAGGCGCTATCAGCAGCGTGATAATTAATTAAAGCACAGTTGAGAAAATTGTAGTGCAAGCTTACTCTGCAGCCAGATCCACAGTTCACTAGCAGAGCAGGGCATCCTGCCCTAGCCCATATCTCTTTATTTGAAGGAGTAGGCAGCTTGCATTTTGCAGTGAAAATAAGAGAGCGGGAAGAAGAGGGATGAATCCTTGTGCTAATCAGTGGGAGAGGACCTTGTCTGCAAGATAAGGCAACCTGGGAACAGAACAGCAAGTCATACCAGAGCAATAGGAAGGATAAGCAAGGCAAGACAGCTAAAGGCTATTTTACACATGGAGGATCCCCTCCTCCTGTTGCCTGTGTGGCACTGAACAGTCAAGGAGCCTCTCTGCAAAACAGAAAAAATGAGCAGGAGGAAGAGGTGCCCTATTGCCGTCAGAGCTGCAGCTGCTGCACAGCTTCCCCATGTGTTGCTGTAGCCCAATTAGTCATCACGGATGCAGGCGGGGAAACTTTGAACAAACTTAAAGTAGGAGAAAATCAATCCTTTCTTGTTTGTTTGAGCTTATTAGCACGCAAATCACCTGGAAGCTCACTCTGACTTTTTGGATTTAATTTCACTTTTTCTCCTCTCGGGGAAAGAAGAGAAAATTTGAATATTTATGGGGAGAAAAAAGACTTCCTTCATACTTGCATTTCCTAGACAGAAGAAGAGCAGAACATGTTTTTCGCTTGTTTCTAAGCAGACACTTTTGTTGGAAGACCCCTCATCCTCAGCTATCAAATCTTTTATATGAATAGAATTAAAGCAGCACAGGAATTTTCAAAGTTAGTGTTAGTCTCCCTCTCTTTCTTCCCCTCCTCCCCTTTTGCCCTCTGTTTCAAGCTGTCTTTGGAGTATTGCTGTGGAAATGAAATTTTGGGGTTGATTCTCCTCTTGCTTGCTGTTGTGTGAGGCTGGTGAATTTGGTCAGGGTTTAGCACAGCTGCACCACACAAGCCAATGATGCCCACATTGTATTAGAGACACTTGTAAGCTTGTTTTGACTTTAACCTTCCACATGGTCTGTGGGTGCAAGTACCAGCCTAGTTATGCAACTCCTGTCTCCATTCCTCCAGACTTCCCTCCCCTCCTTGTTAGAAATAATGTATTTTAGCTCTCACTCTGTTACCTTCTACCCACTTCAGAATCCCCAAGTACTATAAATCAGGCTCTGTTTTACAGATGGAGCTTTGCTTTCCCCTATAGGATTATGTAAAATACAGAGGAAGGAAAACTTAAATGTTATATGTTGATCTCACAAATTGAGGAGAGACAGAGCCAATTAAAATTTGAAATATTTATTTAGCAAGCGGCAGCAAGCAAAACAGCGCTGGGCGGCCCGGGAGTCCCACTCCACCGACGGCGCGCGCTTTACCCCCTCCAGAGTCCTCTTCTTATAGTCCGTGGCTTTTGCTGGTTTCTTCTGCAGTCTCTAGGGGGTCTTTCCTGGCCTTCCGGTAGGTCATTTACATACCTTTACAACCCTTATCTCTTATCCGGCAATCAAGGCCAGTACTTAGCGGGACATTGCGGTTACACAGTCTTCCGGCTATACTAGTTTACAGCGATTAGCATATTGTATACCGGTTTGATTAACAAATATACAATACAAGTCTATCACAATGATGACTTTGCAACTTAGCCTAGTTTATGCTTGTTATGATGACTTTGCAGCTTAGCCTGCCACAGCAATTTATGAAACAATTTAGGTTTGATGAACAAA